>JARJEI010000069.1:0-552484 GCA_029955415.1 Lottia scabra
CATCCCTTTTAGTTTGTTTACAGATAGCCATGCATCCCTTTTACTTTGTTTACAGATAGTCATGCATCCCTTTTAGTTTGTTTACGGGTAGTCGTGTATCTCTTTTAGTTTGTTTACCAGGTAGTCATGTATCTCTTTTAGTTTGTTTACTAGTAGTCATGCATCTCTTTTAGTTTGTTTACATGTAGTCATGTATCTCTTTTAGTTTGTTTACTAGTAGTCATGCATCTCTTTTAGTCTGTTTACATGTAGTCATGTATCTCTTTTAGTTTGTTTACAGATAGTCATGTATCTCTTTTAGTTTGTTTACTAGTAGTCATGTATCTCTTTTAGTTTGTTTAAGGTAGTCATGCATCCCTTTAAGTTTGTTTACAGATAGTCATGCATCTCATTTAGTTTGTTTACTAGTAGTCATGCATCCCTTTTAGTTTGTTTACAGGTAGTCGTGTATCTCTTTTAGGTTGTTTACAGATAGTCATGCATCCCTTTTATTTTGTTTACAGATAGTCATGTATTTTTTTAGTTTGTTTACAAATAGTAATGTATCTATTTCAGTTTTTTTACTAGTAGTCGTGCATCCCTTTTATTTTGTTTACAGATATTCATGTATTTCTTTTAGTTCGTTGACTACAAGTCATGCATCTCTTCAGTTTGGTTACAGGTGGTCATGCATCCCTTTAAATTTGTTTACAGATAGACATGCATCTCATTTAGTTTGTTTACTAATAATTATGCATCTCATTTAGTTTGTTTACTAGTAGTTATGCATCCCTTTTAGTTTGTTTACAGGTAGTCATGTATCTCTTTTAGTTTGTTTACTAGTAGTCATGCATTTCATTTAGTTTGTTAACTAGTAGTCATGCATCCCTTTTATTTTGTTTACTGATAGTCATGTATGATCTATTTTAGTTTGTTTACAGATGGTAATGTATCTATTTTAGTTTGTTTACAAGTAGTCATGCATCTCTTTAAGTTTGGTTACAGGTAGTCATGCATCACTTTAAGTTTATTTACAGATAGACATGCATCTCATTTAGTTTGTTTACTAATAATTATGCATCTCATTTAGTTTGTTTATTAGTAGTCATGCATCCCTTTTAGTTTGTTTACTAGTAGTCATGCATCACTTTAAGTTTATTTACAGATAGACATGCATCTCATTTAGTTTGTTTATTAGTAGTCATGCATCCCTTTTAGTTTGTTTACTAGTAGTCATGTATCTCTTTTAGTTTGTTTACAGATAGTCATGCATCCCTTTTAGTTTGTTTACAGATAGTTATGTATCCCTTTTACTTTGTTAACTAGTAATCATGCATCCCTTTTAGTCTGTTTACAGGTAGTCATGTATCTCTTTTAGTTTGTTTAAAGGTAGAGGTCAGGTCTGTGGGCTTTTTTTTTTTCTTTTTTTTTTTCTTTTTTTTTTTTTTGCTTGGAGCTGTACAGTGTATTGAAAACACATCCGCTCCTCTAAATTTGGAGTGAGTTAGTCGCTTGCTCACTAACATTTGTTGATACCTTCAGATTTTCCAACCAGGTTTCCTCCTTTCAGTGATGCAAGTCGGAGAGCCTGATATTGAAAAAGCCTAGTTGTCCGGATGGGACAATAAACCAAAGTCGTGTGTGCTATTCGAAATCGAAAATAAGAGCAGGCTAATGCCACTGTCCTGGCAAAATGTCCATCATTGCACACTGCATGGCGTTTGCCCGTCCTCAATTAGCCAATATAGGTGCAGAAAAGCAGGACGTAAAACTCCATTCATTTCATTTCATTTTTCTAGATTTGCAAACATGTGTTTATATCTTAGAGATCTTCTATTTTTTTTAAAAAATACAAATAGCGATATAGAGCAGATATAATTTAATATATTTCATCATATACATGTATTAGAAATGTCGACCTCTAGGTAGATATTTAAATGATGTTCCAAATCTTCACCTTTTACACTCCATCTTCTTCATAACTTAATAATCTGTTGATAAAAATAATATTGATGAATATATTTGTGAATACCAGGAAAATATTAATAACAAAAAATAAATTACGGGATTTGGGTCTTGTAATATGGATGTTAAACTAACACTTTTTAGAACCGAGGGCGGATTTCTGAACTCAAAAAGAGAAAGGAAAGGTGAGAGGGACGGAAGGGTTTTGGTCACATAATTTGGTTGATAAGGAAGTTTTCTGGTAGAATTTAATGATAATCAGAGTGGGAAATCCCGACTTTAACATCCTGCGCCTTGGATTCTACAAACCATCCCCATCAAAATTTTGAACAAATCCACGACCATGTCTAGAACAAAACTGAATACTGAATGCGATCGCAAACAATATATGAATTCTTACCTTTAGAGTCTTGATGAATGAATTCTAAAATATCAATTTGACCATCACCTGTAAAAATACCAGTATATACAATATTTTGAATATATATCATAACTTGTAGATACAACATTTCGGATGGTCATTTTTGTTTTTTCCTTTCTATAAATCCTAAAACTATGACAATGAACTTCCAAGTGGAAGAATAAAAAGTTTACCGTTCATATCAGCTTCATCAATAAAATCAGCTAATTCTTGTCCTTCTAATCCTAATAGTGCATTGATTTCATCAGCAGTTAAAACATCATCTTCTGTAGCAGCATCGAAAGCAGCATCAAAAGCAGCATCACCGCTTCGTTTACCCAAAATAACTGTACCCCATCGTGAAGGGTTAACTACGGTTCTGACAACAGGGACAGCAACTCTTGCAACAGCTCTAGTAGCATCTCTCCATGATCTCCAGGACTGGACATCTTGTCCCATCATCATTACCATGGCAACAGCAAGGATTACAGCGAGTTTCATTCTGGTGATTAAAAGAAATAATAAACATGATTTTGATTTAAGTAAGGTTCTTCTCGATTTTATCTTTTGGTTTTGTGAATCGACAATTTAGACCTTTCACATACAATTGTGATAGAATACTACTTTATTATAGCACATTTTTAATAATTTGTCAGAATAATATTTTACAAACAAGAACGTCAACAGAACAATGAAATATCGAGCATACTCACATGTCAGTATATATGAATCAAAGATTACAAACTGAATGAAATGACGAGTATCTCTCTACAATTTATACTCGATTCTTGTTAAATTTAATTAATGTAAAGTAAATTGAATTTCTCATAAAAACTGTTAAAATATGAACATGTTCTAGCCATTGCTTTTCTTGATAACCGGACTTGACAACTTACTTGTAACATCTGTGTTTGACCGTGACCAGTTGGGTGATCGAATCTTGTTGTTTTTCAACACTTGTAATTATTGTATCCGGTTGACGCTATTGATCTGCATTTTTGGATCGTTTTGACTTATGTCTTTTTGTTAAAGGTCCGTATACACAATATCCATTAAGATTTAACTTCTTCGACTACAAACAATTACCTAATTGCGATGTTAACAGTTTAGTTAGTTTGCAGGAAGTATGGTATCCCTTTCAGTTTGTTTGCAGGAATTCCTGAACCCCTTTTAGTTTGTAATAAGGTAGTTATGTATCCCTTTTACTTTGTTTAAGGTAGTCCTTCACCCCTTTTAGTTTGTATGTTGGTAGTTATGTATCCCTTTAGTTTTTTAAGGTAGTTCTGCATCACTTTTAGTTTGTATAATGGTAGTTATGTATCCCTTTAGTTTGTTTAAGGTAGGACTGCATCCCTTTTAGTTTGTTTAAGGTAGTGTTGCACCCCTTTTAGTTTGTTTAAAGGGCCATTCTGCTTTTTTCGAAAAAAAAGTGTTCATAAACAAAAACGTGACAAATGTTACCCGAAAGTAATTCAAAGTATGCTTATTCTATCTCTGTATCTTTTTGATCAAACTGAATTTATTTTTGAAGGGTTAATTAAAAACAGGGAGTACTTATTTTTAATTAAGAAGTTTGACCTAGTTTTGGTGTGTGTCTTAAAAAGTGCTCAATATTTTTAACTGAAACTTTTGGAATACATTGGAGATGCATTTCTCTACAATTAGGCGTTTATTTTACTCAAATCCGTTCAGTAGTTTTCTAACAGCATTCAAAAAGCATAACAAACTTTTAAATATTTCGGCATGTTTTTAGCGTTTAAAAATAAACGGCTGAATTTTTTTGGTTTAAACTTTCAGATACAGATACATTTCTACACATTATAGCATACTGTTTTCAAATTTGAGGAAAAAATTTTTTGACTGTCCCTTTAAGGTAGCCCTGCATCCCTTTTAGTTTGTGTAAGGTAGTCCTGCATCCTTTTTAGTTTGTTTAAGGTAGTCCTGCATCCCTTTTAGTTTATTTAAGGTTGTCCTGCTTCCCTTTTAGTTTGTATGTTGGTAGTTATGTATCCCTTTAGTTTGTAATCAGGTAGTTATGAATCCCCTTTTAGTAGTCAGGTAGTTATGTACCCCACTTAGTTTGTAATCAGGTAGTTATGTATCCTTTTTACTTTGTTTAAGGTAGGCCTTCACCCCTTTTAGTTTGTATGTTGGTAGTTGTGTATCCCTTTAGTTTGTTCACAGGTAGTCCTGCATCCCTTTTAGTTTGTTATCAGGTAGTTATGTATCCCTTTTAGTTAATTACAGGTATAGTCATGTATCTCTTTTAGTTTTGTTTAGAGATAGCACGGAATGCCTGTGTATGAATGTGGTCATTGCGTGGCAAATCTATCGATTTGTCACGCTTTGTTTTCGTTATGATTATTTTTTTTTTTTTTTTTTTTTTTTTTTTTTTTTCCAAATTCTGGTCAGCGTCTGTAGAGAAAACTGAAAATGGTATAGAAATTCTGGTTTGATCAGCTAGTTTCACTCGAGGGAAATTTTCCCTTAAATATAAAACGGCACATTTTTGCGGAACCAGAAGTGGGCTATTACATAATGTGCAATATTTTTTCATCGAGTCTGTAGGACTTATTTATGAACCGATTTACCTGAAATTTCCTTTATTACGTTAATTGTTAAAAGAAGTATCTGGTACATCTTCAAAAATTTCAATTTTTAAATATTTTTGTAAAAAAAATTTAAAACCAAAATTTTCAAAAAAAATCAAAAAATTTTTCTCAGCTGCTAATTATCCGATTGATCTGAAATTCACAGGACATAAACAGAATGTCGATACAAATAATACGAGATAATTAAAATATTTCTATCACTTCCGGTTTTGGCGTGAAGACTTCCGGTTTTTCAAAATTACGCCTGGCGACCCCACTTCCGGTGTAAATTTCAGATGTTGGCTAAAACCATATATATTGTATGTCAGGCATAATTAGAAGGTACTTAGCAGAAAAAATCCAAACCGGAAGTGATACATAAGCTGTCGTCACAGACTGACACATTTCAGCAAAAAATTAATTAGTCCTCCATTTTTTATCCGATTTTTATGATTTTGATGTCTATCAAAACATTGTAACTTTATCTAAAACTTGTAGGCACAGAATTTTGAATTTCGAATTTGAAGTGTTTTTATTTTGGTTTGAATTTTTTTAAAATTCAAAAGGCCATATCATGTGACCTTGACCTTCAATGACCTTGAAATTTTCAATGTAGAATGTCCTTGACCTCAGCTATCATTGGTGTTTTGATTTTAGTTTAAAAATATTAACTTCCGGTTTTATAGACATTCAAAAATTGACATTTTTGACAAATTTGGACGGCTGTACCACCTTCTCTAATTAACACAAAGAATTAATCATTTCAATTTTGTAATGCTGATTTAATTATCTTTTTAACGATATATGACGTTAATCCCTTAAAATATGTTTTCCAAATATTGCGCTTTTTTTCTACTGAGAGTTCTAACTTACAATGTAATTATATCATAGTAATATGGTTGTTTAATCAGGAAGTACTAATTTTTCTCTTTTCAGCGATATGTGACATGAGTAGTTTAATACAAAAATCAATTTGTGATAGGCATAGAATACCCCTTCCTAAGAAAAAAAATAAGCTATAGAGAGGATTAAAATGATTGACAGGTGTTATAAAAGGAGTTATACTACATTGATAATAAAACTATTGACATGAACTTTTAACCTTGGCATTGTGCCAGAGAAGACATTAATCTGATTATGCAATTTTTTAACCCTCAAAAAATTTATTTATTTATTTTGCAAAACATTTACGTACTAATTTTTAACATACCTAG
Organism: Lottia scabra; assembly: GCA_029955415.1. Lineage (NCBI taxonomy): Eukaryota > Metazoa > Mollusca > Gastropoda > Lottiidae > Lottia > Lottia scabra. The sequence continues at coordinate 6,150 of JARJEI010000069.1, forward strand.
AATTAAAGAAGTGATTTTGCAATTTAATTTACAGTTGGAATTCTTTTGATATCTTAATTAGAGCTCAAACTATGAATGCCTCATAAAGGCTGCAGATTTAAAGTTGTTGACAGGTGTTAAGAGAAGTTATGCAACATTGAACATCAACACTGTTGACCTGAACTTTTCACCGCAGGCCATAAACAGATTAATCTGATTATGTAATCTTCTATCTTTTAATTTTTTATTTATAATTTTTTTTAAATTTTGCTTCTATTATTATTTAAACAGGTGCTTATTTAAAGCAGTGAATTTTTGATACAATTACCAGTTCGAATTTTCTCTCTACCATTATTTTAACTATATCTGCAATATACACACAACAGTTTTGGTTATTGGTGATAGACTGAGGGGATGAAAGCAAACGACGGGTTACCCCTCAAAGGTTATAGTCACTTGGGCCCCTATCCAAAATGGTCCCTAGACAAAATGGCCATGAAATTGAAATTTGGTTAGAATGGCTAGTCACTATGGCCCCTATTTTGGTCAAAATGGCCTCTTAATTTACTCTTTGATTTTTTTTTGGTCAAGATGGCCAAAAAAATAAAAGTCAAAATGGTCCCTGATTATTTTTTTTTAATATAATTTGTAGCTTATATCATGATTATCAAAGGAACTTAATAATTTGAAGCGTAAGTGTTTAATCTTGCCATAGTCAATTGGGCCCCTAGTCAAAATGGCCATAAAAGTTAAATTTGGTCAAAATGGCCCCTATTTTGGTCAAAATGGTCTCTGAATTTCCTCTTTGATTTCAACCAATTCATTGGTCAAAATGGCCAAAAAAATAAAAGTCAAAATGGTCCCTGATTAATTTTTTTTATATAAATTGTAGCTGAATTTCCTCTTTGATTTCAACCAATTCATTGGTCAAAATGGCCAAAAAAATAAAAGTCAAAATGGTCCCTGAATAATTTTTTTTTATATAAATAGTAGCTTATATCATGATTATCAAAGGAACTTAATAATTTGAAGCGTAAGTGTTTAATCTTGCCATAGTCAATTGGGCCCCTAGTCAAAATGGCAATAAAAGTTAAATTTGGTCAAAATGGCCGCTATTTTGGTCAAAATGGTGTCTGAATTTTCTCTTTGATTTGATTTCAATTCATTGGTCAAAATGGCTAAAAAAATAAGTAAAAATGGTCCCTGATTTTTTTTTTTATAAATTGTAGCTTATATGATGATAATCAAAGGAATAATTGGAAGCTATTTTAACCCTAAAAAGGTCACTAATTTTGACTGAAAATTGTACTCTGTAACAACAAATTTTGAAGACATGAATTGGGTTCCTATTTATATTTTCATCAAAGCAAAGACATTCTAAGACTTACAATATTAATTTGAAGTTACTAAGTACCGAGGTCTCGTTTTATTTGTTCGTTATTGTTGATTGTATTTGTGAGAGTACCGAGGCCCCGTTTTATTTGTTCGTAATTGTTGAATGTATTTGTAATGTATCGTCTATGCAGTCACTATTAACAAAGTACAAGGTCTTGGTCTCGATAGAGGCGTAATATCTCTTCGTAAAATATTTCAAGCTGATCAAGCCTATGTTGCGTTAAGCAGAGTTAAAACATTACAGGGTCTTACAATACAAGATTTTACGGAAAAAAACAGATGTGATGAAAAAATTTAATAGGCATTAGGAGCAATTACAGCCCGAAAATAGGACCACATCGACTGATACTAATATAATTTTACACAATGTTCAGTGTTTATATCTATTCATATACAAGATCTACAGAAACACCTTAAAATGCTAGATGATATCATTTGTTTAACAGAAACATGGCTAAATAATTCAATAATTCCAACAAAACTCAAGTTAAATCACCAACCTCGAAGCAGCAGCTATGATGGATTTCAAATTTTTTTAAAGAAAAGGGTCATTGAGGATTTAGAATATATTTTAAAGAAGAAAAAATAAATTTGGGAGTTTTAAAAATAGAACACATTGCTTTGAATATTCTGGATAAGAATATTAACGTAATTGTTATCTATAGACCACCTGTTTATCGATTAGAATTATTTCTTCCAATGTTAGAAAGATTACTAGTTGAATTACAAGATTGATATTTGATTGAATCTACCCTTTCACAAAACTTTTTACTAAAAATGAGGGAGTGAACACCAGACTTTAGGGGTTTGAAGTTCAAAAAGTCTTACAGATATCAGGCAAAGCATCACGGGCCACGCTCAGTGCTGTTCACAGCTCTAGTTATTTATGATGTTACAAATTAACAAAACATAAAGCGCAACATAATATATTTTTTGTATAATCTTTTTGAGAACTGGAATAGTAACTTCAAATTAATATTGTAAGTCTTAGAATGTCTTTGCTTTGATAAAAATATAAATAGGAACACAATTTATGTCTTCAAAATTTGTTGTTACAGAGTACGATTTTCAGTCAAAATTAGTGACATTTTCTAGGGTTAAAATAGCTTCCAATTATTCTTTTAATTATCATCATATAAGCTACAGTTTATAAAAAAAAAATCAGGGACCATTTTAACTTTTACTTTTTTGGCCATTTTGACCAATGAAATCAAAGAGGAAATTCAGAGGCCATTTTGACCAAAATAGGGGCCATGGTGACTGGCCATTTTGACCAAATTTAATTTTTATGGCCATTTTGACTAGGGGCCAATTTGGATAGGGGCCCAATTGACTATGGCAAGATTAAACACTTACGCTTCAAATTATTAAGTTCCTTTGATAATCATGATATAAGCTACAATTTATATAAAAGAAATTAATCAGGGACCATTTTGACTTTTATTTTTTTGGCCATTTTGACCAATGAATTGGTTGAAATCGAGTAAATAAAGAGGCCATTTTGACCAAAATAGGGGCCATGGTGACTAGCCATTCTGACCAAATTTCAATTTTATGGCCATTTTGACTAGGGACCATTTTGGATAGGGGCCCAATTGACTATAACCCTTGAGGGGTTGCCCGTCGTACCAATAACCAATACTGTTGTGTGTATATTGCAGATATAGTTAAAATAATGGTAGAGAGAAAATTCGAACTGGTAATTGTATCAAAAATTCACTGCTTTAAATAAGAACTTGTTTAAATAATAATAGAAGCAAAATTTAAAAAAAAATTATGAATATAAAATTAAAAGATAGAAGATTGCATAATCAGATTAATCTGTTTATGGCCTGCTGGTGAAAAGTTCAGGTCAACAGTGTTGATGTTCAATGTTGCATAACTTCTCTTAACACCTGTCAACAACTTTAAATCTGCAGCCTTTATGAGGCATCCGTAGTTTGAGCTCTAATTAAGATATCAAAAAAATTCCAACTGTAAATTAAATTGCAAAATCACTTCTTTAATTCTAGGTATGTTAAAAATTAGTACGTAAATGTTTTGCAAAATAAATAAATAAATTTTTGAGGGTTAAAAAATTGCATAATCAGATTAATGAGTTCTCTGGCACAATGCCAAGGTTAAAAGTTCATGTCAATAGCTAGGGGCCATTTTGTATAGGGGATATGCCCCCTTCCCCAACATTCGAACTGTGTAAACGTCAATATTTTCCTTTAATGCTGAGTTGAAATACTGTCTTTTGTTTCAATGGATTGGAGCAGACAGTAGCCAGTTGAATTGAACTTAGTCAATTAAGTGCCGTGGGTAAGAATTACCCTCAAAATAAGAAAAAATCTGATATTATATCAAACATAGCAAACACTCGTAAAAACATGTTAATCTTTATAAAGTTAAAACAATATGTAATGAGATTAATTTATCTTTGACCTATAATAATCTTAGCAGACGATAAAAAACAGTTTGAGCACTTACTTTTTATTGCAACGGATTAGCGCAGACGCGTAAACAGTTAAATTGCAGTCTGCTAGAGTCCAGTCCTAGAGTTAAAAGATTATGTAGTCTGACTAATTTGTTTATGACCTTTAATAACCTTAGCAGACGACAAAAAGAAAATTGGTGTGTATCTTGTAGAAAGAGTTCTGTCAATGGTAGAAAAATAATTCGAACAGGTTAATGTATCAAAAATTCATTGCTCTAAATGATTGTATGTAAAATTAATGTAAGTGAAAATTTTGCAAAAAAAATGAATAAATTTTATATATTTTTTAGAGTGTTAAAAGATTACATAATCAGATTAATCTGTTTATGACCTAAAATACTTCACACCTCCATGTGAAAAGTTCACATGGATAGTTTTATTACTGTATTATATAACCTGCTATAACCCTTGTCAATCATTTTAATCCTCTCTATTTCTATTTTTCGAAGATTACTCAGGGTACTCTATGCCTATTTTCACTTTAATGGATTTTGTATTAAACTGCTCATGTCATATATCGTTGAAAAGAGAAAATTGTGTACATCATCATTAAACAATCGATATTGCTATTAGATAATTACATTGTAAGTTAGAACTCTCAGTCGAAAAAAACGCAATATTTTGAAAACATATTTTAAGGTATTATCGTGATATATCGTTAAAAAGATAATTAAATCAGCATTACAAAATTGAAATGATTAATTCTTTGTGTTAATTAGAGAAGGTGATACAGCCGTCCAAAGTTGTCAAAAGTGTCAATTTTTGAATGTCTATAAAACCGGAAGTTAATATTTTTCAACTAAAATCAAAACACCTATGGATAGCTTAGGTCAAGGACATTCTACATTGAAAATTTCAGGGTCATTGAAGGTCAAGGTCACATGGTATGGCCTTTTGAATTTTCAAAAAATTCAAACCAAAATATAAACACTTCAAATTCGAAATTCAAAATTCTGTGCCTACAAGTTTTAGATAAAGTTACAATGTTTTGATAGACATCAAAATCATAAAAATCGGATAAAAAATGGAGGACTAATTAATTTTTTGCTGAAATGTGTCAGTCTGTGACGACAGCTTATGTATCACTTCCGGTTTGGATTTTTTCTGCTAAGTACCTTCTAATATGGTTTTAGCCAACATCTGAAATTTACACCGGAAGTGGGGTCGCCAGTCTTAATTTTGAAAAACCGGAAGTCTTCACGCCAAAACCGGAAGTGATAGAAATATTTTAATTATCTCGTATTATTTGTATCGACATTCTGTTTATGTCCTGTGAATTTCAGATCAATCGGATAATTAGCGGCTGAGAAAAAAATTTTGATTTTTTTTGAAAATTTTGGTTTCAAATTTTTTTTACAAAAATATTTAAAAATTGAAAATTTTGAAAATGCTCCAGATACTTCTTTTAACAATTAACGTAATAAAGGAAATTTCAGGTAAATCGGTTCATAAATAAGTCCTACAGACTCGATATATTGTATGTCAGGCATAATTAGAAGGTACTTAGCAGAAAAAATCCAAACCGGAAGTGATACATAAGCTGTCGTCACAGACTGACACATTTCAGCAAAAAATTAATTAGTCCTCCATTTTTTATCCGATTTTTATGATTTTGATGTCTATCAAAACATTGTAACTTTATCTAAAACTTGTAGGCACAGAATTTTGAATTTCGAATTTGAAGTGTTTTTATTTTGGTTTGAATTTTTTTAAAATTCAAAAGGCCATATCATGTGACCTTGACCTTCAATGACCTTGAAATTTTCAATGTAGAATGTCCTTGACCTCAGCTATCATTGGTGTTTTGATTTTAGTTTAAAAATATTAACTTCCGGTTTTATAGACATTCAAAAATTGACATTTTTGACAACTTTGGACGGCTGTACCACCTTCTCTAATTAACACAAAGAATTAATCATTTCAATTTTGTAATGCTGATTTAATTATCTTTTTAACGATATATGACGTTAATCCCTTAAAATATGTTTTCCAAATATTGCGCTTTTTTTCTACTGAGAGTTCTAACTTACAATGTAATTATATCATAGTAATATGGTTGTTTAATCAGGAAGTACTAATTTTTCTCTTTTCAGCGATATGTGACATGAGTAGTTTAATACAAAAATCAATTTGTGATAGGCATAGAATACCCCTTCCTAAGAAAAAAAATAAGCTATAGAGAGGATTAAAATGATTGACAGGTGTTATAAAAGGAGTTATACTACATTGATAATAAAACTATTGACATGAACTTTTAACCTTGGCATTGTGCCAGAGAAGACATTAATCTGATTATGCAATTTTTTAACCCTCAAAAAATTTATTTATTTATTTTGCAAAACATTTACGTACTAATTTTTAACATACCTAGAATTAAAGAAGTGATTTTGCAATTTAATTTACAGTTGGAATTCTTTTGATATCTTAATTAGAGCTCAAACTATGAATGCCTCATAAAGGCTGCAGATTTAAAGTTGTTGACAGGTGTTAAGAGAAGTTATGCAACATTGAACATCAACACTGTTGACCTGAACTTTTCACCGCAGGCCATAAACAGATTAATCTGATTATGTAATCTTCTATCTTTTAATTTTTTATTTATAATTTTTTTTAAATTTTGCTTCTATTATTATTTAAACAGGTGCTTATTTAAAGCAGTGAATTTTTGATACAATTACCAGTTCGAATTTTCTCTCTACCATTATTTTAACTATATCTGCAATATACACACAACAGTTTTGGTTATTGGTGATAGACTGAGGGGATGAAAGCAAACGACGGGTTACCCCTCAAAGGTTATAGTCACTTGGGCCCCTATCCAAAATGGTCCCTAGACAAAATGGCCATGAAATTGAAATTTGGTTAGAATGGCTAGTCACTATGGCCCCTATTTTGGTCAAAATGGCCTCTTAATTTACTCTTTGATTTTTTTTTGGTCAAGATGGCCAAAAAAATAAAAGTCAAAATGGTCCCTGATTAATTTTTTTTATATAAATTGTAGCTGAATTTCCTCTTTGATTTCAACCAATTCATTGGTCAAAATGGCCAAAAAAATAAAAGTCAAAATGGTCCCTGAATAATTTTTTTTTATATAAATAGTAGCTTATATCATGATTATCAAAGGAACTTAATAATTTGAAGCGTAAGTGTTTAATCTTGCCATAGTCAATTGGGCCCCTAGTCAAAATGGCAATAAAAGTTAAATTTGGTCAAAATGGCCGCTATTTTGGTCAAAATGGTGTCTGAATTTTCTCTTTGATTTGATTTCAATTCATTGGTCAAAATGGCTAAAAAAATAAGTAAAAATGGTCCCTGATTTTTTTTTTTATAAATTGTAGCTTATATGATGATAATCAAAGGAATAATTGGAAGCTATTTTAACCCTAAAAAGGTCACTAATTTTGACTGAAAATTGTACTCTGTAACAACAAATTTTGAAGACATGAATTGGGTTCCTATTTATATTTTCATCAAAGCAAAGACATTCTAAGACTTACAATATTAATTTGAAGTTACTAAGTACCGAGGTCTCGTTTTATTTGTTCGTTATTGTTGATTGTATTTGTGAGAGTACCGAGGCCCCGTTTTATTTGTTCGTAATTGTTGAATGTATTTGTAATGTATCGTCTATGCAGTCACTATTAACAAAGTACAAGGTCTTGGTCTCGATAGAGGCGTAATATCTCTTCGTAAAATATTTCAAGCTGATCAAGCCTATGTTGCGTTAAGCAGAGTTAAAACATTACAGGGTCTTACAATACAAGATTTTACGGAAAAAAACAGATGTGATGAAAAAATTTAATAGGCATTAGGAGCAATTACAGCCCGAAAATAGGACCACATCGACTGATACTAATATAATTTTACACAATGTTCAGTGTTTATATCTATTCATATACAAGATCTACAGAAACACCTTAAAATGCTAGATGATATCATTTGTTTAACAGAAACATGGCTAAATAATTCAATAATTCCAACAAAACTCAAGTTAAATCACCAACCTCGAAGCAGCAGCTATGATGGATTTCAAATTTTTTTAAAGAAAAGGGTCATTGAGGATTTAGAATATATTTTAAAGAAGAAAAAATAAATTTGGGAGTTTTAAAAATAGAACACATTGCTTTGAATATTCTGGATAAGAATATTAACGTAATTGTTATCTATAGACCACCTGTTTATCGATTAGAATTATTTCTTCCAATGTTAGAAAGATTACTAGTTGAATTACAAGATTGATATTTGATTGAATCTACCCTTTCACAAAACTTTTTACTAAAAATGAGGGAGTGAACACCAGACTTTAGGGGTTTGAAGTTCAAAAAGTCTTACAGATATCAGGCAAAGCATCACGGGCCACGCTCAGTGCTGTTCACAGCTCTAGTTTTAGTTTGTTTTCTGATAGTACTTCATCCCTTTTAGTTTGTATGAAGTTTGTCATTTAATTTGCTTTCCGAAAGTCCAGCATCCTTTTTAAGTTTGTTCACAGGTAGTCATGCATCTCATTTAGTTTGTTTACTAGTAGTCATGCATCCCTTTTAGTTTGTTTACAGGAAGTCATGCATCTCGTTTAGTTTGTTTACTAGTAGTTATGCATCCCTTTTACTTTGTTTACAGATAGTCATGCATCCATTTTAGTGTGTTTACATGTAGTCATGTATCTCTTTTAGTCTGTTTACATGTAGTCATGTAACTCTTTTAGTTTGTTTACAGGTAGTCATGTATCTCTTTTAGTTTGTTTACTAGTAGTCATGTATCTCTTTTAGTTTGTTTAAGGTAGTCATGTTTCTCTTTTAGTTTGTTTACATATAGTCATATATCTCTTTTAGTTTGTTTACTAGTAGTCATGCATCCCCATTAGTCTGTATGCAGATAGTCATGCATCCCTTTTAGTTTGTTTACAGATAGTCATGCATCCCTTTTAGTTTGTTCACAGATAGCCATGTATCTCTTTTAGGTTGTTTACTAGTAGTCATGCATCTCTTTAAGATTGGTTACAGGTAGTCATGCATCTCTTTAAGTTTGGTTACAGGTAGTCATGCATCTCATTTAGTTTGTTTACAGGTAGTCATGCTTCTCTTTTAGTTTGTTTACTGGTAGTCATGCATCTCATTTAGTTTGTTTACAGATAGTCATGTATCTCTTTTAGGTTGTTTACTAGTAGTCATGCATCTCTTTAAGTTTGGTTACAGGCAGTCATGCATCACTTAAGTTTATTTACAGATAGTGATGTATCTCTTTAGTTTGTTTACAGATAGTCATGCATCTCTTTTAGTTTGTAATCAGGTAGTTGTGTATCTCTTTAGTTTGTTTACAGGTAGTCATGCATCCCTTTCAGTATGTTTACAGATAGTAATGTATCTCGTTTAGTTTGTTTACAGATATTAATGTATTTCTTTTAGTTCGTTGACTAATTGTTTATTTACAGATAGTGATGTATCTCTTTAGTTTGTTTACAGATAGTCATGCATCTCTTTAGTTTGTTTACAGGTAGTCATGCATCTCATTTAGTTTGTTTACTAGTAGTCATCCATCAATTTACTTTGTTTACTAGTAGTCATGCATCCCTTTTAGTCTGTTTACAGGTAGTCGTGTATATCTTTTAGTTTGTTTAAAGGTAGTCATGTATCTCTTTAGTTTGTTTAAGGGTAGAGGTCAGGTCTGTTGGCTGATATTGAAAAAGCCTAGTTGTCCGGATGGGACAATAAACCAAAGTCGTGTGTGCTATTCGAAATCGAAAATAAGAGCAGGCTAATGCCACTATCCTGGCAAAATGTCCATCATTTCACACTGCATGGCGTTTGCCCGTCCTCAATTAGCCAATATAGGTGCAGAAAAGCAGGACGTAAAACCCCATTCATTTCATTTCATTTTTCTAGATTTGCAAACATGTGTTTATATCTTAGAGATCTTCTATTTTTTAAAAAGAATACAAATAGCGATATAGAGCAGATATAATTTAATATATTTCATCATATACATGTATTAGAAATGTCGACCTCTAGGTAGATATTTAAATTATGTTCCAAATCTTCACCTTTTACACCCCATCTTCTTCATAACTTAATAATCTGTTAATAAAAATAATATTGATGAATAAATTTGTGAATACCAGGAAAATATTATTACTAAAAAGATAAATTACGGGATTTGGGTCTTGTAATATGGATGTTAAACTAACACTTTTTAGAACCGAGGGCGTAATTTCTGAACTCAAAAAGAGAGGGGAGAGGGGGGGGGGGGGGGGTAGACGGACGGAAGGGTTTTGGTCACATAATTTGGTTGATAAGGAAGTTTTCTGGATGAATTTAATGATAATCAGAGTGGGAATTCCCGACTTTAACATCCTGCGCCTTGGATTCTACAAACCATCCCCATCAAAATTTTGAACAAATCCACGACCATGTCTAGAACAAAACTGAATACTGAATGCGATCGCAAACAATATATGAATTCTTACCTTTAGAGTCTTGATGAATAAATTCTAAAATATCAATTTGACCATCACCTGTAAAAATACCAGTATATACAATATTTTGAATATATATCATAACTTGTAGATACAACATTTCGGATGGCCATTTTTGTTTTTTCCTTTCTATAAATCTTAAAACTATGACAATGAACTTCCAAGCGGAAGAATAAAAAGTTTACCGTTCATATCAGCTTCATCAATAAAATCAGCTAATTCTTGTCCTTCTAATCCTAATAGTGCATTGATTTCATCAGCAGTTAAAACATTATCTTCTGTAGCAGCATCGAAAGCAGCATCAAAAGCAGCATCACCGCTTCGTTTACCCAAAATAAGTCTACCAACTGCCTCACCCCATCGTGAAGGGTTAACTACGGTTCTGACAACAGGGACAGCAACTCTTGCAACAGCTCTAGTAGCATCTCTCCATGCTCTCCAGGACTGGACATCTTGTCCCATCATCATTACCATGGCAACAGCAAGGATTACAGCGAGTTTCATTCTGGCGATTAAAAGAAATAATAAACACGATTTTGATTTAAGTAAAGTTCTTCTTGATTTTATCTTTTGGTTTTGTGAATCGACAATCTAGACCTTTCACATACAATTGTGATAGAATACTACTTTATTATAGCATATTTTTAATAATTTGTCAGAATAATATTTTACAAACAAGAACGTCAACAGAGCAATGAAATATCGAGCATACTTACATGTCAGTATATATGAATCAAAGATTACAAACTGAATGAAATGACGAGTATCTCTCTACAATTTATACTCGATTCTTGTGAAATTTAATTAATGTAAAGTAAATTGAATTTCTCATAAAAACTGTTAAAATATGAACATATTCTAACCATTGCTTTTCTTGATAACCGGACTTGACAACTTACTTGTAACATCTGTGTTTGACCGTGACCAGTTGGGTGATCGAATCTTGTTGTTTTTCAACACTTGTAATTATTGTATCCGGTTGACGCTATTGATCTACACTTTTGGATCGTTTTGACTTATGTCTTTTTGTTAAATGCCTGTATACACAATATCCATTAAGATTTAACTTCTTCGACTACAAACAATAACCTAATTGCGATGTTAACAGTTTAGTTAGTTTGCAGGACGTATTGTATCCCTTTCAGTTTGTTTGCAGGAATTCATGAACCCCTTTTAGTTTGTAATAAGGTAGTTATGAATCCCTTTTACCCCTTTTAGTTTGTATGTTGGTAGTTGTGTATCCCTTTAGTTTGTAATCAGGTAGTTATGTACCCCTTTTAGTTTGTATTCAGGTAGTTATGTATCCCTTTAGTTTGTATGTTGGTAGTACTGCATCCCTTTTAGTTTGTATGTTGGTAGTTATGTATCCCTTTAGTTTGTTTACAGATAGTCATGTATCTTTTTTAGTTTGTTTACAGATAGTAATGTATCTCATTTAGTTTGTTTACTAGTAGTCATACATCCATTCAGTTTGTTTACAGATAGTCATGCATCTCATTTAGTTTGTTTACTAGTAGTCATGCATCAATTTACTTTGTTTACTAGTAGTCATGCAGACCTTTTAGTTTGTTTACAGGTAGTCATGCATCTCTTTAGTTTGATTACAGGTAGTTATGTATCTCTTGCATCCCTTTCAGTTTGTTTACAGATAGTAATGTATCTCTTTTAGTTTGTTTACAGATATTAATGTATTTCTTGTAGTTCTTTGACTAGTAGTCATGCATCTCTTCAGTTTGTTTACAGGTAGTCATGCATCCATTCAGTTTGTTTACTAGTAGTCATGCATCTCTTTTAGTTTGTTTACAGGTCGTCATGCATCTCTTTAAGTTTATTTACAGATAGTAATGTATCTCGTTTAGTTTGTTTACAGATATTAATGTATTTCTTGTTGTTCTTTGACTAGTAGTCATGCATCTCTTTAGTTTGTTTACAGGTAGTCATGCATCCATTCAGTTTGTTTACAGATAGTCGTGCATCAATTTACTTTGTTTACTAGTAGTCATGCATCCCTTTTAGTCTGTTTACAGGTAGTCATGTATCTTTTTAGTTTGTTTAAAGGTAGAGGTCAGGTCTGTGGGCTTTTCTTTCTTTTTTTTTTTTTTTGCTTGGAGCTGTACAATGTATTGAAAACACATCCGCTCCTCTAAATTTGGAGTGAGTTAGTCGCTAGCTCGCTAACATTTGTTGATACTTTCAGATTTTTCAACTAGGTTTCCTCCTTTCAGTGATGCAAGTCGGAGAGCCTGATATTGAAAAAGCCTAGTTGTCCGGATGGGACAATAAACCAAAGTCGCGTGTGCTATTCGAAATCGAAAATAAGAGCAGGCTAATGCCACTGTCCTGGCAAAATGTCCATCATTGCACACTGCATGGCGTTTGCCCGTCCTCAATTAGCCAATATAGGCGCAGAAAAGCAGGACGTAAAACTCCATTCATTTCATTTCATTTTATTTAGATTTGCAAACATCTTAGAGATCTTCTATTTTTTTTAAAAAATACAAATAGCGATATAGAGCAGATATAATTTAATATATTTCATCATATACATGTATTAGAAATGTCGACCTCTAGGTAGATATGTAAATTATGTTCCAAATCTTCACCTTTTACACTCCATCTTCTTCATAACTTAATAATCTGTTAATAAAAATAATATTGATGAATATATTTGTGAATAACAGGAAAATATTATTAATAAAAAGATAAATTACGGGATTTGGGTCTTGTAATATGGATGTTAAACTAACACTTTTTAGAACCGAGGGCGTAATTTCTGAACTAAAAAAGAGAGGGGAGGGGGGGGGGGGGGGGGGGGGAGACGGACGGAAAGGGTTTTGGTCACATAATTTGTTTGATAAGGAAGTTTTCTGGATGAATTTAATGATAATCAGAGTGGGAAATCCCGACTTTAACATCCTGCGCCTTGGATTCTACAAACCATCCTAGTTCATCCCCATCAAAATTTTGAACAAATCCACGACCATGTCTAAAACAAAACTGAATACTGAATGCGATCGCAAACAATATATGAATTCTTACCTTTAGAGTCTTGATGAATAAATTCTAAAATATCAATTTGACCATCACCTGTAAAAATACCAGTATATACAATATTTTGAATATATATCATAACTTGTAGATACAACATTTCGGATGGTCATTTTTGTTTTTTCCTTTCTATAAATCCTAAAACTATGACAACTAGAACCATGAATGGTACCATGCAGTGCGCATCCGGTTTCGTCCATTGGTGAAATGTGACATCTTTCAATCCATGATGTCAGGTTTACAGAAGAAAGCTTGTTTTACATTAAAATGCAGAAGGTACAAAATTTTAAAACGCACAATTTTGAATTCGGTAGTGAAAAGTAGAAAAACCAGTTCACACACGGTAGTCAAAAGTGAAATAAACATTTCATGTTCGGTAGTGAAAAGTCATCTGATTAAAAAAGGCGTAATCACAGTTTGATATACATCAGTGGAAAACGCATATCACAAAATTTCTAAGATTTGTAAATAAGTTCTAAAGTGCAAGAAAGGACACATGAAAGAGCCAAATCTCAATTTAGAAACGGACTGCACAGTATTCATACTTCATAGTTTGAAATACAGATCGAATTTTATCAATACATATTTCATTCAAAGAAAATATATCTTAATGTTTCTTTTAAACAGTTACAATGTAAAAAAAAGTACATTAATGATAACGTATCGCCCAAACGCAAGTTTATGGAAGAGGACGATCGCCCAAACGCAGCTTTATGTCAAAATGTAGTACTCTCCCTTCAACTGAAATTTGAATTTAATATTTTACAAGCAGATGGAATAACTAATTTTCAAAATTCAAAAGCCGCTATTTTGATTTTAAAATATTGTGTTGTATATAATTGAAAAAGTAGATTTAGCATAATTAGATTTTGAAAGAATTTGTGACGTACATGAATAAGGTCACGTGTCAGAGCTCTTTAAAGCTAAAAACTGCAATTTTCAAATGGATATAAAACCGGAAGTAAACATCGGAAAACCTAAATGAAAGTATCCGTGCATAGGTAACATTAATGCCAATGAATTTTTTCAGGTCACATGGTCACCGAAGGTCAAAGTCACGACATATAAGCCTTTAAAATGTTGACAATCACTGATTTATTTTAACCGGAAATTAAAATGAATCAGAATTGAAATTCAAAAATCGGCATTTCATGTTTTGGTAGCAATTGACTGTAGATTCCATAGACATCTTAATTATGCAAATTCTATAACACCATGAGGCCCCATTTTGCCTTTTATAAAAATATACCATTTCAAGATGACGACTGATCTGTTACATCCGGGTCAAATTTTATCATTTGCATACTTTTGTGTCTACATTACAAACATACTGCAAAAAGAATTTTTCGAATATCATCAAAATTCCGGAAGTTGAAATTTCGACTTTGAGAGCCAATAACTTCAAAAACGGAAGTGATATCAACATTTTGAAAACATATTTTTGTTCGCCATCAAAGTGTCTATCTACCTGTAAGTTTTCAGAACGATCGAAATAAAAATTGAAAAAAACACGCACAGTTTCAATGGAAATTGACACAAATTTTTCAAACTTTAAAAGGCGGAATTTTGATTCAAATATATTGTGTTGTATATCATTGGAAAGAGCAGACATAGCATAGTACGACGGTGAAAGAAAATAAGACATATGTAAATTAGGTCACGTGGTAGGGCTGTTTAAAGTTAAAAATTACAATTTTCAAACGGCTATAAAACCGGAAGTAACCATTGGGCATCTGAAAAAAATATGTCACTGGATACATCTAATCAAGGGCAATAACTTTTGTACAGGTCACAAAGTCACAAAAGGTCAAGGTCACAAAATATGGGCCTTGAAAGTTTTGACAATTACTGATTTATTTTTAACGGAAATCAGAAAAATTCAGAATTGAAATTCAAAAATCGGCTTCCCATGTTTTGGTCGCAGTCGACTGTTGATTACATAGACATAAAAATTATGCAAATTCCATAACACCCTGAGGCCCCATTTTGCGTTTTATGAAAATATACCATTTCAAGATGGCGCCTGATCTGTAACATCCGGGTCAAATTTTATGATTTGTATAATTTTGAGTCTACATAACAAACATATTCCAAAAAGAATTTTTCGAATATCTTCAAAATTCCGGAAGTTGAAATTTCAACTTTGAGAGCGAATGACGTCAAAACCGGAAGTGATATCGAAATTTTGAAAATTGCTCATTGTTTGCAATCAAAAGGTCTATGCATATGTGAGTTTTTAGGTCGATGAAAATAAAATTGAAAAAGTTGAAAAAATGGTCAAAAAAGGTGCTCCAAAAGTCAGCGACAAAGTTTTCAAAGTGGATGTTTTTAAACGCCTATCTTGTGGACAATCGATTAGAGAATGTAACAAGAAAGTCCGATCAAAATCGGTAGAAAAACAGTGGTGAAAATGGTAAAAAACTTAAAATGGGTTTTTCTGTCATACGTCATTTCCGGTTAAACAAAAAAGCGCCATTTTACATTCGCGTAACACCGTGCAGTTAGATTTAGTAGGTGATAATCTTAGATATTGTGTGATATGTTCCCTTCATACCGAATTAGCGTGACCAGAAGTAGACAAAAAAAAAACTAGAACCATGAATGGTACCATGCAGTGCGCATCCGGTTTCGTCCATTGGTGAAAAGTGACATCTTTCCATCCATGATGCCAGGTTTACAGAAGAAAGCTCGTTTTACATTAAAATGCAGAAGGTACAAAATTTTAAAACGCACAATTTTAAATTCGGTAGTGAAAAGTAGAATAACCAGTTCACACACGGTAGTCAAAAGTGAAATAAACATTTCATGTTCGGTAGTGAAAGTCATCTGATTAAAAAAAAAGCGTAATCACAGTTTGATATACATCAGTGGAAAACGCATATCACAAAATTTCTAAGATTTGTAAATAAGGTCTAAAGTGCAAGAAAGGACACATGAAAGAGCCAAATCTCAATTTAGAAACGGACTGCACAGTATTCATACTTCATAGTTTGAAATACAGATCGAATTTTATCAATGCATAATTCATTCAAAGAAAATATATATTAATGTTTCTTTTAAAACAGTTACAATGTAAAAAAAAGTACATTAATGATAACTTATCGCCCAAACGCAAGTTAATGGGAGAGGGCGATCGCCCAAACGCAGCTTTATGTCAAAATGTAGTACTCTCCCTTCAACTGAAATTTGAATTTAATATTTTACAAGCAGATGGAATAACTAATTTTCAAAATTCAAAAGGCGCTATTTTGATTTTAAAATATTGTGTTGTATATAATTGGAAAGGTAGATTTACCATAATTAGATTGTGAAAGAATTTGTGACGTACATGAATTAGGTCACGTGTCAGAGCTCTTTAAAGCTAAAAACTGCAATTTTCAAATGGATATAAAACCGGAAGTAAACATCGGAAAACCTAAATGAAAGTATCTGTGCATAGGTATCGTCAATGGCAATGAATTTGTTTCAGGTCACTTGGTCACCAGAGGTCAAGGTCACAAGATAGGAGCCTTTAAAGTTTTGACAATTACTGATTTATCTTAACCGGAAATTAAAATAAATCAGAATTGAAATTCAAAAATCGGCATCTCATGTTTTGATAGCAATCGACTGTAGATTCCATAGACATCTTAATTATGCAAATTCTATAACACCATGAGGCCTCATTTTGCGTTTTATGAAAATATACCATTTCAAGATGACGACTGATCTGTTACATCCGGGTCAAATTTTATCATTTGTATACTTTTGTGTCTACATTACAAACATATTGCAAAAAGAATTTTTCGAATATCTTCAAAATTCCGGAAGTTGAAATTTCGACTTTGAGAGCTAATAACTTCAAAACCGGAAGTGATATCAAAATTTTGAAAACATATTTTTGTTCGCCATCAAAATGTCTATCTACCTGTAAGTTTTCAGAATGATCGATTATAAAAATTGAAAAAAACACGCACAGTTTCAATGGAAATTGACACAAATATTTCAAACTTTAAAAGGCGGAATTTTGATTCAAATACATCGTGTTGTATATCATTGGAAAGAGCAGACATAGCATAGTACGACGGTGAAAGAAAATAAGACATATGTAAATTAGGTCACGTGGTAGAGCTGTTTAAAGTTAAAAATGGCAATTTTCAAACGGCTATAAAACCGGAAGTAACCTTTGGGCATCTGAAAAAAATATGTCATTTGATACATCTAATCAAGGGCAATAACTTTTGTACAGGTCATTAAGTCACAAAAGGTCAAGGTCACAAAATATGGGCCTTGAAAGTTTTGACAATTACTGATTTATTTTTACCGGAAATCAGAAAAATTCAGAATTGAAATTCAAAAATCGGCTTCCCATGTTTTGGTCGCAGTCAACTGTTGATTACATAGACATAAACATTATTCAAATTCCATAACACCCTGAGGCCCCATTTTGCGTTTTATGAAAATATACCATTTCAAAATGGCGCCTGATCCGTTACATCCGGGTCAAATTTTATGATTTGTATGATTTTGAGTCTACATAACAAACATATTACAAAAAGAATTTTTCGAATATCTTCAAAATTCCGGAAGTTGAAATTTCAACTTTGAGAGCGAATGACGTCAAAACCGGAAGTGATATCGAAATTTGGAAAATTGCTAAATGTTTGCAATCAAAATGTCTATAAACATGTAAGTTTTCAGGTTGATCAATATAAAATTGCAAAAGTTGAAAAAGTTGTCCAGAAAAGGTGCTCCAAAAATCAGCAAGATTTTTCTCAAAATGATATTGTTAAACTTTTGTATCATGGACAATCGCTTAGAGAAATATGCAAAGTCAGTCCGATCGAAATCGGTTGAAAAACAAAGGAGATAATAGCCAAAACATCAAATCCGATATGTTCTCATACCTCATTTCCGGTTGGTAGGGCATGCGCCATTTTACATTTAAACAATACCGAGCAGTAGATTATCGTGGGAAATCTTGAGAGATGGTGTGTGGCATGCATAGTTTTGGCTGGGCGCTCTGACCAGAAAACGGAAAAAAAAAAAAAACTAGATCCATAGGCTTTGCATGGTTCTGAGCAGTGCGTAACAGTTTTGGAATTACTTAAAAACTGTTTTTTAAAGGGTCTGTAATGGTATTATTTCTAGACAAAGAAAGCCACCACAACTAGCGAAACCTTGGATGTTGCTGGTAAAGTCAAAAATCGCAAATTTTAATTGCTCACAAAACCGGAAGTATACATCGCACAACAAATATGAATACATAGTCGGATAGATCTCATCGAGGGCAAAAACTTTTGTTCAGGTTACAATGTCACCAAAGGTCAAGGTCACGAGGTATGAGTCTTGAAAGTTTTTGTAATTACTGAAAAAAATAAAACGGAAATGCAAGAAAGGCAAAACAGAAGATCAAAAATCGATTAACAATGCTATGAATGCAATCGACTGTAGTTTCCAAAAATATCAAAGTTACGATTTCCGCTCATAACCCTGAGGCCCCATTTTGAGTTTTACAAAAGTTATTCATATCAATATGGCGGCCGATTTGTAACTTCCGGGTTAAATTTTTTTATTTCAAATTGTTGATATACCATAATGTTAAATATTGCAAAAAAAAAATTTCAAATATATTCCGAATTCCGGAAGTTGAAATTTCAAATTTACAAGCTAATTACGTCAAAACCGGAAGTGGTGTCAATTTTTCGAAAACGGATTTTGGATTGCAATCGAAATATCTTTCCATCTGTAAACTTTCAGATCGATTGAAATAAAATTTGAAAAAAACACGCACATACAATGGAAATTTGCACAAAATGCTCAAATTTTAAATCGTGCAATTTTAATTTAAGTGTATATTGTCGTACATCATTGGAAAGAGCAAATTACGCATAATATGATTGTTAAATCATTTTTGACGTATTTACGCTAGGTCACGCGACAGGACTGCTTAAAGTCAAAAATCACAAATTTCAATTGCCTATAAAACCGGAAGTATACATCGGATCACAAACATGAATACATCATTGGATATATTTCATCAAGGGCAATAACTTTTGTTCAGGTACCAAGGTCACCAAAGGTCAAGGTCAAAAGATATGAGCCTTGAAAGTTTTAGTAATTGCATAAAAAATCAAAACGAAAATAAAAAAAAAATTGATATCAAAATTCAAAATTCGGCGGCTAGACTTTTTTAGCAATCGATTGTAGTTTCCAAAAATACTAAAGTTACGGATGCCGCTCATAACCCTGAGGCCCCATTTTTAATTTTAGAAAAGTTACTCATATCAAAATGGTGGATGATCTCTTACTTCCGGGTCGGATTTTTTTATTTCAAATTGTTGTTATAACAAATTATAACACATTGAAAAAAATAAATTTGAAATATCTTCAAATTTCCGGAAGTTGAAATTTTAAATTTACAAGCTAATTACGTAAAAACCGGAAGTGGTATCAACATTTTGAAAACTGCATTTTGTTAAGAATCAAAATGTCTATACACCTGCAAATTTGCAGATCGAACGAAATAAAATTGTAGAAGTTGAAAAAAACGCAAAAATTAAAATTAAGAAAATAGTCAACTAAAAGTCAAAATTGGAGATGTTTAAAACTTTTATTTAGTAGCGCACAGTTATAGAAAACAGTTCAAAACAGTTTGATAAAAATCGGATCAAAAATAGAGCTGTGAGATTCCAAAAACCAAAACTGTGTTTTTTGTTCTACCTCACTTCCGGTTTGTCAAAATGGCACCAATTTATATTTAATAGTTGATGGTCAACAATTTACGTAGGGAATTGAACAAATCTGTATGTGGCATGTTGCCTTCTAACTAAAATAGCGAGTGTAAAATTCGAAAAAAAAAAAAAAAATAGCCGTTTGCAAAACAATGCAGTGCGTTCGATTATCGAACGCACTGCAACTAGATCCATAGGCTTTGCATGGTTCTGAGCAGTGCGTAACAGTTTTGGAATTACTTAAAAACTGTTTTTTAAAGGGTCTCTAATGGTATTATTTCTAGACAAAGAAAGCTACCACAACTAACGAAACCTTGGATGTTGCCGGTAAAGTCAAAAATCGCAAATTTGAATTGCTCACAAAACCGGAAGTATACATCGGACAACAAATATGAATACATAGTCGGATAGATCTCATCGAGGGCAAAAACTTTTGTTCAGGTTACAATGTCACCAAAGGTCAAGGTCACGAGGTATGAGTCTTTAAAGTTTTTGTAATTACTGAAAAAAATAAAACGGAAATGCAAGAAAGGCAAAACAGAAGATCAAAAATCGATTAACAATGCTATGAATGCAATCGACTGTAGTTTCCAAAAATATCAAAGTTACGATTTCCGCTCATAACCCTGAGGCCCCATTTTGAGTTTTACAAAAGTTAGTCATATCAATATGGCGGCCGATTTGTAACTTCAAGGTTAAATTTTTTTATTTCAAATTGTTGATATATCATAATGTTAAATATTGCAAAAAACAAATTTCAAATATATTCAAAATTCCGGAAGTTGAAATTTCAAATTTACAACCTAATTACGTCAAAACCGGAAGTGGTATCAATTTTTCGAAAACGGATTTTGGATTGCAATCGACATATCTTTCCATCTGTAAACTTTCAGATCGATTGAAATAAAATTTGAAAAAAACACGCACAGTTACAATGGAAATTTGCACAAAATGTTCAAATTTTAAATCGTGCAATTTTATTTTAAGTGTATATTGTCGTACATCATTGGAAAGAGCAAATTACGCATAATATGATTGTTAAATCATTTTTGACGTATTTACGCTAGGTCACGTGACAGGACTGTTTAAAGTCAAAAATCACAAATTTCAATTGCCTATAAAACCGGAAGTATACATCGGATCACAGACATGAATACATCATTGGATATATTTCATCAAGGGCAATAACTTTCGTTCAGGTACCAAGGTCATCAAAGGTCAAGGTCAAAAGATATGAGCCTTGAAAGTTTTAGTAGTTGCATAAAAAATCAAAACGAAAATAAAAAAAAAATTGAAATCAAAATTCAAAAATCGGCGGCTAGACTTTTTTAGCAATCGATTGTAGTTTCCAAAAATACTAAAGTTACGGATGCCGCTCATAACCCTGAGGCCCCATTTTTGATTTTATAAAAGTTACTCATATCAAAATGGCGGATGATCTCTTACTTCCGGGTCGGATTTTTTTATTTCAAATTGTTGTTATAACAAATTATAACACATTGAAAAAAACAAATTTGAAATATCTTCAAATTTCCGGAAGTTGAAGTTTTAAATTTACAAGCTAATTACGTAAAAACCGGAAGTGGTATCAAAATTTTGAAAACTGCATTTTGTTTAGAATCAAAATGTCTATACACCTTCAAATTTGCAGATCGAACGAAATAAAATTGTAGAAGTTGAAAAAAACGCAAAAATTAAAATTAAGAAAATAGTCAACTAAAAGTCAAAATTGGAGAAGTTTAAAACTTTTATTCAGTAGCGCACAGTTATAGAAAACAGTTCAAAACAGTTTGATAAAAATCGGATCAAAAATAGAGCTGTGAGATTCCAAAAACCAAAACTCTGTTTTTTGTTCTACCTCATTTCCGGTTTGTCAAAATGGCACCAATTTATATTTAATAGTTGATGGTCAACAATTTATCGTAGGGAATTGAACAAATCTGTATGTGGCATGTTGCCTTCTTACTAAAATAGCGAGTGTAAAATTCGAAAAAAAAAAAAAAAATAGCCGTTTGCAAAACAATGCAGTGCGTTCGATTATCGAACGCACTGCAAAAAAAGACATTTGCAAAACAATGCAGTGCGTTCGCTAGAACGCACTGCAAAAAAAGTCATTTGCAAAACAATGCAGTGCGTTCGAAGAATCGAACGCACTGCAATTAACTTCCAAGCGGAAGAATAAAAAGTTTACCGTTCATATCAGCTTCATCAATAAAATCAGCTAATTCTTGTCCTTCTAATCCTAATAGTGCATTGATTTCATCAGCAGTTAAAACATCATCTTCTGTAGCAGCATCGAAAGCAGCATCAAAAGCAGCATTACCACTTCGTTTACCCAAAATAAGTCTACCAACTGCCTCACCCCATCGTGAAGGGTTAACTACGGTTCTGACAACAGGGACAGCAACTCTTGCAACAGCTCTAGTAGCATCTCTCCATGCTCTCCAGGACTGGACATCTTGTCCCATCATCATTACCATGGCAACAGCAAGGATTACAGCGAGTTTCATTCTGGCGATTAAAAGAAATAATAAACATGATTTTGATTTAAGTAGAGTTCTTCTTGATTTTATCTTTTGGTTTTGTTAATCGACAATCTAGATCTTTTACATACAATTGTGATAGAATACTACTTTATTATAGCATATTTTTAATAATTTGTCAGAATAATATTTTACAAACAAGAACGTCAACAGAGCAATGAAATATCGAGCATACTTACATGTCAGTATATATGAATCAAAGATTACAAACTGAATGAAATGACGAGTATCTCTCTACAATTTATACTCGATTCTTGTGAAATTCAATTAATGTAAAGTAAATTGAATTTCTCATAAAAACTGTTAAAATATGAACATGTTCTATCCATTACTTTTCTTGATAACCGGACTTGACAACTTACTTGTAACATCTGTGTTTGACCGTGACCAGTTGGGTGATCGAATCTTGTTGTTTTTCAACACTTGTAATTATTGTATCCGGTTGACGCTATTGATCTACACTTTTGGATCGTTTTGACTTATGTCTTTTTGTTAAATGCCTGTATACACAATATCCATTAAGATTTAACTTCTTCGACTACAAACAATAACCTAATTGCGATGTTAACAGTTTAGTTAGTTTGCAGGACGTATTGTATCCCTTTCAGTTTGTTTGCAGGAATTCATGAACCCCTTTTAGTTTGTAATAAGGTAGTTATGAATCCCTTTTACCCCTTTTAGTTTGTATGTTGGTAGTTGTGTATCCCTTTAGTTTGTAATCAGGTAGTTATGTACCCCTTTTAGTTTGTATTCAGGTAGTTATGTATCCCTTTAGTTTGTATGTTGGTAGTACTGCATCCCTTTTAGTTTGTATGTTGGTAGTTATGTATCCCTTTAGTTTGTTTAAGGTAGTTCTGCATCCCTTTAAATTTGATTAAGGTAGTCCTGCATCCCTTTTAGTTTGTTTAAGGTAGTCCTGCATCTCATTTAGTTTGTATGTTGGTAGATATGTATCCCTTTAGTTTGTATGTTGGTAGTTCTGCATCCCCTTTAGTTTGTTTAAGGTAGTCCTGCATCCTTTTTATTTTGTATGTTGGTAGTTATGTATCCCTTTAATTTGTTTAAGGTAGTCCTGCATACCTTTTAGTTTGTTTAAGATAGTCCTGCATCCATTTTAGTTTGTTTAAGATAGCCCTGCACACCTTTTAGTTTTTTTAAGGTAGTCTTGCAAACCTTTTAGTTTGTTTAAGGTAGTTCTACATCCCTTTTAGTTTGTATGTTAGAGTTATGTATCCCTTTAGTTTGTTTAAGGTAGTCCTGCATCCTTTTTAGTTTATATGTTGGTTGTTATGTATCCCTTTATTTTTTTTAAGGTAGTTCTGCATCACTTTTAGTTTGTTTAAGGTAGTCCTGCATCCCTTTTATTTTGTATGTTGGTAGTTATGTATCCCTTTAGTTTGATAAAGGTAGTCCTGCATCCCTTTTAGTTTGTTTAAGGTAGGCCTGCATCCCTTTTAGTTTGTTTAAGGTAGTGTTGCACCCCTTTTAGTTTGTTTACAGATAGTCATGCATCTCTTTAGTTTGTTTACTAGTAGTCATGTATCTCTTTTAGTTTGTTTACGGATAGTCATGTTTCTCTTTTAGTTTGTTTAAGGTAGTCATGCATCTTATTTAGTTTGTTTACTAGGTAGTCATGTATCTCGTTTAGTTTGTTTACAGATAGTCATGTACCTCTTTTAGTTTGTTTACTAGTAGTCATGCATCTTATTTAGTTTGTTTACTAGGTAGTCATGTTTCTCTTTTAGTTTGTTTACAGATGGTCATGTACCTCTTTTAGTTTGTTTACAGATAGTCAGGCATCTCTTTTAGTTTGTTACAGGTAGTTATGCATCTATTTAGTTTGTTTACAGATAGTAATGTATCTCTTTAGTTTGTTTACATGTAGTCATGTATCTCTTTTAGTTTGTTTACTAGTAGTCATGCATCTCTTTTAGTTTGTTTACTAGTAGTCATGTATCTCTTTTAGTTTGTTTACTAGTAGTCATGTATCTCTTTTAGTTTGTTTACTAGTAGTCATGCATCTCTTTTAGTTTGTTTACTAGTAGTCATGTATCTCTTTTAGTTTGTCTACTAGTAGTCATGCATCTCTTTTAGTTTGTTTACTAGTAGTCATGTATCTCTTTTAGTTTGTTTACTAGTAGTCATGCATCTATTTTAGTTTGTTTACTAGTAGTCATGTATCTCTTTTAGTTTGTTTAAGGTAGGCCTGCATCCCTTTTAGTTTGTTTAAGGTAGTGTTGCACCCCTTTTAGTTTGTTTACAGATAGTCATGCATCTCTTTAGTTTGTTTACATGTAGTCATGTATCTCTTTTAGTTTGTTTACTAGTAGTCATGCATCTCTTTTAGTTTGTTTACTAGTAGTCATGTATCTCTTTTAGTTTGTATGAAAATGGTCATATAATCTCTTTTCCGATGGTCCTGCAGACCTGTTAGTTTGTCTACAGGTAGTCATGTTTCTCTTTTAGTTTGTTTACAGATGGTCATGTACCTCTTTTAGTTTGTTTACAGATAGTCATGTATCTTTTTTAGTTTGTTTACAGATATTCATGTATTTCTTTTAGTTCGTTGACTAGTAGTCATGCATCTCTTTAGTTCGTTTACAGGTAGTCATGCAAACCTTTTACAGACCTTTTAGTTCGTTTACAGGTAGTCATGCAGACCTTTTAGTTTGTTTACAGATAATCAAGCAGACCTTTTAGTTTGTTTACAGGTAGTCATGCAGACCTTTGAGTTTGTTAACAGGTTGTCATGCAGATCTTTTAGCTTGTATGCAAATAGTTATTTTAGCAGGTAGTAAATGTAGTTTATCTGAAGATAGTCATGCAATCTTTTAAGTTTCTAAATTTCTACATAGATAGGCTTTCGCCGCTTTCCCCAGCCATATCGTATCGGCCAAATACAAACTGGAATATTCAACGATGGGGAGATAACAGTGCTCTTCCAGTCAGACTCTATAACCTAACTGTTTTTTGGAACTTTGGTAATTTGGAACGAAAGGCCTACCCTTAGATAATTTCTAAATTGATCACTTTTATCAATCAAATAGTTAAAGAGTAATCGAAATGAAAAAAGTAAGGACATGGTGTATTCGATTAACAAAACGACAAATAAAATGTGCACCAAAATATACGTGCTTATCACATGGACAGATAATGATCTGACAATGAACAAATACATGGACCTTCTTTACATAAAACATGAAATATATATGAGCCTAGATACAGCCGCATAATGTAAACATAGAGTATTACATTTGGATTTGCTGTGCATTGTCTAATTTTACTAGCTTGAACTCCTGATCGGGAATTTGATCCAATTTGGTGACAACATTTATAAGAAATAAATAAAATGTATTCATACTAATTTTTATATTTATTAAAATTGAAGATAATAATAAGACATAGAATGAGTGTAAGGGGGACCGCAACTGATGATATCTGAGAATTAATTGGACTCGAACAAAACAAAATTCTGACCTATACAAATTAAAAAAAATAAGGTCCTAGTTTTGGACCAACTGGTCTGAGTTTTCCATACAGATTTTCCAAATAAGACGCTCTTTTAGTCCTATAGGGCCTAGGGTTTACTTGAGTAAACCTAATAAAGTACTAGTATGCTGTTTCCATTATAGGCCTACCGACAATTAAAAAAATCAATTTAAATTTCTGGCTAATTGATTTCAGGATGTTACATATTTATGATGTATTATAGTCCAATGAATATCAATGAGTAGTATAGTGATCATTATCAGCTGTTTCACGAATACGTCACATGGTAAGATGTACTAAAGGTGAAGGTCGAATCGTGAAGGTCATCATTTTCAAGATGTCAGCGTCCAGTAACAACGTTACAGCTCCTCCAGCTCAGATCCCTAAATCTGTCAAGTTTCTCTTCGGAGGATTGGCAGGGTAAGTAAAATTTCAAGTCAACTAAAAACTAAATAAGTATGACGTTAAAGTGTCGTAATTTGACTTTCGCCTCTCTAGAACTAGGCTAGAAATGTCCCACCACGGGAGTAAAGGAGTGGAAGTTACGATATAGTAAGTAACTAGAACTAGGCTAGAGCTTTGTGTTCAGAAATAATAAGGTATTAAGAATATAAGAAGGAGAGAGAACCATGCACCACCAGTTCAAAACAACTAGCAAAACAACACTGACAATTGCTTCCATCTCTCTGTATTCAATATTCATAGTCATCGTAGAGTAACTAACATACATGTAGATTGTGACTCTAGAAAGGTATAGAAAAAATAGTACTGTATCTCAGAGTGGAATTCATTGAGTGTTGATTGTTTTTCAAGTTTATGATCTCCCCTCTTGGCTTGCTATTGCCGGGTCAGCATTTTGGGGTTATGTCAATGTATCTTGATTGATTAGACTAGATATAAATAGCACAATCTTCACCCTTCAGAAATACTTTTTAAAAGCCATGGCTTGACTAGTATGCAACAAAAAAATAACATGCTTGGTAAGGTACTTTAAATTTGATAATTCAAATTGGTATAATTTATTTTTAGAATGGGGGCTACTGTTTTTGTTCAACCACTAGATCTAGTCAAAAATCGTATGCAGCTCAGTGGTAAGTTTAATCAGATTTGAAAAAAATCTCAACATCAATTTTATACCTGGATCCTTATTTTGTCATTCTCTGTGACTGTGATTGATTATAAAATGGGTCCAAATAATCACTTGATCAAATTTTTCCTTTCTCACTTTCTTTCTGACTATGATTTTGCAGATATTTACTTTCAATAATAATTTGTGGAGTATAATTGAATTGTTTGATATTATAATGACTTTACTATATACCCTTCTGATGTGTTGGACTTAAATTTGTAGGTATGGGTGGAGGAGCAAAAGAACATAAAACATCATTTCATGCTTTAAAACATATACTGAAAACAGAAGGTCCTTTATCAGTTTATACAGGGTAAGTACATACAACAGTACAGTACATGTGTTTTAATGATTGAGCTTTTTCATATATTTTTTTATACCCACGTGAAAAGACAAATTTTTCTTTCTATTTATTCATGTAAGAACTACAGTTTTTGTAAAATTTAAATGAAACTTTGTAGGCAAATGTAGAATACAGTCTTAAATGAGTTTGAATTGGTAAATAGTTTTCAAGTTGAATCTTATTCTCTAGCTATTGACTGATATGAGTAGTATTTTTACAAGAATTGTAGCATTATTGTATAGTTATTTGATTGATATTTTATAAGTATTTGATTGATATTTTATAAGTATTTGATTGATATTTTAGGTTATCTGCAGGGTTATTAAGACAAGCTACTTATACTACTACTAGATTGGGTATTTATACTACTTTATTTGAGAAAGCTTCTGGAAGGTAAGTGCCTAAATATTGCTTCAATGAAACATTATTAAATAGTGTCAATGTATTTAAAAATTACATAGTGCAATGTTTATTTTAAGATAGTGGACCACGGCCATATACGCCTAACGAAAAAGTCGAAAAAGGAAAAAATTTAATCAGGAGAAAACTTAACTTTCTCAAACCTTTCGATTTAGGTCCAATAACATCCATTTTAAGTTTCATCAAAATCGGTTGAAAACTAAGAGAGTAATAGCATATTTAAGATTTGGGGCAAGGGCAATTACTCTGCTTGTAACGATCGAAAATAGCTCAAATTCGAACTTGATCTTTGTTTTCTGAATATATATACACATATCAAATTTCATTTGATTCCGTCAAAAACTCTAGTTTTTAGAGCGTTTACAAGGAAATGTTGATGGACGGACCAACGGATTGGGGCAAGGGCAATAACTCTGCTTCGAACGATCGAAAATAGCTCAAATTCGAACTTG
The DNA here is from genome assembly GCA_029955415.1 of Lottia scabra. Classification (NCBI taxonomy): domain Eukaryota; kingdom Metazoa; phylum Mollusca; class Gastropoda; family Lottiidae; genus Lottia; species Lottia scabra. The sequence goes on from JARJEI010000069.1 coordinate 34,609, forward strand.
ATCTTCGTTTTATGAATATGTATACACATATCAAATTTCATTTGATTCCGTCAAAAACTCTAGTTTTTAGAGCGTTTACAAAAAACTGTTGATGGACGGACCGACGGATTTGGGGCAAGGGCAATAACTCTGCTTCTAACGATCGAAAATAGCTCAAATTCGAACTTGATCTTCGTTTTACGAATATGTATACACATATCAAATTTCATTTGATTCCGTCAAAACCTCTAGTTTTTAGAGCGTTTACGAGCTAATGTTGACGGACGGACCGACGGACGGACAGGGGTGACTACAATATACGTCCTCATAGAGAGATGAGAGGGCGTATAAAAATGAATCTCTAAGTAAAAAGCTTTATGTAAATTTTACTGTACTATCTGATAGAACTAATTTCGATAGTTAGCTTTATTACTTATTATAATGTATTTAACATTGATTTCAGAAAGGCCCAATTAATTAGATATGGGTCTATAAACTTATACATGTAGGCCTATTGTCATTAGTATATGATAGTAATGACCCTGTATGGCTGATATTGCAGAGTCAAATTGAGCTCATTAATCAGTAGACAATCATTATCAGACCTTGGCTAAGAAAAATGCTTATTACATTATTTCTGTTATTTATTTTTGTAGCGATGGGAAACCACCTGGATTTTTTACTAAAGCATTAATAGGTGTTACAGCAGGGGGTATTGGAGCGTTTGTTGGTACTCCAGCAGAGGTAGCATTAATTAGGATGACATCTGACGGAAGGTTTGTTTTTTTATTAAACTTTTTTAATAGTTTGTGACTAAAAATTCAAAGAAAAGATTTGATGCTACTAGAATCTCATAAACATTGTGTCATATTATATGGTGCTATGCATTGTTTCAAGTCATATGTAATTTATCATAAAAGATCGTGAAGTTAAAAATAAATATTAAAATTGACCATACAAAAGGTCTTCATTATAATATAAGTCTTGTTTGTTACATTGTAGACTACCAGCAGATCAGAAGAGAGGATATAAGAATGTTATAGATGCTCTATTAAGAATATGTAAAGAAGAAGGTGTGGTTACTATGTGGAGGGTCAGTATTACCTATACATAGTTAAGGTTAGGGCTGGGTCTAATAATTGAAATAATCGACGCTACAAATTATTTCGATTATCAAATTTAATACTCGATTAAAATTCATAGTCAAATTTTCTTTTAATATTATATGCTACACGCATATCAGAGAAGTCCCGACCCATTTTATCATGATAATCTTACAAAATTCTGGACATTACTTCAGTTTCATTTGTCTTTGATACCTGATATTGATAAATAACAAACATTCAGGTACAAAAACGGACACGAACATATGAAGATTAGAAGATTTCCCAATTAGAATGTTTCGATTATTGATCGGTAACCTGCCTTCAATAATTGATCACAATTTGGTAATCGATACCCAGCCCTAGTTAAAGTGATGTTTAGACTATTTACATTAAAGTTGAAGTAGTGTTCCGTCAGCTCCTCAACAGCAGGAAATTCACTATCACTTTGAAATGCTTTACATTAATATAAATTTTCTTCATTTTAAGTAGGAATTGTAAGAAGACAGTTTTGTGTGTATCGGTTTTATATTCCTTCCAGATAATTGTGACCAGTCGGTACCACCAGCTTTTTATGCAACTTTTTACTTATTTATTTATCATAATATACTAATAAATTAACTGCACTTTAAAATATATAGTTCTAGATTCATGACCTAGGCCAGTGCTTTTTTATGGGAATTTTATTCTCATATCACCTTAACACTAAAACAATGTGTTGAATCCCAAAATATTTTGTAATGGGTAAAAATGTTAATTTTCAGGGATGTATACCTACAGTTGGTAGAGCAATGGTAGTCAATGCAGCACAATTAGCTACTTATTCACAGGCCAAACAGTTCCTTGTACAATCGAGTCAGTTTTCTAGCTTTCTTTTTAATATTTAATTTTTAATTGGTCAGACATTCGACAATATTTGTCTTTGAAAGGATATCCAGGCTCATAGACTTCAGTCCCTTTATTCAATATGAGATTAATTACTGATGAGCATAATTTTTGTTATCCAAACGTCTCTATTGATTTAATTGCAGGTTATTTTCATAAAGGTTTGCTTCTACATTTTTATATTGAGAAGAGGCCCTAATTTTTATAATACTAAATGTCTATTTTTTTTAAACTACAGGTTACTTCCATGAAGGTTTGTTTTTACATTTCTGTGCTAGTATGATCAGTGGGTTAGCTACAACAGCAGCATCTATGCCTGTAGACATTGCTAAAACTAGGTAGGCATATTCATATATGATAAACATTACCATAATATGTATTGCTTTTAAGAGTGAAAATACAAAATCACTTTGTTTACAATTGTTTCCTACATTTAAAGGCTTCTATTAATCTTATGTACTTTACAAATAAATAAACCAATGTTATAGTAATATCTGGCTGGGTATTTAAAGGGTTGTATCTTCATTCTAAGTAGAGTTATGTATAGATGAGTTCCAAAATAAGCTTGTAAAGCACATGTTTAGACGAATATCCCTTTAATGTATGAGTGTTGTCTATGAAAGTATGTTAATAATACATGCCTGAAAATACATACATTGGTGACATATAAAATAAGTTTAACAATGAATTTTAAAAAGAGAATGTTATTTTTATGTTTATAAATTATGTCATTGTAGAATTCAAAGTATGAAAATAATAGATGGTGTACCTGAATATCGAGGTGCTTTGGTGAGTGTATAACTTATTATTTTGATCTGTATACTGAATATACATACAATGATATCATGAGGTCTTTAGTATCCCTAGGCTGATTTTAAATCCAAGATCTTTTTCCCATCATAATTAGTCCAAGATGTTTAGACCTTATTAGTTGTAGATCTTGGGCCTTATTTCTTGATTACTTAAGATTATTTTATTGTTCATTAATCATCTGATCAATTTTAAATGTAGTTTTTTTTAAGTTTTTGAGAATAAGGCTCCAGTCATATCTCTGTTTTAGTGTAATGAAAATTTAAATTATTTATTGATCTTTTTCAGGATGTTTTGGGTAAAGTTATAAAAAATGAAGGTTTCTTCAGTTTATGGAAAGGATTTACACCATATTATGCCAGGCTAGGGCCACATACAGTTCTAACATTTATATTTTTAGAACAAATGAATATGTATTATAAGAAAATTGTATTCAAAGATACATCTGGTATTGGTGGAGGTTTATAATGTAGGAGATTATTAGGTCAACATTAAGTCTTATGAATTGAAGGTTTCACAACAGCATTTTACAGTTCTGTTGATATCAGTAATATCAATATACACTTTAAGATCTATATGAGAATGTAACAATTGCTGTTGTGGAATCTCTTTACTTAAATTATCATATTTATCTGATAACAAATAGTCACTAGTAAATTTACTAATTCTCTCACTGCATATAATCAAAATTCTATTAAACAATGAGAATTGTTTGTGTTGATATTTCTATGACTGTAGGCATATTTAACACATTCATAGACTTGATTCATAGACAGAACGAGCTGTACAAACCATGTACTTGTACTTGTTATTGAAAAGATTCTATTGCTCTCACTAATATAATAATATCGTGTGTTGACTGTAATGGTATTTTATAAGGTGCTAAATTTTAGTAAATGACCTCACAAATTGTAAATGAATTTTCATAAACAATTCTCTATGACATATTTATATTTTTGTAGTGACCCTGTTCACCTTTACTTGTATCAGGACTTTACAAGAAATCATTTAATTTTGAGAGCATCAAAATATTTGTTTTTTGGTATTATATATCAAAATTTCTAGTTGTACACTAGATAATAGCAATTGAATTGTTTAAGTTCTAGTTAGCTCATGTTCCTTTAGCAACGGCTATCATTTCATTACATTAATCCGTTGCTATCATGATAAGACTTTCTCATCATTAATTTTGATTGCTCGAACGATTATTGTTTGACCAGTTATATTCCTTGTAACAAATTATTGCGGGAAAACTTTCGAATGACCAGACGTCAAATTTCTTGTAGCAAATTTACCTTGTGATAATCGAGTCTCAACGGTCATAAATTGTATGTGACGTAGTGTTTTTTTTAAACGAGGTTATTAATGACGAGAAAACTCTGCCAATCCAGCAACGGTAGATAATGCCAATGTCTAACGTTGCTGAAGGAATATGTAGTTAGCTAGACTAATCTCATTGTTTTCTTATTGTAATGTTATTAAAACTATTAATCTCACTTAAAACATTTAACGTCACTCACTTAGTAAAGAGTTTGATATTTCGTGGGGATGTAAAAAGTCAATTGAATGACCCTCAAAATTAATGAAAATAAATTGATATTTGATTTATTTATATTGAATGAATTGACGACTGGTATGTTTGTTTTTTTTTGATTAAATTAGTTGACATTTAATATATTTTCTAACAATGAATTGATTTTACTTTTCCAATAAATTACTAGACATTTGAAATATTTTTGTCAGATTAATTGACATTTTGATTTTGGATTGTTATTACATTGCATTTATGACTTATGTCTTTAATCAAATTTTGATCAATGTATTTTTAGATGAATTTATCTTCATGTTTGTTTTTCATATATTGCCAGTTTATTTATATTAAAATATTACGCATTTGTTTATTTTAAGTCAATACTATAAATTTGTCTCCGTATAGTAGTTTAGACACCAATTGAGATTCAAAGATAAGATAGCCATGCACATTCAGAACTAATTGGATATGCATGAATATCCTCCTTTTCCCCCTTAGAATTATACAAAGTCAATATTTTCATGTAGGGCTAACTGTTATATTATGTACATATTTATGTTAATTATTTGAATAAATTAACTGTGATTATAATTATTATTGTTGAGAGAAAAAGGCTGATTTCTCCATTATATACAGGCATAATAAGAAATGTACATGATTAGCGTATCATTTATAATAATGTTGATATTATTGAATATAATAATTTAACCTCTTCTGTATAAGGCATGTTTATGATTAAAAGATATTAATTAAACCTCTTCTGTATACGGCATGTTTATGATTAAAAGTAATGACTAGTCACCTAAATTAAGCTAGCTAATTTTAGCCATTTATTTAAAAATGCTGTCAAACTGTATTCATTTTAAAGTTTAATTTAAATTATCAGTTGATATTTAGAAATTTATACTTGTACTGGCGATTTGTTGAGTATTACAGTTAATATTGGTCAGTTATTTAGTTGTATAGCAATATTTAACAAGATTTACAGTTATTAGACCTTTTATGTGAATTACACACTTATTATAAATATTAGCCAGTTTTAGCAGCACAATCAATTTTAACCATTTATTAAACTTTTTTATAGAAATTCACAAATTATGAGATCTATTATCATTTGTATGTGTGTTTATGACTGTATGGTTCAAATATTTGTAAGTGTTTAAGTATTTGTTAAGTAATTTATAATGAATATTATAATGGAATGTTAAAAATGAAATACCAAACAATTTTTGTTGATTATTGAATATAGTTTAATTTGTTATATAAGTAATATCTATGGTGGTGTGTGTAAAATGTAACTTGTCATAAAATGAAATTTTTTGAGTAGAAATCCAAGTTTTATTGTAGAACCTCTCCTCCCATCTGTATATCACTCTAAGGGTCAGAATTGTTGGGCTATATTCTATTAAACGGGTGTAAAGAGGATTTCTAGCCTTTTATGTGTACGAGAGACATGTGGTCTGAAGCTTCGTAGCATTGGGGCGTGCATCATATCCGGTGAAGTCTTTCTGGAATAACAGGAACCAAGCAGGAATTTTGGATATACCAAATGAAAGTTAAGTGTTAAGCTAAGTTGATTGGCAGCAGAGCATCATTTTCCATCTAAGCCATTATGACTTTCTTTTAGAACAACAAATGGTAAAGGCCTACAAGAATTGATTTAATAATCTATTATTACATTATAATATGTGTTCATGTTGTGAATATATCATGAATAGTCAAACATATTTATGTTGATTTGGGATGATTCAAATCATAAGCAGATTATATTGTATTATTTACGATCTAACAATGAAAAAAATGCTTCTTATGCATCAGTCCATGAATATCTTTGTCCAACATATTATACTTATCTCTAATAAGAATTTTTTCAGGAAAAATTATAGAAATTTATGTTACATATAAAGATTTATTGAAATAAACATATTTTGTTGTTTTTGAAAAATGTGATCACCTGTTATCTCGATCTATTCCCCAATTTCTTATTCGTTCATTAATTATCCTAATTGATCTAGGAATACATCACTTGAGAAATAGAACTGAAACTAAGAATATGTTGGAGAGCTGAGTCGGCCAAAAAAAATTTAGTGCAAGATGATTAGGATCCTCTGATGCTCCAAAATCTTGGGTATAGCAAATATATGCACATCAAGATCTGATAAACAAAAAGTAGTAGTTGGCACTGCGTATAAACAAGAATTATATCGTGTTCATAACTACCGGACTATAAAGTGGACAGCTCAGGTTATATTTTGAATCACACCCGAGTGGTTTCAGTGGACCTGGACACAATATAAATGTGCTTACAACTTGGATTTGTTCTGGGAAGTCTACAGATATCTTTGCTTGTATGTTTTTATTTCAATACATATAATTGATTATTAGATGTGTATGCTACAAATAACACAACTCTGACAAAAAATAAATTTCTAGAAATCATCCAATTTAAATTCTTTTACGATATCACCATGTCCCTGGCCTTCTTGTAGTAGCTTTCTCTTTCTTTCTAATCTGTTCACTGATGGCCTTGGTTTTGCCTTGACTCTTGGTTGAACTTTTTGAGGTTCATCATTTTCATCATTACTCCCTTGATCATCCATGTCATCATCATCATCATCATCTTCATTATCATCATCATCTTCACTTGCTGATTTAGCCAATTGTTCCAATTCATCACTATCATATTCACTGGAAAATATGAAAAACTAAGTATGTAAAAAAATGGAATATATTCCTTCTTGATAACAATATTCAACCAGTCAAAATAACTGAAAACTACAAACCACACCGAGCAAAAACTTGAAAAATAAATAAGGCAATACATTGGTAGCAGCAGCAAATTTACTACTCATAAGAGAAATTATTTCATATTGAAAAGCAATGTCTAATAGTTAGCATACCCTGTCTTGAACCATTGCTGCTGTCAAATATTTTTTTTGTCTAAATATTTTATTCAATACTTGAAAGGGATTAGGAAACAATCTTATTATACTATTTCATCCCTCTCCTGAAACGGTAGTAGGGCGTTTCACACCCAGATAATTCCCGTCCGGACAATTCCCACCCGGCCAATTCCTATCAGGACATTTCGCACCAGGATGATTTGCATCAGGACAACTTCCACCTGAGCACTTTACACCCAGGACGATTCACATCCAGGAAAACTGCCACCCGGAAATTTCACACCCGGGCAATTCGCACCCATGACAATTTATATCCATAAGAATCGCATTCCTGTCTCGCACACAATCTACAAGGGGTCCATTCCAATAAAATTCTTAAATACAAAATCATGCGTAGTTGGCATGGTTGACTATGGTATCTATGGAAGTTCGGCATAATTTTGTACTTACGAATTTTACTGGGACTGGCCCCAGGGTATAAGTGTCGCTAGGTGACTACGCTCCAATATTTCTTACACTAAATGTATGCAATGGGATTTTAACGGACAAGTATTAAGATAGCTTGCCAGGCAAGGTAATATACGCCCACTGGCAGTTTCAATTTAAACAAAAATATTTGAGTTTAGACCCCTAGAGTGTGTATGAGCTAAAAATTGAATGTGTTTTGAAGAACAAGGGCAAAAATTCACTTAAATATTTTACTGATTTTCAAAAGGGTTCATCAGTGGGTAAATTATGAACACTCACACCAAGTTTCATCTAAATCCATCAAGAATTGTGCCATTTCATGTGGGCGTATAAAAAAATGTGGTCCTCTAGCAGGGACAATTAAAGCCACCAATATTTATATGGTTTATGGGCTTGTAAAGTGTTTTTGAGAGTAGATATATTTAATACTACCGGTATATTATCAGTGTGATTTTGTAGCAAGTACATCATTCTTAACTATCACTATAGCATACTGGTACCACCCCCTTGACCAGTTGGGGTTTGAGGGGTTCGGATGAAACAAATAAGCACTGTTAAAGTCAACATTCTGTTTGAATTGTAGCTCTTAAAGTTGATTATGATTGCTTCGCTAGTCAATGTAATCCCCCCTTGGAAATTTCTGGCTACATTGTACCAGTGACATGATATGTATCTAAAGGACATGTTACTTTGAACTTATTGACCATTTGTTCAAGTTAGAGTAAATAAACAAGACCAAATGAAATGAAATGAATGGAGTTTTACGTCCTACTTTTCTGTACCTATATGGGCTAATTGAGGACGGGCAAACGCCATGCAGTGTGCAATGAGGGAAATTTTGCCAGGACAGCAGCATTAGTCTGCTCTTATTTTCGATTTCCAACTGTCGAGGGATCTTTAACGTGCACAGCCAATAGCACACGGGGCCTCGGTTTATTGTCCCATCCGAACGACTAGACGCTTTTCCATGTCAGCCCCTCCGACCTGCATCACTGACAAGGGGAAACCGGGTTGACAAATCCGAAGGTATCATCTCGACCCATGCCGGGATTGAACCCTGGACCTTCAGGTTAGCGAGCAAGCGTCTAACTCACTGAGCCACCGCGGCTCCCAATAAACAAGACCAAATATTTTATTTCAATGTACATTTAAAATCATCTCTGGTTCATTTTGTCGAAAAAATGGTTGTTATGAAGCTGACCTCAACATTGTCAAATTTGTCAGTTTCTAGAGAAAAAACTTCAAGGAAGAAGAATATTTCAATGCGACCAAATTGGCTGCGCAATTTCAACATATAACCATTTATGGTTTCCTATCCCTCAAATTCACTAATTGAGTGACAGGATGTTCCGGTCTATAATATCACACCACTTTCACCATTTCAATCACAGCAATGTATTTGATTGAAGATAAACATGTACTCCATTTTTCTTCTGAATCCTATATTTGTATCTTCATAAGCCCAATATGGAACTTCATTTCATTTCTGATTCTTTCTTAAACCTGCAATTATAGTAAGTAATCAAGTTAAAAAAAAATAATAGAAATATTAAAGTGAACAGGGTCATATACGTTTCCTTTAAAGTTTTCACAGATTCAGTTAGATTCCTATCAATATATGTTGACTACCAACAGAAACTCCAGATTTTTATTGATTTCAATTCATCTCATTGTTCTGTTTTTGATTTTCTAATATTGGAACGAAAAAATAAAAATCTTCAGGAATTTGTAGATTTTCTTTTTCATTCAACGTCGCAAGTCAAAACAAAGTCAAACATTTTAAGCTTATAATAAAGCTGAAACGAAAAAATGAAAATCTTCAGAAATTTGTAGATTTTCTTTTTCGTTCTACATCGTAAACCAAAACAAAATCAAACATTTTGTGCTTATAATAAAGCTGGAACGAAAAAATAAAAATCTTCTTATATTTGTAGATTTTCTTTTTCATTCTACGTCGCAAGTCAAAACAATATCAAACATTTTCAGCTTATAAAGCTGGAACGAAAAAATGAAAATCTTCAGAAATTTGTAGATTTTCTTTTTCATTCTACATCGAAAACTGAAACAAAATCAAACATTTTCAGCTTATAATAAAGCTGGAACGAAAAAATGAAAATCTTCATATATTTGTAGATTTTCTTTTTCATTCTACATCGAAAACCGAAACAAAATCAAACATTTTGAGCTTATAATAAAGCTGAAACGAAAAAATAAAAATCTTCAGAAATTTGTAGATTTTCTTTTTCATTCTACGTCGCAAGCCAAAACAATAGTTTTTTGTCAGGTTTTTAATTTTCTAATATTTGACTGAAAAAATGAAATCTTCAAAACTTTAAATATACTATTTTTCATTCTTTTAAACTTTTTGACTGAAAATTGGTCTACAGATGTGTCAAATTATCCATTATATGAAAAAAAAAGATTTTTTATTTTTTTTTTCAAATGATTCTTTCTTATACGATTTATTTTCATTATGTTACGGGATATTCAAATTGTACGAATAGGAAATCGGAACTTGTCGATATTTTGAGACCTGTATGGTGTATATTTATCAGAAATTTAAATAGAAAGTAAGTTAGGGTGAATAAGGTTAATTGTTAATGGTTAGTGCTGGCAATGACAAATAAAACGTTGCAGTAGGCCTACATAAATTTCTGACAAATATACACCATAGAGTTCAGTACGGTACCAAATAAATATTCCTGACTTCTTTTGGACATCGTAAGAAAGAATCATTTGATGAGCTAAATTTCAAAAATACTTTTGCAAAAAAAAATTGAAAATTAAAATTCTTCGCAAATTTCAAATAATGAAAAAGCTGACATATCTGATTCAAAAATTGACTAGTTCACTTAAATTTTGTTTAAGATTTTTTCAAAAAAATTATTTTTTTAAATGTAAATTCCCCATACCCCCTTCCAAAACTGAGCTTAAGATAAAGCTGGAACGAAAAAATAAAAATCTTCAGAAATTTGTAGATTTTCTTTTTCATTCTACGTTGCAAATCAAAACAAAGACAAACAATTTCATTTTCTAACAATATTGGAACGTAAAAATAAAAATCTTCAGAAATTTGTAGATTTTCTTTTTCATTGTACGTCGCAAATCAAAACAAAGTCAAACATTTTCATTTTCCAACAATATTGGATTATAAAATGTTTTTTTAAAGTCCTACAATGTCTTTCGAAAAGAGTAAGCATGGTCTGCTTTGCACAACAACTGCAATAATCACATATCTGGGATCATCTGAGGTGGCTATATAGCCAAACCTCAACTCCAGTATCAGCACTGCACTGATCAGGCCCAGAAGGCCGAAACAGTACTGTTTGCCGTTAATTTCACATTATTATATTCAAAAAGATAAAAAAAAAACCACAGAAATATATTTCAGAGATCTACATAGTTTATTTTAGATTTAATCAAGTAAATATTGTTGTCATTATGAATCTTTCTGTATTGATTTCTACCAGTGTACTACTCATAAATAAAATGAAATGGAGTTTTCCTTTTTATCTTTCTGTACCTGTATGGGCTTATCAAGGATGGGCAAACGCCATGTAGTGTGCAATGAGGGAAATTATGGCAGGACAACGCCATTAGCCTGCTCTAATTTTCGATTTCCAACTGTCGAAGACAATAGCACACAGGACCTCAGTTTATTGTCCCATCCGAACAACTAGATGCTTTTTGAAAGCCATGTAAACATATTGGCATTAGGCAATACATTTGTAGCAGCTAGTGAACTTTTCATATGAGGAAATCAGAAATATTCTTTAATTATTAATCTATATTTATCTAAGAGCACACAAAATACACACATACTTGGAATTGACTTTATGTTCAGTGACTAAAACACTGTCCACATGAAATCAACCCTTATAAATCTGATGAGCTTTAAAGAAATGCCAAATTTATGTTTTTATTTGTAAAGTAAACATTTTTTTATGATTCTTGAAAAGGAAAGCTACTAAAAAGGGAATTATCTTGGCATTTCCCTAAAACATTCATTCTTTACGTCTTAAATGATAAACAGCTCATCAGATTATAGCCACAGTGGGGAATAAGACTTGAATTGGGAAGAGAAAATTTGGCCAGACTTCCCTCAGAGCCTAAGGAAGTCATTTTTTCTCTTCAAGTATTTGGATAGAGAGAAAGTATCAGATAGATAAAAACACATTCACACTTTATGTTCAGTGACTAAAACACTAAAACACGAAAAAACTAAGGTTCATCAGGAAGTGAAAATAGCCAATGGGTGGTGATTCAAATTGACATCAAATCCACAGGGACAAACCTAATCATGGCACTCCAGTCTTGATTTGATCCCTCTCAAAGAATTGACAAAATGAACAATGTCAGATCTATAAGGTTCTAATCTTTGCCATAGGACACATGACACTCCTTCGAGGATCATGTAGCAAAATGGTCCCCTCACCTACTACACGACCACTTCCAGAGGTGCACGCCGACCGTCCATCCAATTTAGCAGTTTTCTAATCTTTGCCGTAGGACACATGACACTTCCTTCAAGGATCTTGCAGCAAAATGGTCCCCTCACCTACTACATGACCACTTCCAGAAGTGCACGCCGACCGTCCATCCAATTTTGTAAATAGCAATACCCAAATCATCCCTACAGTGAGAGGGGGGGTTTCCTAAAGTAAGACTTTACAATAAGTGCCATTTCCTACAATTTTGACAACTCCCCTTATCCTAAAGAAGTTGTTTTTAGAGAGAAAACTTCCTGATGACCTCACAAAATACACATGAAATCAACCCTTATAATTCTGATAGGGTCAAATTTACAATTGGAAAAAAATGAGCTAAATAAATTAATCCAATAAACATTTAAAAACATTAACCATAACAAGTTCACAGTTTATATTGTAAATTATTTCTTTAGTGAATTTTTTACAAAGTATAGCATTGATAACAATTAACGGTAGATTATTTAATAATTTTCATTATGAAATATTTACTTATTTATTGATATACTTCCTCCTTTACATGGATTTTGAGATTTGTTTTACGTTGGGATCGTTTGTTCTTGGTTTTATTATCATTATTATGATTGAAAACAGATTAACAGATTCAATTTTACAAAATATTGATTAGAATTTCTCAATGCCCTAAATCTCAAACAATTTTATACCTTTTCTGCTCAAAATAATTTTTTTTCAACACAAAATGTCAATAGGTACACAATTTAAATGAACCATGTCAGCTGAACACATGAAAACTGAGAATAATTTAGAAAATATCTGGCACTAGTCTAGTTTTGATCCCCCTGAAGCAAGGTATAAAATATAGAATGTCGTTTGATTTTGTGAAGATCTAATCTGCAACCGTAGGACTTCATGAACACACCTACTCAGAACCGCCCTGCAGCAAAGTGGCCCCCACACCTACTACACGCATGCCTTCAGTGGTCATACAGGTTGCCGGTCGACGCCACCCCTATCCAATTTAGAAAAAAACAACATCAGCAATCCGATAGCCATTGCTGCAGAAGGAGAATTCCTAATATTAAAGACTGAAATATGTCCAGTTAAAACCAAAGTTAATTTTTGACAACTTCCCTTATTCTAAAGAATTTGTATTCATAAACAAAGCCCCTGTTGAACTTAGAAATACACTCATACTTGAAGTTGACTTCATGTTTAGTGACCAAATAACAACATGAAATCAAACCTTATAAATCTGACACAGCTCATCAGATTATAACCACAGTGGGGGATAAGACTTGAATTGGGAAGAGAAAATTTGGCCAGACTTCCCTTATAACCTAAAGAAGTCATATTTTCTCTTCAAACAAAGATTTTAAGATTGACTGATGTATGTAAAAAATCACATTCACACAATAACTGAAAAGTTCAACAGGCAGCATAAATAAACCCAATAGATTCTCAGATTCAAGTGTTCCGCTCACAAGGAAGCTAGCTACAAGGAGTCCTGACATGTTAAGGCTTCTCCAAGCCATGTGATTTACAAAATATCACACATTAGAAATAAAATGAAATGGAGTTTTACGTCCCACTTTTCATTACACATTAGAATTTTCTGCAATTACATGATCCAAAAATATTTTTGTAGAATTAGACAATAAACTTTTAACGCAATGATTTCAGGGCATCAAGAAATTCACCCACATTTAGTTCTTGACATTATAATTATTTATAATATAACCAACAATTGCTGTCTCTACAGCTGGAAATTATTTGCATGTTATATTTACTAAATCTTCAGATCAATACGGGAATAACTTAAATTAACTGTCTTGAATGTTAAACTTAAAAATTGATTTTGTGACAAGTAAGGTATGCTAGCTCTTCTAGACACCTGATATCACTTTTCATTATGAAACATATACTCATTTATTGATATTCTTCCTCAAGTTCATTAGCTGCTACAAATGTATTACCTATGTGTTTACATGGATTTTGATGTTTGTTTTACAGTTGGGATCGTACGTGCTTTGGTTTCATTATATTAAAATTTGTTGGTGTTACAATTTTACAATGTTAAAAATTTAAATTTAATAAAATATATTTTCATAATCTAATTGAAAGAATGCAAAATCAATTGAAAAACGAGCAAAAAGCAAAAACTGACTAATTTTTTAATAGAGATTATTATCAGGATTGGAAGCCTTAACATAATATATTATTACTATCTGAGATAATATAAAGATAAAACACATTACACACACATTATCGTTACTCTATTATCTTATAATTATCATATAGGAATTAGATTTAAATTCAAAATTTTAACATAATGAGTATTTTTAGACCTATTTTTCATCCTTTAAGCTTTCAGCAGTTAATTCTAAAACTAAAGACTATATGTTTAATTCAAGTTCTAATCATAATAGGTATGAATATGACAATTTTAATGGGGATAAAAATAATAATGGGGAAAATAAAAATATTAAAACAAAAAAGAATTGTGAATAGTATCTCAGGTAGAGTATAGCACCTGGTCAGTGACTTTTGGTATATCTACCGTCTGATAAAATCCACATGGACAAAAAAAAATAATTAGTATTGCCTATTATTTTGTATTAATTCTAAATATAATATGGATAATAATAATAATAATAATAATAACGGGGATAAAAATAATAACAAAAAAAAAAAGTGAATAGTATCTCCGGTAGAATATAGCCCCCGTCCTCAACCATACAGCTCTCTAAATAGTCACTAAAAGTTAGACACTGGAATACCCTACCGTCTGATAAAATCCACAGGGACAAACCTAACCATGGCACTCCAGTCTTGATTTGATCCCTCGCAAAGAATTGATAAAATGTGTAATGTCAGATCTATAAGGTTCTAATCTTTGCCGTAGGACACATCACACTCCTTCGAGGATCCAGTGCCTCGACTAACACTGTGACTAGGCGGCAGCGCTGCCGCCCAGTGGCGGTATTCTGCCGCCCAGTGAGCACAAAAATCAGTCCCGGTCGGCAGTCCTATATTGCATCGGTATCGGAATTTGCCAACGACGCCATTGGATATTTTGCAACGGATAATCCCAGTAGCTTTACGCGTAACGATTCAGACACTGCCAAATTATATGAATTTCTGAAATGGTCAACCACATCGGCACCTGTCCTCATAGAATGATTACGGAACGCGTGATTTTGTCTTACACACAGAAATTAAGAGCGATAAAAGGTTAAGTCTGAATAGACAAACTTTGAACTGGATGTTGCCGCTTAGTCTGAATTCAACCGGAACCGCCAATTTCAATCCAGGACCGGTAGTACACATTTTCCTGAACAGGAAAGAGCGCAGGATGCGCCTGCCTGACACGGGACTCTATCAAGACAGATAATTTGTGAGGCAGTTCTTTTCGTTAGAACATAATTTCTAAGCTGAACATTTGAGATTTGTGATGACGTCGATGATGATGTTCTGGTTGCCGTGAATAAATGTTTCGGAATAATTCTTCTGTGTTTTTTTCGCCGTGTTTAGTTTGAAATAAATATCAAATATCGCCGCATTTCAGAGAGACTATTTGATGTCTGTTTCACTGATTGCATTTCCGGCGTTCTAGTTTTTAGCTTCGCCTGTTCAATCAACTGCCGCCCAGTAACAATTCCTTAGACGAGGCACTGCGAGGATCATGTAGCAAAATGGTCCCCTCACCTACTACATGACCACTTCCAGAGGTGCACGCCGACCGTCCATACAATTTAGCAGTTTTCTAATCTTTGCCGTAGGACACATGACACTTCCTTCGAGGATCATGTAGCAAAATGGTCCCCTCACCTACTACACGACCACTTCCAGAAGTGCACGCCGACCGTCCATCCAATTTTGTAAATGACAATACCCAAATCATCCCTACAGTGAGAGGGGGGTTTCCTAAAGTAAGACTTTACAATATGTGCCATTTCCTACAATTTTGACAACTCCCCTTATCCTAAAGAAGTTGTTTTTACAAAGAAAACTTCCTGATGACCTCACAAAATACACACATACTTGGAATTGACTTCATGTTCAGTCACTAAAACACTGTCCACATGAAATCAACCTTATAAATCTGATGAGCTTTAAAGAAATGCCAAATCTATGTTTTATTTGTAAAGTAAACATTTTTTTTAATGATTCTTCAAAAGGAAAAAGGAAAGGTACTAAAAAGGGAATTATCCTTGGCATTTCCCTTAAAACATTCATTCTTTATGTCTTATATGATACACAGCTCATCAGATTATAACCACAGTGGTGAATAAGACTTGAATTTGGAAGAGAAAATTTGGCCAGACTTCCCTCAGAGCCTAAAGAAGTCATTTTTTTCACTTCAAGCAGTTGGATAGAGAGAAATTACCAGATAGATAAAAACACATTCACACTTTACTTAGGTTCATCAGGAAGTGAAAATAGCCAATGGGTGAATCAAATTATTACTTACTATTTTCTATTCTAAAATAGCCCTACTTTTTAACCTTAATTCATTTTCTTAATTCAGTCTACTTAATTCTCAATCTTAATTCAGTCTACTTTATTCTCAATCTTAATTCAGTTTACTTTATTCTCAATCTTAATTCAGTTTACTTTATTCTCAATCTTAATTCAGTCTACTTTATTCTCAATCTTAATTCAGTCTACTTTATTCTCATCTAAACTAAAACAATTTTTCATTTATTTGGAATATTCCTTACTTTGATATGAATACAAAAATTTTAAAAGTTAAATTTAAGTGTAGGCTACTTACCAAATAATTTTTGAGGTACAAAACAGTTTGAACATCAACCAATATTCAAAACTACCATGTTACCCCTGGCAGACACCAACTATACAAACCTTTAAGTAAAAATATAGAAGTCATTTTCAGTTGGGCTGGGTATCGATTACCAAATTGAGAATGATTATCGAGGCAGGTTACTGCTCAATAATTGATTAATAATCAAAATATTTTAATTGAGAAATCTTCTGATCTTTATCTGTTAATGTACATTTTTGTACCTGGATGTTTGTTATTTATCAATATCTGGTATCGAAAAAAAAATGAAACTTAAGTAATATCCAGAATTTTTTTATGATCATCATGATAAAATGGGTTGTGACTTTGCTGATAAGCATGTAGCAGATAATTTTAAAAGAAAATTTGAAATTATGAAATTTGATAATAGAAATCAACAATTTGTAGAGTTGATAATTGATTATTTCAATCATTTGACCTAGCCCTATTTTCAATTATATACTGAATACTTATCTTTTTTCTCCAACTTCAAAATAAATTAGTCTTCAGTTCTTCATCAAATGTTTTTTTCTGCATTCATAGCAACAAGAAGTGAACCCTGGGACATCTGCTGACTGAATGAGGCTGTATACTGTTGTTGTCAACCTGACTATAACCCCTGAATTCTACTCACACCCAAGGGGGTAAAATATCTTAGTCTCCATTATCCACAGTTTTAAAACAAAAGACTGACAATAGAGTGAACACTTTTCATCCCTTGGTCATAGTTTTAATCTTTCATCAAGGATCAAATTGGTAATCAAGACTAGTTTCCATTGTTTACAATCAGTATTGAGCTACTACACTAAAACTTTTAGTAGGCTACATTAAAGGTGCACTGTCATTTAAAATATTTGTTTTATAATTTTCTTCTCCTTCGGTTTTGATTTTTGGTCTAGTTTTCTTGCACTTGCACTGACCTTTGGCTTCACAAATTTAATGAATTTTTTTTTTTTTTTTTTTTTTTTACCAATTTGTCGCAATGTACTGAATCGCTTGAGGATAATATGTCCATTTAATACACATGTACTTGTGTATATTGCTATATTGTATATGTTAAAAAAAATATCCAGTAGCCTGTGGTCATGTACTTGATCTCTAAATCATCAAACTCTGTACATTAATTATTTGTTTTTTTTTTTTTTTTTTGGTGTCTATCCCCATGGGCTGACCAGCCAGCTTGACTTGTTCTAGAAGTCAGTAGCTGGAACAGTTTAGGTCAACCAATCACAGCGCACACATTATAAATAGCAGCCAATCAAATTTCACGACTCCATTATCGCGCTACTGAAGAAAAAATGTCAAATCGACCCTAACTAACTAAAATTTGTAATTAATAAACAGAACTAGGTGCTGACTTTAATGGACTTTAGTGTGGATATGTTGGTCTATTCAAAAAGTGCAAAATATGCCGATTTCAACTTATAGTTTGTTCACAATTTGACCATAAACCTTGTCGTAGGAGTGTAGACAGAGTACCGACAGTGTTTGCATAGAAGACGAAGTATACTGTCGAGGTTTACCGCTGACCGTATACGTAGTAGACTACATGGGCTGGGTGTGAGACAGGACCGTTACCACTCGTGGTATTGGGCCTAATTCTGACCCATGTAAAATAAAGAGTTTATTATTATTATTATTATTATGTTTTAGTTTGGTCGAAGATCAAATTGGTAATAAACATTAGATTCAATTGTTTCTGATAAGTATCAATAAAGTGATTTAAAGGGCCATTCTGCTTTTTTGAAAAAAAGTTTCCATTATCAAAAACATCGCAAATGTTACCTGAGAGTATTTCTAAAGTATGCTCATTATACCTATGCATCTTTTTAATCAAACTGAATTTGATTTTAAAGGGTTAATTACAAACAGAGAGTACTTATTGTTAATTAAACAGTTTGACCTAGTTTTTGTGTTTGGCTTAATAACTAGTTTTCTATCAGCATCCAAAAAACAACACATTTAAAAAATATTTTTAGCGTTTAAAAATTAACGGCTGGATTTTTTTTGTCAGATACATTAAAGGACACATAGTTAAAGATTTTGGTGTATAGTTTTCACAAATTTGAGCAAAAAAAATTTTGACCTAAAAAAAAATCAGACTGTCCCTCTAAAGGGCATCAAGAAATTGTTTCCAGATCTTCACTTTGTGTAGATCTTTAGATTTCAGATAAAAGATTTAAGTGGTACTTTCATTAAAATTGGGCCTTGAACATGTTTAAAGATACAAGATCCCTCCAGTGATAATAAACAATTTCAGCAAGTTTCGTCAAAATCCGTAAAGAATTGTGACTTGTAGAGTGTTAACAAGCAATTGTGGACGGACGGACGGACCAATGGACATGAGTGACGGCAATATACGCTCCACATTTCATGTGGGCGTATAAAAATGGGCCATAATCTGCCTCAAAGTATGACCGGCTGCCGTTTGTGACTTTTTGGCGAGAATTTATCTACAATTATAACTTATTTCTTCTTCTATCAATTCATGCATTTTATAATGGGAGCAAAAATGGGTGCGAATTGCCCGGGTGTGAAATTTCCGGGTGGCAGTTTTCCTGGATGGTAACCGTCCTGGGTGTAAAGTGCCCGGGTGTGAAATGTCTCGGGTGGAAGTTGTCCTGATGCAAATCATCCTGATGCGAAATGTCCTGATATGAATTGGTCGGGCGGGAATTGTCCGGGTGGGAATTGTCTGGGTGTGAAATGTCCGCGCACGCCCGAAACTAGTGATATACACTTTGAATCAACCAAAATTGTAGATTATCTAAGTTATTCACTAGTCTTGTATGTATTGTACTTACCTTAAATTATCTCCACTGAAATCTTCTACTGAATCATCATCTTCTTCTTCAATCTTCTTCTTTTTAGTCTTCACTTTTTCAGCTTTAAATCTTCAATTATATTATAAACGCATCATAAATATACATTGGATAAACTATAATGCTGGCCTAAGTTATTGCACTGTTCATATGTGAAAATATGAAGGCATTGTATGCAATATCATATGTCGGTAACAACTTCTCATTTCATTTGAGAGAAAGAAACCCTAATTACACTGAAAACAACTTGGGTTTCACCTAGATCTTATCTACCAGCAGATCCATGAACATTGAAGCTAGGCATTGATCTTACCCAAATTATCCATACACATATTATATCGGGTGTCCCAAAAAAAACGTCCCCAACTTTGACAGTGAGTATCTTAGCTGTTGGTGAACCGATCTCTTTCAAAATTCTCACAGATTTACTTCAACATGTCCTCATCAGACCCTGAAAATATGAAAGTCATCAAACAAAAATTGTACAAGAAATGCCACGAACAAAATAGCATGTCACAAAATCCAATATCAGAGCAAACTACACATTTCAACCTGTGTCCATTGTGCTTTCACCACATCGACAACCAATATCAAACATTTTCCATCCTGAAATACTCTCACCAATCTCATCTTAAGATATTTTCTCCCAAAAAGCTACCTTCCTGCTTTTCAGTTCCTGTTCATCTAGTTTGTTTCACTGGTGATGGTTATGACTCTGGGCAGTATGGGATTCTCTTAAGAAACAGGTGTACTGCACTTGGGTTAGAAGGACACACTGATTAAACATGAACTGAAATGCAGGATGGTCACTTCTCAAGTGGTACCGTTAGATGAGATCCGTGAGAGTTTATCAGGATGGAAAATGTTTGATATTGGTGGTTGATGTGGTGAAGACACAATGAACACAAATTGAAATATGTAGTTTGCTCCGATATTGATTTTTTTGACATGCTATTTTGTTCGAGCCACTACTTGTACAATTTTTGTTCGATGATTTTCATATTTTCCGGGTCTGACAAGGATATGTTGAAGTACATCTGTGAGAATTTTGAAAGAGATCGGTTCACCAACAGCTGAGATACTTACCGTCAAAGTTGGGGACGTTTTTTTTGGAACACCCGATATACAGCTGAAAGAAATTTCACATGTAGACCAAGATTAGAACAAACAGCCATATAAAGATTCTGATGCTTTAACTAATGTGCTGCAGTCCTGAGAAGAAATAGATCATGGATTGATTGACTTAACTTACCTTGTTTCATCATCTTGAGAATCATCACTATCAGAATCAAACAAGGCTGAAAACTCTTTCTTTTCATCATCTGTAGGTTTGACCGGTCCTTTAGGTCTGTTGATAGTAGGTAATTCAGTAACATCAGTTAGCTTTATAATATAAAACATATTATTGGCTTTATAATATAACACATATCATTAGCTTTATAATATAACACATATCATTAGCTTTATAATATAAAACATATCATTAGCTTTATAATATAACACATATCATTAGCTTTATAATATAAAACATATCATTAGCTTTATAATATAACACATACCATTAGCTTTATAATATAACACATATCATTAGCTTTATAATATAAAACATATCATTAGCTTTATAATATAACACATATCATTAGCTTTATAATATAACACATATCATTAGCTTTATAATATAAAACATATCATTAGCTTTATAATATAACACATATCATTAGCTTTATAATATAAAACATATCATTAGCTTTATAATATAACACATACCATTAGCTTTATAATATAACACATATCATTAGCTTTATAATATAAAACATATCATTAGCTTTATAATATAACACATACCATTAGCTTTATAATATAACACATATCATTAGCTTTATAATATAACACATATCATTAGCTTTATAATATAAAACATATCATTAGCTTTATAATATAACACATACCATTAGCTTTATAATATAAAACATATCATTAGCTTTATAATATAAAACATATCATTAGCTTTATAATATAACACATATCATTAGCTTTATAATATAACACATATCATTAGCTTTATAATATAAAACATATCATTAGCTTTATAATATAAAACATATCATTAGCTTTATAATATAACACATATCATTAGCTTTATAATATAAAACATATCATTAGCTTTATAATATAACACATATCATTAGCTTTATAATATAACACATATCATTAGCTTTATAATATAACACATATTATTAAGTAACAATAGATAATTTAACCAATATAGGAGGTATATTGAGTTATCATGGGTCAACAAAACCTGTTAAAAAAAAACCGAAAGGGAAAAGATTTGTGGTTAAATTGTGATGAACAACAAGGATACAGTACAGCACGTTCTTTCTCCAGGTTATAGAGTACAACTCAAATTCAGGAGCAGTGCAAGTAATAAGCATACCGGTATACTCTTCTAGCTAACATTAAAGGTGTACATATATCAATGTTTTGGCTTGTATATCAAAGAAGTACAAACAACTAAATAATATATAACTCACCCTATCTTTTCCTGATATTTCATGTTGTATTTCTTTATCTCTCAATACTCTCCATGCTTTATAGAATTTACTGATAGGTGTACCTTCATCTTGAATCTTTCTTTCCCAGGCATCCTGAAAAAATCCAGCACAGTCATTTACATAAAATATGGCTGAAACTCAGATCAAAAGAGTAGAGACTACAGGTTTTATTTGATTTTAAGATAATTTGATCTGATTATTTAGTACTCAAGTGATTTGATTATTTATTTATGTTCTCAGGGTTTCAATGATCATTATTGCAATTAACTGAACTAATTAAAAATGGTGAGTCCTTCATAAATAGTCTGCAAACTTACCACAGCACTGTCATTCTCCAGTGTAAAATTCACATATTTTCTCTTCTGTGTTATAAATTTACTATTTTCATCAATTTTGTCTGAAATTTGTTTTATTTGTTTACAATAATTAGCTATTTTACATTTCTTTAAAAAGGCTTTCAGCTGAAAAACAATAGAGGATATGAGTGGAGTTAAGACAAAAAGAATGGTGTAAGAAAATAAGAACCGTGTTAGAAAATTGGAATAGTATTGTCTGTAGATACACCTACTGTAAGTGATAATTTAAAACTTCTGCAAACTTAAAGCTTCAAATTTATTATATACAGTGGAACCGTGTTTATGAGCATTTTTCCATTCCCGATAAATTCGTATTTGGTCTGGAAATAGTAACACCTCAGACATTTCACTGGAAATGTAAACAGATGATTTGTAGAGAATTTCAAATTAAATTGAAACAGAAGTAATGGTTATAGGGAATCTATAATGTTAATGTATGAGTATATATATATACCTGTAAGACTGCTGGTAATACCAGTTCAGGAAATCCTATAGAATGAGAATGGACTTTCAAATGATCCATTAACAATTCATATAACTGATCTATTAACCCATCCTGTCAACAGAAAACATTCAACTTTTTAATACCAAAACTTTGCTTTTTTCCATAAAGATGTTGACAGTAAAAATTGACAGTTACACAACTGGCTAGTAAATTCCAGTGAGAACCAATGTAAATATTTTTTTTCAATGCAATTTCCTATCATTGCTTTGCTGAGCCTTATCTAGTCGCTTGCAAATTTTTAATAAAACTCAGTAAAAATTACCTTGAATGCTTTTTCCTCAGTTTGAGCCTTGGATAACTTTAGAACACAGGAAAAATTCAAAGGTTTAAAACTCTGTGTTTTATGCTTCTTATTGAAGTCAACTTGTTCAAAAATCTGAAAAATAAAGGAAAATAAGTTTATAGTTATACATCAAGTAGAAACTAAGAAATAATGTATTGTTAGTGATATTATTGTAGTCTGTAGTGTAGAATAAATTGCGATAATTATCTCTTATCCAGATTTACCTCCCCTACATAATGTTTGTGACTTGTGAAATGTAAATAATTAGACAACAATGTAACTTAAAGTCTAAATATGATGCACTGATTGGAGACAAAATGTAAATAATAATGCAACATTGTTGGACAAAATGTAAATAATGATGCAACAGTGTTGGACAAAATGTAAATAATAATGCAACAGTGTTGGACAAAATGTAAATAATGATGCAACAATGTTGGACAAAATGTAAATAATGATGCAACAGTGTTGGAATAAATGTAAATAATAATGCAACATTGTTGGACAAAATGTAAATAATAATGCAACAGTGTTGGACAAAATGTAAATAATAATGCAACAGTGTTGGACAAAATGTAAATAATGATGCAACAATGTTGGACAAAATGTAAATAATGATGCAACAGTGTTGGACAAAATGTAAATAATAATGCAACAGTGTTGGACTAAATGTAAATAATAATGCAACAGTGTTGGACAAAATGTAAATAATAATGCAACAGTGTTGGACAAAATGTAAATAATGATGCAACAGTGTTGGACAAAATGTAAATAATGATGCAACAGTGTTGGACTAAATGTAAATAATAATGCAATTGCAACAGTGTTGGACAAAATGTAAATAATGGTGTAACAATGTCAGATTAAATGTAAATAATGATGTTACAATGTCAGATGAAATGTAAATAATGATACAGCAAATTAAGTTGAATGTAAATTTAATGATGCAACAATGTCAGATAAAATGTAACCAATTATGATGCAATGATGTCAAATAAATATATAATGAATAATGTTTTTCAATTGCCATAGATAATTATTGCTTTTTTCTTATAAATTTTCCATTTTATCTCATCTCAAATGATTCTCATTTTATTTTAAAAGTTCATTGTTATAATGGTGGGAAAAGACCTACAACTGATAGAGTCAATTTAATTAACATTAGTTTAAATTAATTGTGTATTAAAATTTAATTAACACCAGAAGGCAACAAGTTTCAGTCACATCATCATGTCCTTAGATTCACCTTTCCATAACCTCAACTAAAAATGTTTTGACGTCAATGTAAAAACAACATGGGGAATGAGGCAATGACATGCCAGGTTAGTTTAAGGGCAATAGAGCACATCACTCACACACCATGTGAAAGTGAAAGTACACAAACCAGACATATATCATATTGACCACTAGGGCAGTATGATGAGAGAAATATTATTATAAACTATAAATTATAACCTTGACATCACACCTAACCTACTGACAGTGTTGTCAGACAAATGAATCATGGCTCATCTGCATGCAAAACTGTTGTCTAGAATATTTCAATTATGTACATGCAATAGAATATGAAAGTATGTGTTCTAACATAAAAGACAATTGATTTCTACTGAAAAAACTCCTCCATATGTATCATGTACCCATCCAAATTGGAATTCATTAAATCACAATGAAATAATATGTTCATTAATTTTTCACTCTCTAATTAGATATATATTTCAAGCTCAATGAATCTGATTTAAATACTTCCTGTACAGTAATCACTAGAGACTACTAATTAATATTTTTCAAAACAGAACAGACTGATTGTTAGTAAGCATCAGAGACTGATTGTTAGTAAGCATCAGAGACTGATTGTTAGTAATCATCACAGACATATTGTTAATCACAGACTGATTGCTATTAACAGCATAAACATATTGTTAATATGTATCATATGACTGATTGATAGTAATGAAACAGACTAGAATACATGTTTTTTATTTAGCGCATGTCATCTACGCCAAATGATTAGGTTGTTAATTGTAAGTCACGGTAATATATTTACCATTAGAACTATTTTAGCACCAGTAATAACAGTGCTGACATCATGATTCTGACATGTTCATCATTAATAGACATGTAGGTAAAGCATGATATGACAGAATGTTTCTTACCGACCTTGCTCTACAAAAAAACTATTTGTCTATGCATTATATGTGCATGTATATCAAAAATATCATGTTACAAATTATGCAGATTTCTGCAGTATTTTTAGTAGATCTACCAACAAATATTTCCATTGAACTTAAGAAGTGTATATATACTCTACAGGATAAAAAAAATTACATAATTATTAAAACAAATGATCTTTCTTGGTACTAAACATATATGTTCTTTAAATTTGAGAGAAAAATGAAAATTAATACCTTTCAATTGTCAGTTAAAGAAGAATGCAATGGGATAGGGTATTGTCAACTATTGTATGTTGAAACAAATGTGACGTGTAAAATTTATATTTTGTTACTGTTTGTAAAATTGCTAAGTAATAATCAGTTGTTTGAAGTTTCTACCATGTTAAAGGATCTTATTAATTTTAAAATAAATCACAATCATTTACAAATTATTTTTTTATATCTTAATGATTCTTTACCAATCAGTAATTATAACAATACAAATATATTTTCACTATTTTAACAGTGCTAAATACATAGTTGTAGAGCAATACAGAAATAGAAAGATTTGTTGGACATACATTAAACAAAATATCTTCACTGTTAAAATAGTGCTCAATACAATTTTTAAACTTTTATCGAATGACTTTTGGCATATCAAAAATGGTATTGCACCTTTAATAATCTGTTATGGGTATCAAAACTAATGATATCATATAAAACGTATTGATAACATAAGATTAAGTTATTAATATACGAATCAATCTACTATATATAGAAACTTTCTTGTACTCAATACAACCTTCCAAACAACCTTGAGAAGAATGTAAACAACTTTGACCTTAATAAGATAAAAACAACTTTGACCCAGGTGCAATTGTTCTTCAGTTCCAATATCAACCCTATTAAATGAGGTACTAATTGGGAATGAAATGTCAGAATCAAACATAGTAATTAAATCTTAAAGTAACCTAGCAACGTTAAATTATTATTGTTTTATTTTGTCTAATACCATAGAATAATATATTTACAAGTATTGCATCAGCCGTCCCAAGGTCACCTTATAGTTACACTATTAGCTAGAGAAACCTCAATGATTTCAACCAATCAGGTTCATGGAATTACAGAATTCAGTCTGCTTCTACTTGCTGCATAGACTGCACTGAAAAGTCAATTTTTAGCCAGAATAGAAATGAACTCTTGACAGTGGCCCATGTACACTTTTTTTTAACAGGGGATTATATATATATATATATATATATATATATGCTCATGGGCTTTCATTTATGTTCGTTCATTTATGTTACTTGGGTTTTCTCTAAAATATGTGCTTATTTTACACTGCTAGCATAATGTGCTTAATATCATGTCTGGACTGGAGTTTCACTCAATTAAGCTTACTTAATAAGGGTAAACCGAACTTTATATTGAGCCTTTATAACTAATGTTCCTACAAATTTGATATTTCCCATGAACATAATCTTTTAATTCAAACCTTGAATTGGTACATGATGACTTTATTAAATTTATTAAGTTGTATAAAGCTGCTGTGGTCATATAAAGAAGAATAATCAATAAACCTGCAGCTGGTGTGGAAGTAACTATGGTATTGATAAAATATATGTATTTAAATTAAACCCAGTGTTGTAATCAATAGTGCAGTAGGAGTAAGACCATATTGCAGTGGAGAATATTATTGATTATATTTATTCTACTACCAGAATCAATATCCTGTTATTAACCACATTACTTTATTGCATAATAAATATAAAGATTATACAGATTTTAACCTTTTTACATCATTTATTACAAGTCAGACTTTAATTATATTAATATTTCTAAAAATAATTAATATTATAAAAGAAAGAAGGAAGAAGAACTTTCCTTTGGGATAACCTTGTTCTGGTGTATTAGGCCCAACTGGTTTCGCTCGTCTAGAGCTCTTCAAGGGCAGATGGTGGAAGTATCAAATCTTAACCTCTTTATATACTTTCTAAGTGCGGAGACGCTTTGTCCTATTGTGGAGGCGATATGCAATGTATTATAAAAGTCATTTACATAATTTAAAAGAAAATGAAATGCTCAGTTAGAAAATACCATTTGGAATTGGAAGTTTAATATTTACTTTTCCATATTTCCATGTTTGGCTTGAAAGAAATTATGAGTGTTATTCAAAGGACAAAATTTCTTTATTCATTATTCAGGTTTTTTGTTCAACAAATCTCTTCCACTAACACTTACATGTAACTGGCTATTAAATCGACGTAATCAACTAACTTCTGGTTATAACTGCTTAAGATAAATTGATCGATGTGAAAATAACTGGAAGCTATGTGGATAGAACTAGATATAACCAAAATAATTGTGTTGTGGTAATAAAGGGATACATGTATATAAATTTAATGTCATATAAGTACATGTAACTATTTAAACGAAAACAAAAGGTAGATTTAAATGACATTTCATGTCAAACCAATGTCAACAAGTATACCACAATAAATTTCAAACTGACCCCCACAATGACAAGAGTCTTCGGGAAGGATAAAAACGTCAACAATAAGTTAAAGTACTTTAGTCTACATTAAAATGGCTGTCATATATAAAATCATTATTTTTTTCCTAGATGAGCCAATAAGCCATTGAAAACATGATAAATCATCATCAAATTGAGAAAAACGTAAGTTCTGTCTAGACATAATGACATACAGTGTTAGGTTAACAAGAAATTGTACTATTCCAGACTAGCACTTACACCATTTCTATATTGAACACAATACCATTGAACAAATATCCTTGGAATTCATATCTTTTATTTAAATAGTCAATCTAGTCAAAAGGTGGCATCAGAAGTTCCAGTAGAGAATCAAACTCAGATACATATTGAGGTCTGAATTCAATTTTTTCTCTTGTGTCAAAAATATTCAAAGTATGATTTGTCAATAGCATTCCATGTGTCTTTAATAGTTATGAAAATTTTCAATATGAAATAACTTTTTTTCCCTCCTGGAAATTTCATGTGAAAATGACACACTTTGGGCTAAAATGTCACTTACGTAAAATCAAGTATTTTCAAGTAAAACTTTTTTTAACAGTGGTCATTTTCGTCAACCCAAAGACAATCTAAGACTCTCATAATCGTTTTGAGGTTAATATTTCATTTCATATAAAAATAATAGACAAAATGTGATTCTGAACTCAATATGGTCAAAGAGTAGGTACATTTGGATTTTAGAGGTGAGATGAGATGCTTGATACAAGGCAGTCTGAAAACAAGCCCAAGCAACTGACAGAGGTCCCATTCAATGATATATGAAGCCCATCCTAAGTTTAAACAATGATAATGGAACAGTAAGAAACATGATTACTGATAAGAAATACTATTAATGTACTTTTATTATCATCTAGGCCAAACTTAATTGTAAACAAGGTACTTGATATGTAGGTTAAATTGGACATATATAAATATGTATCACCTTGATGAAACTTGTTCCAATATCATCAAAATTTCCTCAACACTGACTCAGTCCTATTAAGAATAGAACAAACTTTAATGTTTAATCTTTTCATTATTAATTTGATCAAATTCCAAACCTTTTACAATGTTCTGATGTTCTGACTCTTCTTTACAGATGGCCAAAACAAAAAACTGATCATCTCCCACTTCCTTCGTGGTATACTACTTCTGAATTTATCACCTACTACATTTGAACCATATACAGATCATGTTTTCAGGTGAAACAATTACCAACAAAAACAATACAAAGCTAAAAGGATCCATATATCTAGTATTTTAAAGTGCTAAATGGCTTACTAACATTTTAAGGGTTATAGTATGTAAGCTTTGGCTTTTTTCTCCAACGCCTGCATAATTTCCCTCTGGGGTCCAACTGAACTATATTTCTCAAGGCAATACAAGGAATGTACAGTTCAGGAATAACTAGGCTATAATTCTCAGTAAATAATATGGTGTGGTCAAGGATTTAGCCTAACAGAAGTCTGAAAATCAGTTATTTAAAGCCATTATTAACAATTCTTTGTACTGTATAATACTGTGTGATATTGATGTTTCGAGAATTCAAGGCTATTGATAATGATAAGTAACAATACGTGACCAGGTATTTACTGAGAATTACACAATCTGTTACAACCAACCTACTCTTTAATCTACATTAGATAATGGAACTCAAATTATAGTGTACTACTTTTAGTTTAATTGCACCTGACATTTTCACATTGTCATCACACTTTTACATTTCCAAATAAAATGAAATTAATCTTTTTCAAGATGTTATATAATAATGTAGCTCATGAGGTGGCTTTAGAGCATGATAACCACCAATTTATACCAAGGGCCCTGTGATAAATTACTGAATGCAAAAAGCTTCTATTGTAGAACGGTTATGGTTCCCGAACTCTAATGGTTCTGCAATTTGTCCAGTGGAGACACAGGAAAGCTATCTTAAAGTTGGCTTTTTCAGTCATTGGAAACACAGTAAATTACCAATTTGTACTTTAAATAACGGTTCAAAAGATTATGAGTTATTAGCCCTTTGCTAAACGTTTGGTCTTTATTTATACATAACAAACTGCTAATCAAAATATTGACATTTTAGTGCCATTTAACATTTAATTTTACCTAGAATAATAAGAAACTTTTGCACCTCTTTACCATCTAATATGGAGGACCAACGCAAAAACATTTCATAATCTCATATGGAAATATGCGCAATATTAAAATGGTTTCATAACATAACGACACATTTAAAAATACCCTACTTAAACCGTTTGTAGGACAAAACGCTACTTATGTTTGACATTAAATTATATTTAGAGCTTTCCAGAAATGGAGGGTAAAAAGTAAGACAAGGAAACATAATTTGTTACAGGTTTGTTTACATATCTATTTTAAGAATCAAAATATTATTAATCACAGATGTCACAAGTTAGATGTCCAACTGAGGGAAGTACATTATGAAAAGTTAATCTCTTGTTATTATGTAAAATAAGTCTTAATCCTGCATTTTAAATGTCATTTCTTCACTGGGAGTTAGTGAATAATATTTCAGTACATAAATGATATTAGTGGCTTGGAAAGTAAAATTTTAACATGACTTTTAGCTATCTTTTTTTGTGAAGGGACATAACCTACAATTAAGGGTTCTTGTGCACTTGGTACTGCATCCAGTAACATAGTATCTTGTTCAAAAATTGATACACATCTTCATTGATAAATACAAAATTTCTATAAATAATAATATTTGAAAACAAAAATTTTCCATTGAAGGTAACTTGCACTCAATCACAAAAACAGTCAGAAAACTTGAATGTCAAGAAAACGCCTATCAAGATACATTACAAAGACTATAAAAGTTATTTTAATTCTCATCAGTCTGAAATATGACAGTGTAACCAAATTTGTACCCAAAAATTCACTGCTACAGGGCAAATATAAAGCTATTTACATATCACCAATTTTAATTTGGTTTTTATAAGGTACCTTTGGTACAAAACATTTTGTTTTAGCTAATAATAATCCATTGCCTGTCTACAATTATTAGCTATAGATTATGTAAATAAGTTTCATCATTTATGGACATAAATCATCACATAATATGTATTTTGACAAGTTTGACATGGAATAATCATCTACCACCCATTGTCACTCTGTGTCTGGATTAATCACTTCAAATAATAATAACGAATTTTGTCCTGTAACATTATACAATTGTTTCAAATATTTGCCCTAAAATGGTGTTCCTGATTTAATTTGATCTGTTCTGATATATATGGTTACATGCTTCAATGTGTAAAAACTAGGCAGACTAAATATTCAAAACATTTAACCTTCAGTCAAGGAAGTAAGATATTTCAAAAACACCTAGCAACACTTTCTAAGAAATAAATCAAGCATATGTATTTTTTAAGATATCCTGTTTACATAATATTTTATAGATGTCCTTGAAGGAGAAAAAATGAGAGGAAAATTTTCACGGACATGACGTATATGAAATAAAATGCAATTCATATATAGGTATAACTCTGCCCTAAAAGTAAATAAACCATATAAAGAGTTGTTTGTATATATATATATATATATATAATAGGTTTAAGATGTTAGGTGTGGTTAGCTAACGTCTAGTGACACAAACTCTATAACCTTCAAATGTCATTTCTCTTTCATTCACAATCTCAATCTTTCAGTTCAAATTCATGTTTTATCAAGAATCAACCCACAATATGCACAAATACTCATTCATGTTTGAAAAACTTAAAGGAGATATTCACAAGATCCCATTGAAGTTTTTGTTTTACTCAATTAACATCTAGGAATTTTATCTGTATCAGATCTGAACCCAATTTCTTTACATGTATTAATGGTTTAAAGCATGTACTTGGTTGTCAAAATATCTTACACCCATTTTCTGTGTTTTTATTGAAGAAAGAATATCTACTTCTATTTCAATTTGTACCCTGCACATTTGTATCTGATGCAATTTTTTCACACCCAGATAATTCCCGCCCGGACAATTCCCGCCTGACCAATTCATATCGGAACATTTCGCACCAGGATGATTTGCATCAGGACAACTTCCACCCGAGGCATTTGACACCCGGGCACTTTGCACCCAGGACAAATTCCACCTAGGGAAACTTCCACCAGAGTCATTTTACACTTGGGTACTTCACACCAGGACGATTCACATCCAGGACAATGATGTAATGGTCAAAATCTGTAAGACAGGTACCAGTGTGCTGTATCAGTATATTGAGTGTAAAAGAGTATCAGTTAACATTTGATAAATATCAATATCTTAATATAGAATATATATGTATATGTGACAATATTTATTTTAAATTAAAGATCCCTACAGCTAGATGGATGGCTAGATTTATGTGAAATCTATATTTTACAATCTGTAGGTTATATAAAATGAACATCTGCTCAGTGAAGTCATAAAATAAAATTACATCAATTATATGTGTCCCAATGACTTACATAAACGTGTATCTGAGTATGAACTTAAAACATGAAAAATATGGGCGTTTATGTATATGTGGATGTTTTTTTTACCATTTAGTGACAACATAATATGATGTAGTGTGTCAAATATGTTTTCAGGAAACAACAGTGTCAATAGTACAGTAGACAACCTGGTAGAGTCATGACCTACTAGCCTACTGGCACAGTCAAGTACAAAGTCATTAAAAAGTCACACTTAAAATATCAAACAGTTTTAATTTATGTTTGACGTCATTACCTTAGAATAGGTCAAAGTAAATCAAAATTTTCCACGAACTGTCATATCTTTAATATATACCATGATTTTATGTAACTTTAATTATTCATGAATTTTACAATGCATTATATAAGCCTGATTTCAAATAGTATAAAGAGACATATTTATTCCTTTGGGAATTGATCCTTATCAAATTTAGAACACATATCATAATGAATTCCTAATGCTTTTTGAACATTTTCTAATATGTTCTACGCAAATTGATCTCATGTTGTAGAGTTATTAATCTAAATAAAGCATTGTATACCTATGACATAAAAAACTCTAAGGACCTATATGGAATTGGAGATGAGTGTTTGACGTCATTAAGTCTGGTCACAGTGAACCAGAAGAGAGAGAGATATATCGAGGAGAGAGGGAGTTGATGTTGGCTATGTTCCAACTAGCACAGCTCTTGTAGATCAATCTATAAATAAAGCAGGAATTCCAGTCTACATGTGTGAAGCACTCAGACAAGCACTGATTCCATCTTAATGGCACAGAAACAAAAACTATACAATTATCAGAGAGACAACTGAATTGAACACAAGTATAATATAAAGATTGAAAAAAAAAATTACATCTTACGACCATTTCAGTAAAATTTTAAAGGGGGAACCTTCAGCTTTTTCAGGTGCATTTGGGTAAATGACCTTCAGAAGTATCACATATGTACTAAAATCATGCATTATCTGTGTATGTGTTTTCTATGTAAGTCCTAATTATTATCATAATGCTGATAATTATGGCTACACAACTATTTGAAGGCTTAAATTTCTAACCATGGAAAATTTTCATCTTGTTATTGAAATTTTTTTATTATGATATATTGCAAAATCATTTTTAAAACGCAACATATGGTACATACTCATATTGAATATCGGCTCATTTAACCTTTATAAAACCTCTGAACACCTACACATTGTGTTGTTATTCAGAATTGATGTGAATGTACCTGTTGGGAACACTAATTAAAAGCTGTTTGCATATATAATATTTACAAAATATTGCATCATACACTTTTTTATTATTACATCTGTCAGCCTGCCTACATCACAAATAACATTAACGTCACAATTTGTGGAAATGCATTGAAATTGTTTAAATTATCTTCTAATAAAACTGAAAAAAGCATATCTTTATGTCTTGTATGTGTAATTATTTTTAAGGTTTCAAGATCATTTTACATTACAAAAAACGATATTATAATCCATATAGTGAGTTCCTACACGAGTGCTGCAGGGATGGGGCTTTGGGGTTT
This sequence comes from Lottia scabra, assembly GCA_029955415.1. Taxonomy (NCBI): domain Eukaryota; kingdom Metazoa; phylum Mollusca; class Gastropoda; family Lottiidae; genus Lottia; species Lottia scabra. Next base: position 68,746 of record JARJEI010000069.1, read on the forward strand.
GTGCAAGCCCCTGGACCACTACCTGAGTTTACCTGAGTACTATTAGATCTGTAACCTCTGTAAACCAATGTATGTAAACAATGGATAGACAGTTTCATCATACTATCTGGTCTGATCTGGCATTAATTCACCTTCTTTTTAAATGTCACTGGTACAAAGTCTGCCTACACAAGTTATTGAAAGGTCACTAGAATAGTACCAGGCTGGTGCCAAAATACAATATATATATAGACAATTTGGAATTCGGTTTGAAGGAGTCTTCGACGGGTATAGTTTCATCATATCATGTCCTCAAAGGAATGACTAAATCATATGAAATAGAAAGAGCTTTCAAATTCTCCTTGTCTGCTCGACTCCATTGAGTTCTATTCTTGTTTTCCAACTGTTGCACACAGGACATCCGAAGATTGTCTGATGTATTGTACCAACTTGCTCAGCCATCTCAGTTTCTAAAGGAAAATTTGGAAGAGCATTCTTGCGATAAATTGTTAACAGGTACACCACAAGACAAGACTTAGTTGAACATATCTGTTATTGGTGGAAGATGCTTGTAATCCATTGACACTTTTTTGGCAGTTTTTCAATTTCTTATAATACTTATATTGTACAGTGTTTAAATAGATCAGACCCTATTTCTAATTCTGAAATTCAGACATATGAAACCCAAAACATGCAATATAATATTGAAGTACAATTTTGCCATTATATTTACCATATGTCCCTAGAGAACTGTCCTTAGAGAACTGTCATACATACGATGTTGATTTTATCCATGGTTTTAATTTTCATTTGTCCACTCACTTTCATAGACGTTTTTGGCGTAGGGTCAATACTTCTCCTCCCACCCCATTTCCAGTCAATTTTAATAAATCATTTCTGTAATATAATATAATGTATTAGGATCATTGTGTAAAGGATCCACAAAGCTATTTTAACCATAATTATATTCATGCTCCAAATATTTCTCAAGTATTCTTGAAATAATGAAATATCTCATTCAAATATATACTGATACAGAATTAGACATTCTCTTCTATTCTAAAAGCTCTTATCTCTTTCTGATAGAAAATAAATGATTTATGAGTTTTTTGCCGCCAACTCAACAACATTGACCCAGTGAACTAAGTGAACACAAACTGACAGAAGAGTCATGGTGGAGACAAATTAAAACTCGAATACAAAGAGCACGTAACAAATAACATGATGACTAGTTTAAGTGTATGTATAGGTTTTACTTTACTTCAGATAACTTATTTTATGCTTTCAAGCAATTACAGATCCCTGATGGTGAAAATATAACAGAAATATTAAAAACATCCTGGATAATTGAGAAGATGTCAACATTTTTGAGTCTTTTGACGAATATTTGACCTAGTTACAAACTAGAGCATGATTGTATGACATAGAATGGTATAATGTCATTGACATTCTAGCTAATTATTGTAGCAGAGAGAGGTAGGAGGGAAAAACACCAACCATTGTTGTAACATAAGGTGGAGGCTATTTATCCAATTAAATGCACTGGTGCCGCTTTATTGATTGAATGTAAATGAAGGTTTAAATCATGTCATCTAGCCATCTATTTTCATAAAATCTACTCAAAATTCAAAAATTGTTCTCATTTTTTAAAATTTAACAATTTTTATATAACCATTATTTTACTTTACATATTTATTATCATATTTCCAATTTCATGTAAAGCACTATCATGAACAGACTCCATATCAACTCATGTCACCAGATCAGTCATGCTGCCATAAAGCATGCAAGTATATCTATAAATAGCTCAAAGAACATGCAGCAAATGTGTGATAGAAGTGAACTTTGGAACTGATATATCACATGTGACAGAAACCTAGATGAGATTTAAATCAGCTTATTATCTATATATGAATAATAATACCTATGATGATTCCACTAACCCTAGCTGAATACCAGCCAGGAATCTGCCATCTTACTTCAGGCATGGTAATTCTATCAATTCTAAACTAAATATAACTTAATAGCTAAATTTACATGTATCAAGCTGGGATTGCAGATAATGGTTCTATTTTAAGCATTCTTTTAAATATGAAGAATTTATTTTATTTCTGACTTTAATTGACTTTATAACAAGATGTTGTAATATTATATAATATGATCTTGTTCACAGTATTGATCTAATACCATTGTCACAGGATAAAAGCAACATTTCCTCCCCCACATAATAACTAATTACAGGATGTTTGAACTTTGAACTCTCACAAAAAAACTTTGCCATTCACTCAATCATGTTGAAATGTCAATAGAAAGGAATGTGTCGTTAGAGGTGTGCCTTTACATTCATTCACAAATAAAAACTAAGTAGACCAGACAAACCTCTTACAAGACTTACACAAGAGAAACATTAAAGAAGTGAAGCGTGCATTTAATTCAAGTATATGTTGGCTTAAAAACTTAATTTGTTCAAAGTTTAACCCTGATGCCAACTTCCTGGACATCAGACATATATTTATAATTTAATTAAATTTCCAATTTTCCAAAGACAGAGTTTTTTATAAGAAAAATCCGTGTGTGAAATATAAGTCTTAAATTCTGACCCCAAATGAAAAATGATAACCAAGCATGTCCAAACATTAGAAATTCTTTGTTAAAAACTTGTTGATCTCCACAAGATATGAAAAACACCCCCTAGAAACATCATCTCAAGTTACATGTAATCACAGTAGGAACCCATCCCTTAAACATACTATAAATGTATATCATCTAACTTTTCATATACATATCTTAAATATTAACCTGCTCTGACAACTTCAAAATAATATGAAATTAGACACATGTATTTTAATATATTCAAACATTTGAAAAACATTCCCATAAATTGAAGGTGAAAAGTAAAAATAAATTATTAGTGCAACAATATGTTTTAAAATTATGCCTCTTATTCAATTTATTAACTTTTGTCACAATTTAAAATCATCAATTTCATAAGTTATCTGTTTAAAAACATCATTTGCTTGCAATTAATTAAGCCTTTTGTAAACAGTTTGATATTTAAAACTCTTTCAAAATTACACTCAAGTGAGTTATCAGCCTGCTTTTAGAAAGATATAGATATTTCAATATATGCAATTAAACTATAACAATTGTAAATGTAACATTTTTGTACTAATAAAAATAGTACTTATCTTTTAATGGATCTAAGAAATATGATAGGTTGTACTACAACTATTCAAATTTTAATGAGAAACCTCGTTAGCTATCTATTCATCTGACATGTTGTTTTAAATTATTTTCTATATAACTGATATACCGGTATATTAACTTTTTTACACCAATAAACAGTACTACCGTCCTAAAATCACTTTAAAATAAAACCTATTTTTCAAATTAACTAAAAGTAAGAGTACTTGGCTATGTCCTTTTCCATTATTCGATGGTAAGAGCGAGAGAGAGAGAGAAGAGAAGATGAATAACTCAGAAAAAGAAGCTTATCTAAATCAGTCAGAGACCTGTAACAAGGAGATCTACAACTAACATAACAATATAAACTTCAAATCCATCTATTTTTCCAGAATGTTATTTTCAACATCAGATGCCTTTGGTTTCGTATATATTGGTCATAACACCCCCTCATAATATGTCTAATAATATAATATATTTATCTTTAATCAATGTATTTAACTATGATAATAATCTGAAATATTCTATATTGTCACAGATGTTGGTCTATAATATAACAACAATAACTTGTTTTCATTCAGGTCATCACCATCAGGTAAACAATGCCAAGTCTGGAAATTGAGATGGAACTTAACATACTATAGTGCTCCAGGACTCCCCAAAGATATGCCAAGATGACAAAATAATATCAAATGTTTCTGTAAGAGTTACCACAAAGGGACCACAACTTATTGAAATGATATACCATCAATGACCCCCAAAATATGTCAAGTCCTCTAATACTTTTAGTTATGATTTCTAAAGTCAGACTGGACTATTACTGACGATACGAAAAACTTGTTCTGATAAAACCTCAAAACCCCAGGTCATCTTAGCTGAGCTGTTAAGAAGCTATTATTGAATATGAATTATTAAGTACACAGAGAACATTCTAGCTAGATAAAATGACCATGAATATGGCATGACATTTAATAAATGATTATAGCTTTTAATATCATTATTTAAATAGACAAATCAATTTATTTCTAATATTAGCAATGTTTCCAATAAAAAATATAGATGCTGATTGATCAAATTGTGTTATTTTCGTACCATCTGTGAACTCCCACTCTTACATGTCACGGTGTATTCAGAACATAACTGTAATATTCTTTTCTCAAGGCAATCAAACTCCTACCTTGCTACATATTAATAGTCAGCTTAACTTGCCTGCTGTTACAGAAACATTCCTCAGTTTGTTTTGACAAAAATTTGCCTTGAGTGAACAACCACTCAGGTTATTCACTGCACCATGTGTCATAGAATGGAAGTGCACCAGAGCATACCAACTTACACAGCAGGTCAAATACAATATTCTCTCTGGAAAACATAATTCCATTAAAAATATAGACCTATTATTTGATAATTACAAAATATTTGTCATCCATTATTTAACACTTGAAATTGCTTTAACTATTTGAAATTCAAATGAATCATTCCAGAAGGGTCATAATGATCGAAGGTAGACTCAGATAGACCTTGCAAAAGAAAGAACCTGATAGATTTCCAACTGTTCCAACATTTATGTAGTATTGAAAAACTAGAAGCAGAAAATGACCAGCAACCTAAACCTGATTCGAATTTTTTTTACTGTGCATGTTCAGATTATAAGTAATTCAATTAATTTGATTAATACGAGTATTTGACTATTAATATTAAAACAGTAATGACATTGCAATGATATTGAGATAGCTAATTAGTGATAAACACCCAATTAAAATTAATTATATGGTATATAAATCAAGGCTTAATTAGTTCTTTTTAACATCAGCCACAAGGTTCTTGGCCTCTTCACAATCAATGTCTCATGTTATTGGAATTTCTACTTGTTTACAACAAAACAACTAATATATTTTACTAGTAGCTATTTACAGTAACAAAACACAGTCTGGTCATACATTTAAGGAATTCATCATAATAAGATTATGTTGCCAACAATGAATTTGAATGAGTAAAGAAAACAAAGTCAGTAGTAAAAAGAACACAAAAGCATGAAAAATATGCAAAAGAAATATAGACAGACTAAATAATGCATGGATATTTGGTTTCTGGCAACTAATGTGTACATGTATTTTTCATATAAAAATATAAACATGTACGTTCCCTAAAACAAGGTTCCTGCACTGCTTTTTGCTAATTAATTTTAAATGAAAGGAGTATATTAACCTCTAAATAGTCATGAAAATTAACAAAAATATACACGATAAATCAGAGGTAAAGTTTTATTGCAATGTGTTAGCCACTTCTAATTGTATTTAAATGTAATTTTTAGGAAGAAGGTGCATTTAAAACAAAGTCAAAATCACCAAGCCATTATTTCAATAGACAAAAAGATTAATGATAGAAAAATTTGAAACAGAAAACAGTATGTAGTAAGATATAAGAATTTCTGATGGTATTAATGAACATGGTACCTGAAGTATATGCTAAAGTGCATGCTGTTTTCTGATAGTTATAGAACATTGCCCTCGTGATATTTTTCTATCTAATGTTGTAGACTGGAATAAGAGTACATGTAATTATAATGATGTATCTTTTATGAGATTGTTGTCCTTCATGATGTACTTCTACAAAGTCACCTTGATGAAGTAAATTCTTGTTTTTAATTCTGTTAATCAGCATCTGATAGTAAATGCAGAATGCAGTTGAAACGAAGACTGTTTTGAGCTGAAAAATGATTTTCAGCAACTTCTAGGTACAATTTTGCTTTACACCATTTTCAGTATACTCTGGATTAACTTGCGTCGTAACTCTCAATATTTTTTATTCAGGTTATTTTATCACCAATTTGAATTGTGTTGTAATCTCATGTATAAGGGAACGGAATATGCTAGGTAAAGCATTCGCTTTTTCCAAAAAAGACTGTCAAATGGAAAGCTATCTATACAAAACAATTGTGGTGCAAAAGAAAACGAAAAACTTTGCATTACAAAATAAAGAAATGAGTCAAAGAGTGCTTGACAAGGTGAACTTATAAATATAATAATTTGGTAATAAAAACACCAAACCAATTTCGAAAGAAGTTGTCGGACATTCATACAACAATACTTCATCAATCTTGCATCATCTTCTTTAAAAGATCCCTAGATAGTTGGAAATTGAAAGTAAGAGAAAGCTAATGACATCATCTTGGCAAAATCTCAATCATTGCACACTACGTGTTTGTCTGTCCCCATAAGCCCAATAGGTGCAGAAAAGTGGGACGTAAAATACTATTTTATTTCATTTTTGCATCATCTTATGATAATCTTTTATGTACCAGCCCATGAGCATGGAATATGTATATTTCTCATTCCTTCTTGTATAGATGAAGAAAGTTGGCAACCAAGAAGTATCTGATTGAGCCACTGCAGTCCATCACCTTGTTGAACTAAAAAAATACCTGTAAATGAGTAAGACGAATAAAATGTATGTAAACATTGGCCACAAGCCAAATAATGTCATAGATAGTAGCAAGATTACACTGTTTTATGTTGAAGTTTGTTGTAAATAAATTGCATATCTATTTAAGATATGTGATCTCTGAACTTTAATATGGCAAAGAACAGTAGGTGTTGTGATATTTCAAAATGCCTTGTTATGGTACAAAGTTCAAATCGTATGTATAATGTAGATTCAAATTATTAAAAATAAAATATTCCTCTGTATTTACATTTGCCATGATTTTTCCCATTGAACTAATGTTCATTTCACATAATGTTTTGCAGACAACCCCAGTCCTGATCGAAAGTGTTTTAATGTCCTTTATCGAAAATATTGTGCTTTAATAATAATAATAAACTCTTTATTTTACATGGGTCAGAATTAGGCCCAATAACCCGAGTGATAACTGTCCTGTCTCACACCCAGCCCATAGTTTAACTATGACTTTAACTATGACGACAGTATAAAAGGTTGCAATAAAAGTTGAATATTTTCATAACCTACATCTAAACTCTTTTTTTTATGTCCTTTAAAATTTGGTATGTGCATTGAATTTTGTGTATAATAGTTTCGTAACAATTGGGTATGGGTATGGGTATGACGTATAGAATTACCAGATCACAAGAGACACGATTATTAGTATAAAAAACACCCCAGTCTCTATTTGAATAAATAGGATTAATGTTACAGTTATAATAATATGAGTAAATATTACACCTCCCTGAAAGTTTGACGTCATAAACACCAAGAGGTACCTGTCACATAACTTAACTCACTCGGCAAATAGCCAATTAAAATAAAAAATTGACAGTGTCTATGTCATATATATAATACTTGAGAATAACTAGAAATATCTTGCGTAATAACCTCAGATAAGTTAAATAAAAGTCAAAAGGGAATTTGAAATATAATTGAAGCTCTTTATTTTGACAAATTTCAAAGAGATATTTCATAGGTTTTAAAATAACTTTTTTGGGTGTTTGAATGTGTATTATAGGAACACATAAATTGCCATTTTCTAACATTTTCTTATAATTTCAGAAAACTAAAAAAATTTAGATAACATTACTATCTGACTGGTCTGGAATGGTATATACTATAGTTTCAAAATATAGTGTAACTTTTCTGCAAATTTCACAAGCTACATTTATCCGTGTCCATGCCTACTACAAGTGGAGATATTTACATTTCTATTATCACTTCCTTCAATGAACCAGTTAAGAAAACTGGCGTTCATTTTTCGATGAACGCTAGTTTGTCACGTGACACTATGACGTCATCAAAGCACAACAATGACGTAATCTAAGATTTGTTGAAAATTCAAGGAAATTATCATATAAAAAGGAAAAAATTTGATTTATAAAAGTATCTGAATATAAATATAAGAATTAAACGTTGGTCTCATTAGCATTATTGGTGTGTAAACGCAATAGATCACGCCACAAACATACATAAATGACTTCGTCATTTATTCAGTTTCTCACGTGATCTATTGCGTTTACACACCAATAATGCTAATGAGACCAACGTTTAATTCTTAATTGAATGCAAACTGCTGGTAACTATAATGATATTTAGTAATGAATATTGTTTCTAATAAACCATTAATATTCAGGAATGTGGCACCAGTTTATATATATATATATATACTCCTACAATTATTCTAATAATTTTATTATGAAATATCTATCATTCATACAATCATTGGACTTTACACTCTAACAATAACATAGGTGATAGATTGTAAATCATGCTTTCAACCTTTGAACTTGAAGTATATCATAGATATAAATATTAAAACCTATAAGTAGGTAATTATGGTCATGTGTCTTAATAAAATTGCCACATTTAGTATGCAAAAAGTTTCAAAGTTACATGTGACTTAACTGAAGAGCAGGAGCCTTATTCTCGAAAACTTTGACTTCAGATGATTTTAGTTTTTTAGTCATCTGATTGGTTAATCACTAAAATCAATTTTAAATTTAGTTATATTATCCAATCAAGTAACTGTATTTCTTAAAATTATGGTTTTATCTAAGTTAAGTTTTCGAGAATAAGGCCCCTGCTTTTTAGAATTAACCTTCAAGTACCATCAATAGACAAACTTTATTCTGCAATAGCTCCTGTTCGATTAAGTTATGCTATGAATTTTAGGACCAAAAGTGATCTTCAACATGTATTGTAATTGAATAAAACTGTTTAAAAAACAGTAGATAGGAACTCATTTGTTTTAACATGAACTGGAAGCTGTCCACCACTTCTCTTGAGAGACCAAATATCCAAGGACTTAGATAATCTTGTCCTTCATCTTATCATTATCTTGATCTTTCTTTTGTTCAAACTTGTATGTTTATCAATGAGAATTCTAGGTGTTGATTATCCTAGATCTTAAACAGCTTCTGAATCTCTTTCATCTTTTATTGCATGATGACAAAGTTCTATTAGTAACTTGTTCTTTGTACTGTAAAGATAAAGGTTGTTTAGAAGATAAAGGTATTTAAACCCTGGTCTACTTGAAATGTGGAGGTACAGACTGACCCTATCTTCAACATGTGACGCTTTTCAAAAACACTTGTCATTACATGCAATGTTGTAATCTTATCTTTTTTTCTTTCATCTACTGATAAAATAACTCGTGATTTAAAAATCGCAGTTTATCTTTCTGTATATATTTTATTTCAGATGGAAATCATCACAAAATCTCTGTTCCTCAAAATCACTAAATAGTCCAAACTAACAGTTGACTGAATCACTGAAATGTATTAATTCAGAACTGTAATCTTCACTTTTTATGATTATCAAACTTAAAAATATTTTTGTCAATGGACCCAGAGCTTTTTTCAGAACCTTCTACCCTTTGGCATGGATATTTAGATTGAGGAACAGCTCATGGTTGACTTTATGACCATTACTAAGGTTTAAAAACCTTTGAACAAAAAATCTTGCTATTTAATGAATGGGACATGAAATCTGCTGTAAGGCTCATGTTAATCTTAATGATCCATCACAATCCTTTCATGGTCAAAGGTGTTAAATACGAGGTCATGTCTTGGGTTAATGCAATAAAATATTTCAGTAAGGTTTTTGTACTGAATGATCCTAATGTTTCAAGGGGGTCCTAATCTTTTCTTTATTCAACCAACAAGAATGAAATAAGGAGTGATAGCAATCCTTTGTTGATCTTATGTGAGATTTACTTCAATTTTCAAGGTTGACAAACTGAGAAGGGAAAACTACTGAAAGAACACTTGAACTTAAACATTACAAAGCAGTTTTCAAATCTTCAAAGGTATATTGAAATACAGGAGTGGGTGTCAATACTGTTGCAATATTATTCAGCAAGATAGTATACCAGAGTCAAAATGTTCACAGATGCTTATTCTTGATTGATACAATTCACAACCAATTGCAACAATACAACCACTGCCAAAAGATTTAGAGCTAAGCGAAACATGAATAAGAAATAAATATCTGATAGAGCCATCTAGATTCGAAACTAATATGAGGTAACCCAGGACGTAGACAGACCATTGTCAGGAATCAATAAGGTTTGTATCAATCATGTCTAGACAGTTCTATACATATACTCTGACCTGTCTGATTCATACAGGAATAATATCACATGACAATACTGCGTAGTTAACTTACTGGAATCATTCTTGATATCTTTCCAATTGATTATTGGAGATTCACATATTACGTTCTACAACTTATACAAATAGCTTTTATATACGTCTTCATATAAAAACTTCAGACGAATATTATTTAGATTTATTAAAAAAAAGCAGTTTGGGATGTACTTAACTGGAACAATACTGCTATGAATATTTTAAAAAAAAAATGGATTAGGTCTTGTAATTTATCTATAGATACCAATGTTAAATTATTACAAATATCAATTGAAAACGCAGCAAAACAACCCTTATATACATATATATATATATTGTGCACTATGTAAGTCAAAATAATAGTCACAATGAGTAGGCATTATTAAATAACGCAATTCATAATTTAATGCCCACATACCATATGAATGGATTGTAATTTGTGAATAAGTTAATATGACTTGATTATATTGTATATACCATGTATTTAACAATCATTTACATCATGTTACATCATAACACATGAATTGCAGTGCAATTATTGCACTCCTAATTAACAAATGAAATTAACTACTTGCACTAATGAAGACCATTCACAGTCATTTTTATAAAACTACAGTTTCTAATTGTCAGAGATATTATAAAGCCTCCAGCTCAATTGTTCCATATCTTTCATCAAACCTAAATGACTGACATTGGAAAATGCTAAGGTTGAAAAAAAAAATCAACATATTTCAGGAAGGAAAAAAAATGCATAAAATAAACATTTTAAAGCTATAGAAACAGCAGAAAAGGACAAATATTATAAGACGTAAAAAGTATAATTAATGAATGCAGAGATTATATAAACATATACATGAGTTTTGTGTGATAAATGTATAAAATATGTCTTACATGGAAATATGAGAGGTTTAAAATGACCCAAGGCCAACAGAAAATATAAGTTAAAAAGAAATATCTCTAATTGTAAGTGCAGGAAAGGAAAGTTGATTAACTATTAATGTATATTAATTGAAAGATGAAGTAGAAATTTGTATATTAACTGTGTTTATAGCTTGGAGGAAATCACAAAGAGATAAAACGATAAATCAAATCCTAAAGCCATGATATCTTATAAACTGAACTATACTGATTAATAAGTCTATACAAATTTCATGACGTAGGCACATGTTTATTTCTCAAGCCATTTGTACAGATACACAATTTATTATTATTATTGGTCATTTATTACGGCAGGATTGGCTGTAGGTGTTTGTTAGTAAACACTCCTTCTGTTTACAAACATTCACATGAGTGTAATGTTTACTAACAATCATGTTATTAATAATAATCATATACATGTATATGTATGGCTTAATAAATCTTAAATTAATAACATTTAATCATATCAAATTAACTTTAAGAGACATATTTAAAGATAATTAATGCCATATTCATTTTTTAAATGTAGGAAACATGATGATTAATTTTTTATATTGATTAAACTCTGAAATTTAAAACTTAATTATTTTGGAAAGCAAATTAAGTTGTCTGTATTTCTTTAATAAAATCCATAATTATTAAGGTGTATTATGATATTTCTCAATAAAAACACTAAATTTATAATAATAATGGATTTTATTAGTTCAGATAACAAATTAATCATTTATAAACCTGTTATATATACTTTTGAAGAACAATCATGTATGTATGGGGAGTAAATTATGAATAAACAACATTCAAATCTTAAAGAAAGAATTGTAATATATCATTATTGATGAAATTATACCATCTGAATGACAGTCTTGAATTTAAGTACAACTATGTCTATTGGAGGGAAATTAAAGACATTGTTGCTATGTTGGAAAGGGTAATTCTGACATTATCATTCATTACAGACATTTGACAATGTTTACAGGATATGTTACAAAAAAATAACAATCCTTAAAACCACAAAAATCTATAAATAATGATTGAATAATAAGGTCTTCAAAATATGTTGTAATTGTAACAGGATTTGACGCTTTCAAATCGTGTACATCAATATCACAATACACAAGATTGACCAATAGGATATTAACATAATTATATTTGAATACATTTTCTTGGTATGCAATAATAAAAATCCGTACAAGCAAAACAATTCCAAAAATCTCGTCCAGAGCATGACGAGTTGGGTGCAATAATTATATAGTAGTAGTAGTAGTAGTAGTAGTGGACTTCCCATACGAGAAGTTAGTGTTATACTTTCAAATACCATGTTCAAGAAAAGAAATTTGTAAAAAACATTCTTCTTTTATGCATTTCATATGCTTTTAACTTTTTTTTGCATTAGTCTGATTTTAAACTCAACTTTGATATATTTATTTCAAAATAAACTACGTAATTTCAGGGAGCAATGACATTTTAATATAAGCAAAAGTTAAAGGATTATATGTACCATGCCTTGGTAATACAAGCTACACATATAAAGTATCATTCACACAAAGTTGCATCAACTTGCATGAATGTTAAGTAATGTTAATGATGTTTACGAAATTTGCTTGTGACATAACTATTAATGCATAAACCATAAAATATCTATTCGCAGGGTTTATTTATTGTTTGTGATAAATCAAATGAATATCTGATAACAAGATTGTGCATATCTTTATCTCTAATTTTTCTTCATTTTACATGATATCAATTTATTTACATGTACTAATTTTATGAAATTAATGCACTTTTATTCGATATGTTATTATCTGTTATTGAGATCTCATGCTGCTGACACATGTTTTGATTCAACAATCCCCATTCTGTCAAATTCTTTGAAAATGGGATTTAATTTCTTGAAACTAAATTTTATTAATATGAGCAATGTTAGAAAACTTTTGACTAATGATGTTCATTATATGATTACTCATTAACAATAACCTTAACCCATATTATTCCAACAACTTCACATTTGATTGAGGTCATCGGGAAGGAAGTATGCACATTCACAATCATTGTCAATTTCTATTATCATTCAAGAATATTTTACTGAGAAATTATTTTTCCCAGAAAATTCAACCTTCAAGGACAGTTTTACCAAATGATCAGTAAAAGTTTCAGCAATTATTTACTGAGGAAGCTGCTTTCACTTTCTTCTTTATTTCAACCAGAAAGAAAATCTTACTGATTTTTCCATTCTGGAAAATGTTTCATTATTATTAACTTACAGCTGGAAGGTAAAATTCATAGTAGGCTGTTTAAAATGTTTTGTTTTTGTACTGTGAAATATCAAATATTCACAATCAGAAAACTCATAGAAAAATGAAATTGAATTAGCAATCTTATTATAAAGCTCTTATTAATAGACAAATTTTAGTACCAAATGAAATTATCTAAGTACAAAATGTTGTTGATTAAAAGTATGTCAAGAAAGTACTAGTTTACTGTTCTGATCAAAATTACATTCTGATATCTACTCAAGAAATTTTCCTTATTAACATTTAGGATATCAATATCAACTTCCTAATGAATGTGTTGTACCCATTGCCCTTTTATATTATTGATACCGAACATTGTGGTTAGCATTTTACTGATCAATTTCTTTAAATGTTAAATTCCACATCAGATCATTGCTTCTGGTCATTGACATTTTCATCCTGAAATTGGCTAGAAGAACTAAGCATACATTTTGTAATCTTATATAACATTTTAATCTTCGTTAAATAACACTTATGAATCAAACCTGATGCATGGATTAACAGTCTATTGTTGTAATATATGTGTAGTTATAATTAGGCTATCATGTATTATAAAACAGACATCAGAAAATTAATCATATAAATTACTTCATATTGCGTTTATCAGTAAAAATGGCATGCAGTTTTTTTTTGCTTTCAATTTCAAAATGAAATCACAGAATCTATGAGTTTAAAGTTTCATTTATGATGATTCATTAACATTTTAGAAATTATGGGACATTATTCTGGAAAATTTAACTAAGATAAAATCCAGATTTTAAGATATACGGCAATCTGATCCCATAATAAAGCTATATTTAAAATCAATTTTAGTGATTGACCAATCAGAAGACTGAAACACTAAAATCATTGTAAGTTAAGTTTTCCAGAATAAGGCCCCTGGTCCACCTTGACTATGACTACCTTTTAGATTGGAAAGCATGAGCAATAAAAAATTTATTTTGGATATTTACATTTACAAAACTTGATGCATTACGAAAGTATACTTGTACCAATGCACTAAGGAAGTATTATCAAAAGAGTAATTGAAAGAGTTGTGTGTACAATTAAATGCATGTTGAATTTGAATTAAAACCCTTCCTTATCATTGTGTATATATGAATAGATTGGGGTCACCAGTGTCAAAATTACTCAAGATATCAGTTAATGGTTTGAATTATTGTCAATGTTTACATCCTGGTTGAAGTAACCAATGAGAAATGTTTTTATATATATCCTGGTCAAATTTTGTCAAGCGACTTTCATTGAATACCAGTTTACTCTTTTTTCTTGGAAATTTATATAAAGATATCAAATTTTCATTTCCTGACTTACCGGTACTAGATTCAATGCAGAAACATACAAAATGAAATTCACATTTTGAGTATATACTATACCATATATGGACTCTCCAAGGGATGCCATGTTCATATTAATTAAGTCAGTCATAGAGAGGTCTTTTGGAGAGATGAGCAAGCTCTGCCATATATTTACATTTGCTTTTGTTTTTTTCCATTGAACTAATGGTAATGTGTTTGGCGTTTATTGTTCAATAAACGCCACTGCAAGCCAAGTGACCCAACTTGACGTCATCTTTGCTTAGATACTCCAAACAAAATGGTGGCGTAATCTTTGAGTTAAATCCAAGAAAAATCCCAAACTTAAATATAAGCAATTAACAGTTACCCTATGGCGTGTATGTTCGTATATCAGGACACAGGTTGGCTGCAAAATTCAATTAAATTTTGCAGCCAACCTGTGTCCTGACAAATGACTTATACATGCCTTAGGGTAAGGGTGTGGAGCCTCAATTCTAATCAGTAGAAGAAAGACAGCTATCACCAGCAGAGACATTTACCTTTATTCTGAACGCAACGCAAGTTCACAAAACCATACATAATAAAGAGAAAGAATTTAAAAAGAATTCCAAAAAATGCAATGGATCTATTTGTCTACTGAATGCACTCATCTCTACAATAGAGGGTAAATTCCCCATTTAACCCTTTTAGATAAATTGCAAGGACTCTTTTGAACCCATTAGCTTTATTGGTAACAAAAGAGATACATATTCCCCGAGATAAACCTTTCTAGGAAATCAAGAGGACTCTCAAGGTTATATATATTGAGCAAATTCTTAGAAGGCGTTAATCCTTTCAAACATTGTAACCAAGACAAAGACAAATATACACCTCCAATATAGAAAAAATAAACTTTTGAATAAGAATAGCAACCGATCGATAAAAACGAACTGTATTCAAATCTTAACGACTCTCTATAGCAACCATTGTCAATATAAACATACCCGTGTTGCTAGGGATAGTAAATCACTTTATCAATGAAAAAAGAAAAGTTGATGTAGACTAGTATACTTTCTTCAATTGAATATTTGTTGATGTCATTGACAACCAAGCTATGTTTTTATTATGACTATGAAGAAAGAAACATTAGTAAATAGACAACAGAGTTATTTCACTTGAATGACAATTCAAAAATACTGTGAGAACATTGACTTTTGTCCGTTCCCTTCACGTTCCCTTCACGCATGTTTTCTGTTCAGTCAACAAGTCAGGGCACATTGATAACTCTATATAAGGCTATAAAAAAACTAAGAAAAAACTGATTTCACGAAATTAGATAATGATATACAATACAACCATCACAGTTCATGTACTCAAGAATAAGTGCACCAATGTAAGAAATTAAACAGAGATTAATAAACTTTATTAAAGATTGGGTAAAATACATTTGTCTTTGTCCCACCACAACCACAATGTAGATCTGTAATGTAAACTTGATGTCAGTCTTTAGTTAGTTACTGAAAGACAAATGTGTCAATGACAAAATTTAACGCTGCAAATGCAAGGCTTGGCGGACTGGGATAATGATTTTATTAGTTAAACCCCATGGTGCAATGATCAAGACATTTTCTGTCAGGGAGATTCGAAAAGATTATAAGATAGTAACAATTTGTAGACATGGAGTAGATCACTATATGGAATTCTACAAGATTTAATATCAGGAAAATACTTATTTATTGAAGCAATAAAAATCCACTTTTCTCACTTTCCAATATGTCCAATATTATTTTTAAACATGAGTAAGGTAAATCTTTCCTATATTTTGGTAATTATCATATGAATATGACTCAGCTAGATTTCCACTGTGATCATTTACATACAACATTATGATTTCATCATCCAAGTCATTCAAGTATTCATAAGACATGTAAAGATATCATAAGACAGCTTGTCACTTATGATATTTTTCTTTATATAAAAATATTACTAATATAGGCTACTAATTGTAGGTTAACATGATAATAATATATACAAGCAGGGCTTAAGATTACATTAATTTGGGCACACCCTGATTTTTTTGTTGAGGGGACGTGGATATATAGGCTGCAAGAGCTCCTAGGAAGCCTACAATAGCATTATCACTAATTTAGAACTCTCCGGGTGTTACATAATTTCATTTCTGGAGTTAGAACTAATGTAATGATCATATAGGCCTTCGAAAATGTTGGTATTTCTTGCTCACATGATGCAAAAGATTATTTTCTCTAATTTTGGCGCACTGTTAATTTGGGCATGACGTTTACCTTTGTAACTAGCATGTAATTTAAAGGCCTGACAAGATTACTAATAGTAATCACATGTTAATAATAGTTAGTTAGTGATTATTAAGAATTAAAAGGTCATGATCATCATAAAGTGATTAATGACACATCAATAATTACATCTGCACAATTTAATTTCTGTTTAAAGTTTATGGTCAATGTAATTCTCTAGATTATACATCACTACCAACAATATACACTTAGTGTCAGAAACGTGAATGTTTACTTCGATCTCAATTATCAAAATACAAAGAATCGATCAGTTTTAAAATTGTCTATAATTTTTTAATCTCATGAAAAGCATATGATTTGCTGGATTTGTCAGTCAACTCATAATGGGAGCCCCAAAATATTTTTAAATTGTAAATTATTCTTGTCTTATCATTAATAAATATAACAATTTTTTAGTCAATTCTCCTTCATTCAAATAAAATAAAAGTAACTTCTAAAGGATGTAATATCGATTTGAAATAGTTTTTATATATTTTCTATTATTTATACTGTGAACAATAAATGACGTAAATACCTACGTCAATTTATCAGTATTGATCATATTGACATTCATATGTTAATATACTCTATTTACATACACTGTTATATACTTTTTACTTATATATACAGACGTTTAAATTTCAAACAAATCTATAACAGGAACTTCTATCACGATCTCAAAAATATGTATTCATGAAGTTTAAAATACATTATGGACAGGGTTAAGGGAAACATACTAATTGCTATCTAAAAAATAACCTTGGTGTGTATGAATTTGGAACATTATTGGATCAGAAAATAGTCATTACAGATTAATGTCCCCAATTCATAAAGTCTGGTTTCCTCTTTAACATTTGGTTTCCCCCTTATTTTTTACTAACTTCATCTATCTTATCAGAATGTGTGAAAATGTAGGCTTAGCTGAAGTTTTTCCATCGTTCATTTGCTTCTATCAATGTGTATTGTAACTCATTTTGGATTTAGAGTTTCGTCCTGCATCATTCTAGCAGTTCAGATTGCTTGTGCTTGAGATTTTGTTTTTGCACTTTACTCTTTGTGTGACACAATTTTCAACATGCAAGCTGAGTAACATTGTCTCCTTACTGTCTTACACTAAGTATTCTAGTTATTACATGTAGCTGGTAAGATATATAATATGTTCTGGGCAGGGATATCACCTCGGTAATGGATACCCTGTACGCCATGTTTGATAAGCACTTTATTTCTAAACATGTCATCAGATATATTTTAGGTCTATCTTATCTCAAGTAAAACCTCAAGTAAGTAGGGGTGATAAATGATAGAAAGTACTAGAACATATTTGAGTCTCCCCTAGAGTAAATAACACTGTTTAACTGGTACACCCTCACTTGTGTCTCAAATAACAAGTCAAGTAACATCTGAATGGAAAATTTAGTATAGCGGTCAGTGACCTGTAAGATTTTGGGGTTATTCTCTTCTCTTCTCTAGACTGTCAGACAATGGTATGATATAGGCTACTGTTTGAATATCAATATACAGAGATGGAAATACAATATTCATATTACAAATCATTATGAATACAAAAGAGAATCTTAACTTCAGATGAATTAGCAATAACATGTGCCCAAACAATGTATGAATAAAGTGTCTGATGCAGCGTTGGACTTAAACCCCTTTTACATTACAACAATTTTGTGAAATGTAAACGGTTGAGCATTCTGAGAACTGAGACTGAGACATAGCGGTCTGGATTAAAAGGCGTTTATCAATGCACTATAAAATGGAAGAGAACACATAAGGGACAAATCTGGACACAATTCAGATCAGATTCCTACTCTTTTTTTATATTTATCAATAATTCTATACATCACAATAACCATTATACCTTGTCTATTAACACCTTTTCATAAAACTAAACAATTCCATTTTAAGAAAGTTTTGTCTTGGCAATTACATTAATTTCAATCAACACATACGAAAAACTGTTCTTCAAAACAAAACAAAAAAATTTTTCAAGGACAAACATATACTAAAAATATTTTCTTTATGAAACAAAATGTATAAATAATTTAATGCCATGTAATAAACAAAAAGTTGTTTTTAACTCTTATGTAAGAAGAATAAATGTATTATTTAATATACAAGTACAGGCCTTCTCAATTAATTTTTGTAAAGGGCCAAATGAATTTTAGGAAAAAAATATAAGGGCCAAATAGAGCTTAATTGGAATAGCGAGCAGAGAGTTTAGTAGATGGATTCACTCTTGAGAGGCCATTCTCAAGGGTTTGACCCATGGGTCGCCATTTGAGAAGGCCTGTACCAGCAACTAAAGAATGTTAATCGGAAATTAAACTATGTATGCTATGGAGTTTTGAATGGAAGATCAATTTGGTTTTAATTCAACATCTGTAATCTGAACCATTATTATCTTATCAATGTATTACTAAGTTTCTGTAATTACTATGTCCATTCACAATGACCTACATTATTGGTCTTTAGTACATTCTTACCACCTTCTCAAATTATAGGACAATTCATGTAAAGTGTCCTCTATTAAGAAATTTAAGCTTCCCACATGTATCGCATAAGTTGAATAAATTATGTAAAGAATGTATAAAATACTACTGCTGGAATAATTTGACAAATGAGTAAACCTAAATAACATTACAAAACAATTATTTACAACTAAATGTTCGTTATATTTTGTACACCTGATAACTACTAGTGAAAATGAGGTCATGGGACTTTCACATCCAAATAGAGAACCAAACTCTCAACCACAACAACCACCATTTGCTCTTATCCATGCAAATGATGCCATATTCGTAAAGAACAATGCTTCAAACGACAGTGCTACAGAATCTCACATTGATAAATATATTTTATTGGTACTACTTTTCCAACCTAGAGCTTACGGCATCATAGGACAATGATATTTTAACATCCCACACTTAAAACATCATCAATTTAACTAAAAAGACAAAAAAAGACATGTACAACATTTACTAAACTAGTATAACTCCTTGAGCACTAGCAGCCACTCTTTAAGTCTAGACATTACCAATTATTTCTTATAAAAAGAATACATGTACCAAATTGACTACTTAATTCTACTCTTTGAGCACCATTCTAATGTCTAGATGATACCAATGTGACATAAACTTCATTCACTTTTCTAGCCAAGCGCCAACAGCATCATGGCACAATGACATTTTATCCTCCAACACTCAGTGTTCAAAGGATTTAGTTTTTCTGCTAAACTGCTGTCATATTGTAGGTTGATAATAACTTCATGGCCTTGATAATAATTCTCATCTAGGACTACAAGATCATAGGGTGTAATATTATTTTATTATATTAATGTACATGAGAGAAAGGAGTGATGCGAAAAAAATTTTGTCAATTATAAAAAAATAAAAACATCGTATCTGAAATCTTAACGTTAAATTCGTTTAAATTTGTGCACTGAATAGTATTGTAATCACCTGTTATATCTGGGAGACATATGTTCTAGATATTAGCATGCAATTGATGAACATCAACTATCTGAATTGGTCAGAAAATGAACAATTTATCACATACATAGAAAAAAATTAAGTAAAGTATGACCAGTACACCATTATAAATTGTAACCTTTTTTAACTTTACGAGACTGAACCAATTACTTTTTAACAATACAACATATGTCAAATTCCTTTTGTCAATTTTCAAAGATCACAAATTGGTAATCGACTTGTACCTATCTAAATTGTGATTCATTACTCAAAGTTCACAAACTAGCAATGATGTTGAGGACATGAAATGAAATTCTGGTATTTCAAAATGGTATGCTTTATAAAAGTTAATGACTCCAACACCATTTGTTCCTTACATAATCATTTTAATTTCAGTTCTAAATATTTGTGTTTCAATCCTAAGCAGTATAAAACCAATACATTTATTTTCATCTTTGTACTACCTGAGAATGAAATGAATGAATTTTTTTTAACCTGTTCAGACTAAGAAGAAAACTAACATAATAATACCTATCCAAACTACATTTCACAAACACAATTATCTGAGATAAGCATGTCTTAAGTTTAAAGACATGTCATGAAAATGTATTTTAATTAAAGTAGGTATAAACTGAAATGGGTATAAACAGATCAAACTGAGGAAATATAGACATATATAGATATATCATCACTTCCAAGATGTTTTAAGAGCATGTTTAGATATCACATATATCATGACAATATTGCTCATGCTGTTCAGATGTTGGATGTTTCTGATAAGTGGTTATATGGATATGGGTAAATCAAACATCAAGAAGGCTGTATCCCAGTATGACTCTTTGATATGTGATAATATAAGTTGAATTATGATTTCTGTGATGCAGAGGTACTTAATCCTCATAATCGCATTAATTATAGCCTAATCCTATTCATAAAATAGTCACAGATGATAAAATCTTTATGTTTCATTCTATACTGATTAGATGATCTATCTAGCAGATTAATATACTATATTATATAGATATCATATACTATATTCTATAGATATCATATTATAATTCTATAGGTGGATTAGATTTTATGTTTAACAAGTTTAATCTTAACATAATCAGTGTTTAATAAACATTAGATTCTATCACATATTTCATAACCACCAGGTCATTGAACTTAAATATTCTATTCTTTTCTTACAGTTGGTAGTCTGCGTTGGTCATGACCCATATACCTGTCACGTACTAAAAAATAAATCACGACCCTGTTACTTATATAACAGTTTTTTTTATCAAGAGATTTCTAGAATTGTTCTTTATCATGGCATAACTGATTTAATCTATAATGTTCAGCAATGTCTGAGCAAAAAATGTACAAATGAATTTTGGAGCAAAATAATGTTTAAAAGTATGAGTTGGTTTCTTTGAATTCACGAGGCTTAGTACCACACTTATTTATCATGTGAATCCTAAGAACACTTATGTCACTGACAATTTAAGTACAAATAGGTACCATGCTACATACATGCAGGCAGCATGTTTTGTCTGAGAGCTGCTGGAACAAATTTGCCCCTATTTGAACAAACAATACAAGGTAACAATGGCTACTAAATTATGTAGAGGCTCATTGACTGAATGATTGAATGAATATAACCTTGTGTAACAGATTGAAAGTTCAGTGACGCCAGAAAAATTTCATTAAGTTAGTTTTGTAGATCAATACCTTATTTTAATGGTCATACCCAACAGTCAGTTTATAACTTGTCAGTTAACTTATTTCTATTGGTTTATATTTTTAATATGCCATATATATGTGGGATATACATTTTCAGTTTCTTTACCGTTTTAGACTAATGAAGACATTATACAAAACTCTAGTCAACTATAAGAAACATTTTACCAAACTCTGGCCAAATGTAAGAAATATTAAACATTATACTAAAAAATTTCCATATTTAAGAAGTTTATACCAGGTCAATCGCAAGAAACTGAATATCCATCTCTGGTCAACTACAAGAAACATAATACCAAACTCTGGTCAACTACAAGAAACATAATACCAAACTCTGGTCAACTACAAGAAACATAATACCAAACTCTGGTCAACTACAAGAAACATAATACCCAACTCTGGCCAACTACAAGAAACATAATACCAAACTCTGGTCAACTACAAGAAACATAATACCAAACTCTGGTCAACTACAAGAAACATAATACCCAACTCTGGCCAACTACAAGAAACATAATACCAAACTCTGATTAATTATAAGAAACATATGATACCAAACTCTGATCAACTACAAGAAACATTATACTAAACTCTGATCAACTACAAGAAACATTATACCAAACTCTGGTCAACTACAAGAAACATAATACCAAACTCTGGCCAACTACAAGAAACATAATACCCAACTCTGGCCAACTACAAGAAACATAATACCCAACTCTGGTCAACTACAAGAAACATAATACCAAACTCTGGAGAACTGAATGTCTCAATGTAAAAGCTCTCGTCTCCAGTCTTGTTTTCATGAATGTAGGATCTACTCTCTCAAGGAGGGGTTAGAAACAGGGCCTCCAGATTAGCCAGACAAGCCCATCTATGAAATCTATTTTCAAAATTATTTGCTGGAAATAACTAATGACTCAATGATAGAACCCAGATAGATTGAACTGTAGGTAGAAAAACAATGAACTTGATTAATCAAGTGGCATCCATTAATTCTCATGTGACAATGTGAGTGTAGCTAAAATTACTAATTGTAACATAACACTAATATGCTCATTAATAGATCTTGTCAGATGAATCTTTAAGCTTCAGATTTGTTTTTATATCAAGTGCTTGTGATTCACCTGTAGAAATGTCTGTCAATGAATGCTTAAAAATGAAGGAAAGAAAAATCAAGAAAGAAAACACAAAAAGGGGACTGAAACATCCAAATTTCAAAAAGATAACAACTTAGGATCTTAAATTTCAAGGACCCATTCTACTGGCTTTCACATATATAAGATGAGGAAGGCCCATTCCACCAGAATATTCCATGTCACAACTCACAAGGACACTTCTTTTCTACATATTGGTATCAATTTCTGGTCATTCTTTGCATTGTTTGTTTGCATATTTGTTATCCAACATATACTGTTTATTTCATAAATAGAAAATTAATTTGAAGCATGATTTGATGGTACTTCTCGTTTGGGAAGTCCACTACTAAATAATTATTGCACCCAATTTTGTCATGCTCTGGAATTGTTTTGTTTGTACAGATTTTTATTATTTAGACCATCATACATAAAATGACATTTCTTCCTAAGCATATAACAATCACAGATAAGTAGGAGTCTAACAATACATTTATGACATGTTGCATCATACCAAGCTCATAGTGATGTTTGGGTGAAATGTTGTTATGCTAACAAATCATACTCCTGTCATTATTACATAACTTAGGTCATAAGTGCCGAGTTAACAATGTGCCTAATATACCAATATAAATAGCGTCTAGGCCTGGGGCTATTGAAAACGTGACACCCCTAATTAATTTTGAATACGACAATTTAGCTCATAAAGATTCACGTAGTCCCTTCTCACTTTACAACTACTAGAAATGTCATTAATGAAAAAACCATCAAAGCGAGACCGGTTGAGATTTCATCACGAGGAATCTTATACTCCACCACCAAAGAGTACAACGGTCCTCAAGCCAAACTCGGGAATATGGGTGAACGATCTGAATGGAATTTGACCTGACACACATAGCGTCTTCAACTTGTGGAGTCTGGTTCATTTGAGGTTAGCGTGAGAGTTGGGGGAGAATTACTGAATAAAGTATTCAGTGGACCAAGTATTGATTGGTTGGTTTGTAAAGTTCCTCCATTGAGTTCACTACCATTCCACTACATGAGCATCTTCTATTTTACATGGAAACATAATATTTCTTCAAAGTCATTAATACCCCATCATAGGTAGGCCTACTGAGGTACAAGGTACAGTTTCTGAATTATTTAAAAGCAAAACGGAAGTTGAAATTGTTCAGAATTGGACAGTAGACCGTTCAAAGGATATATACTTTTGGGGCTTAAGGCCGGCGCACATTAAACGATTTTTTGACGGAACGCCCCACGATTTTTTGACGGCGTCAAATTATCGGAGTGTGCAGTCAAAGCACACTTACCGACTTTTTATCGCGATTGGAGCACTTCTAGCGGTCGTTTTCTGAGATTCTGTCCTGAACAATATGGCGCCCAATATAAACCTGGAATTCGATTGGTTGACTTCAATCTGGGTCACGACAAATTATCGGGATGACCCGCACACTAGCCGATAAGCCACGTCAAGACGTTTTTCGATTTGACATGTTAAATATCTCCCGATCACTCCCGATTTTGTCGTAGGGCTGTCGTAAGCCAACGCACATTGAACGATTTTTTGACGCCGTTATAGTCGGCGTCAAAAAATCGTTCAATGTGCGCCGGCCTTAGATATGTACCTATAAATATGTTTTAATTGCGCTTCTTTAGATCTGAAGGTAGAATTATTGATCAATTCAGGTATATTACGCAAAACATGAAATAAATCGCCATTTACAAGGGTAATCTGACATTAAAACATGATGTGAGAACGTCTCAACAAATCCCACAGTATAATTTTTGCCGCCAATTTCTACCAACCGATCAATATTTGCACGCCACTCCTGCCCACGTCAATGAATTCAGTACCACGTGACAATAATATGATTACGCGCGAAGTTATTTGGCAGCTTGCCAGCTCATAAATATTAAATGGTATCTACCACTATTTGAGGGTAGATAAGAAGAAATTTTTTAAAATTTTATTTGTTACAGAACTATTTTTGAAAATTATTTTATACCTCCGTAATGCCAGAAAAGATCCTATTTCGAATAAGTCAGAAGTAAGATTGGTTACGAGCTTCCTTAAAAATTACAACTTAAAACATGAAATCATGTTTTACATTTTGACCCAAAACAAACAATAGAATCGTCCAAAACTCCAGACAGCCAGGAAAATATCTGAAACTTTGCCAAGATTGGTCCATTGGCCCACATTTTTAGCGACATATTGTAAAAGGAGAAACACGCCGTGTTAGATTCAGAATTTTCTCTAGAGCTCGTGCTGTAAAGTTTGTAATTCTACTAACGGTAATCAACACTAGTTTTACTACGAGTTTTTAATTACTATGGCTATGTACCCCAACGCAACCAAAGGATATATGCCTTTTGTGAGTGCTCCAGTCAAGAGACACCAAGGAAAAAGAACCAAATCAGATATGACATCCAAATCAAAGACGGCGGCAGATACCAAAACGTATAAAGTTACTTTACGAGATAGAAATGGTTATACCTACACTTACATCATTCAAGCCGACGGAACCAAATCTCTACCAGTTTTGTGTGAATCAAAAATCAGTGGACCTGGTCAAGGAACATCATTACCAGATATAGCTAGAGAATGTGTCAATAGACATCGAGTTAGAACTATAAGTGCCCCATGTTCTACAAGTTCCAGAGACGGTGAAGACGCTGACAAGAAGGAAAAAGGAATATTTAACACTCTTTTACAATTCTTGAGAAAAAAGACCGCATCAGGAAAATCCAAACGAAAACCTAAACCTATTATGCAGAAAAAACGTCAAAGAACAATTTCAGCCATGTCAAACTTGGACCCAATCCAAGAAAGTCCAGAAGAAGATAATTTGGATGATGATGACGATTCCTACACCCATTCCGACAACGAAAGTGTATCGGATCAAGAAACGTGAGATTCAATAAGTTCCAGAAGCAGCAAAGACTGACTAGGTCGCCTGGGTCCATTCCAAAGTGGTACAGTACCTGTTTCATCAGCAGCGCGATAACGTGGCAGACATTGGATCTGAGGAGACTGTTACTTGATTGTAAGAAGACAGATCTAACGGACAGTGAAAGATCTAACAGTTTTAACTGTTGTGGACCGAGATACAGCTTGTCATACCCACGGCCTTTATGAACATTTTTGATCATAATTGGGAACATCGCTAACCATACCAAAGTGTTTTCTGACTCCAGCCTTATGAAAACAGCATTACTCTAGAACATTTAAAATGAGACTAGATCAGTGAAGTGCTGTTAATGAACATTATAAGACTATGCAAGCATTCTTATAGTTGACATTCTTAAAGGATAAATATCTGTGATTTGATTTAACTTTAATTTCAAACAACTTTTAAGTTCAGTGAATGAGCCATGCTCATACAAATTTCTGTTCATCCGGTAAACTTTGCTTAAAGTATTGTAAGCCTAAATATTTTTGTTGATGCTTGTAGACGAGTTGGTTCTGAACCACTAAAGACAAATAATTTATTTTCATACGTAATCAATGCAATTGATATATTTTGTTAAAACTTTGTCCAATGATGAAACTGTGGATACAACGAAGACGTGAATGAGCTAACAGACTGAACACGACGTCGATTCGTGATCATGTCCTTGAGTGTAGAGTATGATTGTGTAGGCGTTGGTTGACTCTAGACTATACATTCCAATATTGGATGTATTTTGAATGTTATTTAATTGTTGAGTTTGAAATGGGTATTGGTAATGATTGTTATTTATTAAGAATGAATGGTAAATTATGGAAAGATAGGAAGATAGTGTGAATCTGAAAAATGAATGAATGTGAATGAACGAATGATTATTTGACATGTGCCTCTTCCAAATGTTCCAAAACTTTTTTGAGATCAGAATACTCGAGAACGATAGATATTCAAATTATTATCAAAATTTTAACATTTATCTTCTAAGATACTTTGAACTTTTGTTGTAACACGCCTTTTATGACCTATTGGCTATTACGATTTCTAGTAAATTTCCATCACGCGCTACTACTATTTTTAACCTTTTGTTGATAAATGTGAATAATCACGAGGCGGTTGAAATGGCGCATTATGATTGGCTGGTGAATCATCCAATAGAAAAGCCATTCCGTAAATGGCCGACCATGTAAACATTGAGTTGTATGAGTAACGTATACTGATCTCAAGAAATTTTAAACCTGTCTCATTCCTCTACTGAAAATATTATCCATGAGTATATTGTGTTAAATGTAAGCTTAGAAGTGTACATGACATTAATTTATGCTTATCAATGCAAATTGTTTTGTTTTTTTGTGCAATTGTTTGATTTCAAAAAATGGTAAAAAAATAACATAAAAAATATGAATAAAAGAAATATTTTAAAATATATCTGTAATTTTCCTTGGCCAATTATTGAATGCAAAAGAAGGGGGGACCGGGGGACACTGAAATATCTTTACACCAAAAGAGATATGATCCTGATTGAACTGAAGTTGTTCATATACTGAATACAATGCTATTGAAACCTCAACAGACGTCGGCACGGCTATAAATAAGGAACCAGACTAGAACTCTAACCAAACAATTCAGCTTCGTATCGGCATGGGAATCGCAGAAGCTGAAACTATTGTCCAAGATTATAATGATGCGAAGTCTGAAGAGGACTTGCTGAGGACTTGGGTATCCTTGAAGGAGCGCATGATGAAAGAACATACACTGTAAACAATGCATAGTATATGATTACACGTAAACAACGCATATCGAATAACACTGAGTTTATTATACCATGAGGGAAATAGGAACCGAATCGTGTTTGAAATTTTCATTCGATTTACTACTATTTCAATTACTAACTGGGAAGTTAGAAAACGGAAGGAGGAAAAATTCAAATGGGAAGTTTCAGGGGGGGATTTTTGTAGAATTTACAACTTGGTGCACTTAATTAATCATAAAGCACAATACGGGAAATACGAGCGATATTGTTTCCGCCTTGAGTGTAAATACCTTCTACTGAAAGATTAATATTTTGTAATCAGTTTTCATAAATATCTGGGCGTTGTAGATATAGAATTGTATAAGCTTCTTTTTTTTAAATACTCAGAAATACTCTAAAGTAACTTTCACTTTCCTATTTTTTAGTTTTTCCTTATTGATATTCTCAATTTGGAAGCTACCTTGGACCAACCAGGACAATGCAAAAACTGCATCAACTGCCTGTCGTTCGTAAATAATGTCATGGAAGAAAGTAAAATTCTATTTGGTTTGTGTAGTTCCGAAACGGGCAACAAGAAACATAGAATGGCATGAAAGAAACATGTTTACGGTTTGAATATATTCCGCGATATTACATGCCCAGATAGCACATGAGCAATACTGTTTTTATTTTATTTTCAGCGACCCGAATCTCTAATTTAGTCGGTCTTATCACACATTCATGTAATAAGAAGTGGAGGTGGAATAATAAGGTGTAATGTATCTTTTGCTGGAAACTTAATGTCGGAAGACCTAAGCTCAAGGCTAAAAGAAGCAAAAAGGTTATACATATTTAGTCTTCATCGACGCGTATCATCTGAATGGTCAACAGTAAAGCTTTTAGTCCAGTCCAGAAATTTTGACCATGAATGAAATGTTTATGTGGTAATATTATTATTGTTGAGAATGGGTGTGTAGACGTAAATAAAATAATCTATTGATGAGCTTATAACAGGCTGGACTTTTACCTTGACGGATTATTTAGCTGTATTTACAGAGAAATAACTCGGAATGTTCTGGCAAGCTGCCCAATATCAGTAACTAATTAAATAGTCATGTATCGATCGCAATATTGGTCTAATTATCAATACATGTTTATCATTTCATAACACAAAATTTTCCGTTGCATACTCGATTTTGGGCAATTTGTTAGATTCAATGATGGTGTTAAGTCTTAAGAATAATTGTTCATTGTTCATAATTGTAAATTAAATGCCAATAATTGTTATCTTCAGATGTAAAAATGTAAACAACAGCATTTCTTTTATGTATAGTGATCCTTCATGTGAAAATTTGGTAATTTTTCTTCTGTCACCCAACTATGAAATATTAGCCCATGAAGTATTATCAGCAACGAAGCTTCCAAAGCAGAATAATATTCATTATTTTAAGTTCTCGGGGTACATTTTAAAGGGAAGAGACAATTTATATAAACAGGAGTCTACAGAACCACGTGGCAGTATATTGTGCTAACGTAAAAATAATGCGTAGGATTTGTGACAGCTTATCGATCCTGGAAGAAAGCCAAGTATTGATATAATTCGTCCTTCATCAGCAGACGATATTATAATCAAATCCCTATCAAAATGATCAATATGTTTCTTCCCGTTCATTATTAATAATATCTATAAACAGTAAACAAATTGTAATTGATATCTTCTTTCACCACTCCATGTAACAAATACCAGTAAAAGATATGACTAGCCAGATCCCTGTTGGTTCCAAAACAAAAACAACAACTTTCAAATGAAAGTTCCAAACATGCACATGTTGAAAACTTTGATAATTTGGTTTTTGTGGAGTGAGACCAAGATGCTGAATTGCGTTAAAGAAAGTAAATTCTTGAAAAATATTGAATCCTTTGTGAAAACGATAAAGTTAGCTTTCTCAGAA
Source organism: Lottia scabra (assembly GCA_029955415.1). NCBI lineage: Eukaryota > Metazoa > Mollusca > Gastropoda > Lottiidae > Lottia > Lottia scabra. The sequence goes on from JARJEI010000069.1 coordinate 98,742, forward strand.
TTAATAATGAAAATGTTTATTATCATGTAACATGTTGTACCATTTAGTGGCTGATAACAACTTGATGGAGGTCGGATGTAGTCACTTACAAGGGTGACAACACGGAAATAATTCATTTGTGGTCTATTTATTTATTTCACAGTGTTATTGTTTTTAAATTTGAATTTCCTTCAATTCCTGATATCAAATAGGTCAACGCCAAAACTTACGTGTAAGCTCCTAGTTCGCACAACCAGGGCCATCACCATAGACAATGATAATTCCCTTGGTGTCTTAAGTATTAGTTGTCGATTCGACTGCCCGACCGATTCACAACATTAGACCACTCTATCACATTGTCCATGGACGAGGGAGCGATATGTTAACATAAAATGAAGGGGAAGGGGGAGGGCGAGGGGTGGATATAAAGCCCCAAAATTACATTATAAATAGCCAGACCTAAAGTATTCAGAATTAAAGTTTTTGTTTCAAATGTTACCAAAATGTTGATTGTTTTTATCCAAGTCTTTATTTGAGAACCTGACAGAATCAGAAGTTCTAAGAGAATCAGTGTCTAGATCTGAGTTTGACTGATTAAAAGAAAGTAGAAATTATCAGAGGAACTTGACTATTGTTAATGTACGCTGGGGATTAAAGATGTAGCGAAGGTCTAATTGTATTGTCCAGGATTAATGAATATCATTTTACATCGTAGATTGATTATTATATTGGACATATCCAATAAGTCGTGAAGGCGGGAGAATGGCTCACTCATTAACTCCAACTTAAACCTGAGCCTCATATCATATATCAGCATGCTTAAAACTCATTTGACATTCAACACCGTCCTTGACCAAACACTGGTCATTTTTACTACGTAGTACTGGATGATTCGAGAAAATGTCTATAAATAGATTGTTTACAAACATTGATGGACTGGTCAGTACTGACCTTAGATTGACTTATTGTACTCCTGTACATTACATGAATAATCCGATGACCAATCAACATACGTTTCTGACAAGATAACTAGTAACGCTATTAGCACGTACTTGAGTTATGTCATCCATTGTTATCTAAATTCTTCAGGTATGATGATATGAACCATGGGGTGAGGTATTGTGGATGTTTAATTAATCATCCGATTATTCATTCCGATTGAAGGTGTCCATTTGAAATACATGCATAAATTTTACTTCTTGGTTACTTTCAATAAGCTACAAAATTTCCTAATTAGTGAACCCCTCTTTGTTGTGCTGCATATAAATGTATTGATGACATTTCAGAACCTTTGCTGTGGCTTAAAATTATGTAAGATTTATATTGATGACACCGTATATATTTGGTGTTTTCTTTAACAAATACTGTATTAGGCAACAATAAATTGATCCTGTACATGTTGAGGCAACTTGTTGTCGAATGTTTCCAAACCGTACAAACTCACAACTTTTTCGACACTATGGTGTTTCGGTAACATGTTATCGAAAATGTTGTCCGTGTGGATGCTACTTAACTGAACACCTTCACCATGTGACCGGACTCGTACGACTTCAATCTTCTTTATCATAAAATTACGTCTTCAAAAATAAAGAATATCCTAACCGATCCCTCTTAACAAATAGTGATATTTATATTAAGTTACAGGTTTGGTAGCCATGTGGCATGTTCTGTATTACAGCAAACAGGACCTTCAATCTCGACAATGGCTTATTCAACTTCACAAAATATTCTGCGATTTTTAAATCAACCAAAAGAGGATTTCCGCCTTTCATGTTGTCTAAATACAAGAAAGGTGGACTTTATGATTAAAGCCGAGCTGAAAATCGGAATTATGAAAGTACAGACAATAGAATACAAAAACCTGGGAATATCTTTATTCTTTTTAGGAACAGATTTCAAAATTTAAAATCAACGTAGAGAATTTTTTTATAACAGTTAATTTTTCAACTCGCCCGAACCATTCGCCGTGAAAATTCGCCTAGTTTGTCCGCTGCATTATGTTCAATAAGTTACGCTTAAACAAAATGTATGTATCGTTTAACTTATGAAGGAAATGATTAATAATTACTTGTTGCCAAGATATAGTTTTATCAATGAATTATATAGCAATTAATATAGTACATTATTACAGGGATTTTTGTTTTTTACCGAAGCCTTTGAGCAATTCCAATTTCCAAATGATTCCAGAAAAACATTGTTAATCTTGTCTTGTCTAGGGGTATACTAGTGAACATGACACAGCAGTAGATAAAAAGTTCATCTTTTAATGATCAGTATGCGTGCGATGTACGTATTTTCTCATGTAAGATCGCTAATGGTATAGGCCTAATTGAGTGGGTAACAGGAGCGTCAAAGAGTTGCAAAGATGCGAAACAGGAAAAACGAATGGTGTAAGAAGTATCTTTTAAGTAGTTCTGATAAAAAAGGACAAAGGCCAGGTGATTGAATCTCTTGAACATTTCATGTCCATTTCAGAGAATAACAAGTTGTGGAGGCGACCTTGATAGTACCATTATGCAAAACCTTTTACGGTCAATCTGCCCTATTTGGGATGACCTTGTGTATGTTTGTAGAGGATTGGATTATGTAATAGATAATGGAAGTAAATCAAAATATTACCATAATGGTCTATAATATCGACTCCCACTCCACCATTATATAATTATTGTTTACTGGTATTTGATACATACCCTAATAACAATCTTACTAATTACGTGAAATAATCTACATAAACAAGGTTGTAACATTCCAATGTCATAGCAGATTTGGTAAAAGGAGTGTACATTCTAAGCCTTTATTATGAACAGTTATAGAGGATTTACTTGATCAAATCAAATCATATCCAACAATCAAACATCTTTACACCATTAAAATTACACTTATAGATGACTGCACTATGATGTTGTTTCCTTAATTCCGCTAATTCAGCGGTAATGATATGATGAATAAGAAGATTCCTACATTATTATCGAAATTATAGAAAATCACGTGACAATGTGTTGGTGCTAACATGGATCGTAGCACAGACAACAATGCTTGCGGCATATCAACATTGCGTTGGCTAAGATTCGACTTTGTGACCTAATGACCACGGCACACCTAACATAAGAGAAATATCCAGAGGCACATGAGCGGTTATCAACATTTCACCTTTCATGGAAGCTTCTGGCTGAGCCTCTGGATATTGCTCTCATTAATAGGTGCAAGTAGGCAAAATTTAAATGTCATCATTGTTGTGTGTGTTACGTCTGTTGACTGAAACATGCTCTACCATTTCTTGAACTCTTGGAATTACAGATTTTGGCAAAAGAACAGGGAATCGACAGATAGGAACCATCAGCAGGCCAGCTCCTCATTGACAAAGATATTATCATTAAAGAGAGAGTAAAATTTATCAAACAAATTGATGGAACGATTTGTAAAATCCGAACTGTTCTTAGGGATATCTTTTGAGGAATCCACTACTATACTTTTACTCTCGATTTTGCTATATTTGGACGTGCAGATTATGGTTTAAAAAATTGTCTCTCTTGTACCATAATGATTTTCTTTTCAGTTTACTCCCGAAGATAAATAGGTAGGGATGCGGCCAGGGTTCGCAGGAGTACCGGCGGTACCAGGTGACCGGTACCGGTACCGGTACAAGGCTGGTACTGGCGGTACCGGTACCGGTACCGGTACTACAATGGTACAATGAATTTGAGACCAAATCATGTATGACAAACTGCTCACTGCTGTATAACCCTATAACCCTATATATTCCCTTTATTGCTTCTTCTATTAGATGAATCTCTTCCCGGCGAACCAAACATTTACATTATACTCACAACTAGCAAATTTCTTTCATTATCGAAATGAATATTACTTTATTAGGAACTGAAAAAATTGAGATATACATCTAACACTTATACACAACACCAACAGTTGGATGGCAACTGAAAGTCAATGATACGGGTATTCTTTATTCGATCTCAACTATTTCATTTGATGGTTTTCCCGGAAAAAGTCAAGCGTTTAAATATACCTTATATGCAGGCCCGTAGCCTGCCAAGTACTTTTAGGGGGGCAAACGTCCAATCAAGGGGGGCAGTGTAGGTAGCCACCCAAAGACACCCCTACCCCCTTTTATGGAAAACTTTGTGTTATTGCAATGCAATGTTACGCCATTAAAATGCCCTTTGTAGAGTTATTTCTACATTTATTGGTGCAATCGCAAGACTGGAAATGAGATTTTTTTTAAATTTGGGGATCTCTAAAAAAGTTAATTTTGACTCCTTAAAACGCGACTTCCTGACATTTCCTGAAAATTCCTGATATTTTCCAGCGAATTGAAGGTTCAAAATTATTTCTATAGGGTCCCTGTCTGAAAAAAAATGAGATTTAGACGTCATTTCCAGGCGAATTTGGGGTTTAAGGTATTTTGAATAGTGTCTGTCTAAGAACATTTTGAGAATTACACACTTTTTTTGCGGCCGAGAACGCCAATTGTAAGCCTTGAAACACAATTTACTGAAGTCTGGGGATCTCTTCTAAAAAAATTATAAGCATTTGACTCCCTGAAACGCGATTTCCTGACATTTCCTGTTGAATTTAAGGTTTACTTGCAAAGGGACTGTGTGACTAACACATAGCAAAATCGAGAAAAAGATGTTAAAATTTCTGATATTTAAGATACAAGATTCAAAGGGTTCTTGTCTAAAAAACAAATGAAATTTAGACGCGAATTCCAGATATTTTTAAGTGAATTTAGGGTTTAAGGTTATTTGAATAGGGTCTGAGGTATGTCACTAAGAAAATTTTGAGAATTACACATCCGTTTTTGCTGCCGAGAACGCAATTGGAAGCCTGGAAGTCTGGGGATCTGTTTTAATTTTTTTTTAAGATAATTGGACTCCCGGAAATGCGATTTTCTGATGAATTTAAGGGTCGATCACTGGAAAATTTTGAGAATAAGATACCAGAGAACACAAATTCTTAACCATTTCCTGCTATAAAGACACCCCTTGACTTAAAATGAATTAATGTATCTTTTTAAAAATAACACTTGAGATTTTTTTTAGGGGGGCAAGATTTTAATTAGGGGGGGCAAAGCCCCCCCAAGCCCCCCCTTTGGCTACGGGCCTGCTTATATGGTCATAAGAGACAATTTTAATAGAAAATAGTTTCTTGCTGCCTGACGATAAGCATAATATATGGTCTTATGACTTAAAATTATGTTGAAACAGTGCTTTTTTTTAATATGTTGTCATCTAAACTTTGTTATTGTTATTTGAGATATATTAAAACGTATTGTTTAAACTGTTATCTATTCATTCCCCTATGGAAATACCAGTGTCCACTGCCTGCAATGACCACAATTTAAGTTTGTATTGAAACGAAAAATTCTCTGACTATATCAAGCTTCGAAATTGCGTGTTTACTATGCCTTCTGTGGACAATTCAGGGGACACGCTCATTTCCATACGCATTTTGGGGACATTTGAGAAAACCAGTTGAAAACCTAGTCCATATATGGTCAGGTTAGCGTGAGAATATGCCAAGCGACTGAAATAATTCACGTGCAATGAGAGGAATTCGTTCACATAAACCTCCGTGTTTTCACAAATTCTGGTACCGGTACCGCCGGTACTGGAACCCGGTACCGGTACCGGTATTGAGGCGTCAGTACCGGCGGTACCGGTACCGGTACTGGTACCGGTTGCGAACCCTGGATGCGGCTCTGAGAGCTTGGTTTGTGAGTTTGTCCGAACAGAACAGCAGAACAGAACAGAACAGAAATCGATATATGTGAATATGCCATCAATCTTCATTGAACAGAACCCTTTTGCACCCTGAAGATATTTTTTTTTTACAAATGGCCCGTATATGTAAGGTACTTTGTAGTGAAAAGTTATTGAATCCCCAACAAGTTAGCTCTATCTACCCACTCACATTCCAACTACCAACTGTTACTAGCTATTGATCAATAATATTACATCTACAGCCAACTGGAAAGTTGCACACGACTTTTCTTGTATCAACTGACGTCAAGACTGCGTGTGATCAATTTTCCCGCCGTGACTATTTGACACTATTGGCAATCGACGTCATGACGTATTAATTGAACACCTTGATTTAGTTGTAATTCCTTAACACAATAGAATCGTCCCAATATAGAAACAATTTCCTGTTTGAAGTTTGAGGCATCCATATTTAGTCAAGAAATCAGACTTAAGCACTTTATCCATGACATTAAATACCAGTGTTATCTATAAATGAATCAACAGAGTTTATAGTACAAATATAATGGTTTTGATAAAATAATAATAGCAAAACTCCTATATTTAGCTTTCAGAACCGATTTAGAGTTCCTGTGAGTCAGCAGCCGGTCAGGATGAACTGTGTGAGCAGCAGGCAATGTAAGGAACAAATCTTTTGGTCCAGTCTGATAATAATGTAAGGCCGGCGCACATTGAACGATTTTTTGACGCCGACTATAACGGCGTCAAAAAATCGTTCAATGTGCGTTAGCTTACGACAGCCCTACGACAAAATCGGGAGTGATCGGGAGATATTTAACATGTCAAATCGAAAAACGTCTTGACGTGGCTAATCGGCTAGTGTGCGGGTCATTCCGATAATTTATCGTGACCTGGATTGAAGTCAACCAATTGAATTTCAGGTATATATTGGGCGCCATATTGTTTACGACAGAATCTCTGAAAACGACCGCTAGAAGTGCCCCAGTCGCGATAAAAAGTCGGTAAGTGTGCTTTGACTGCACACTCCGATAATTTGACGCCGTCAAAAAATCGTGAGGCGTTCCGTCAAAAAATCGTTCAATGTGCGCCGGCCTTTTATAATGTCAAACTATTACGTACTTTAAAACCTTGCCATCTGGTTATAGGCACTTTTCTTGTATTACACAAGTTAGTATTTGATTGGATTGTACGCTAGAGAATACAGCAAATCAGAGCACACAACAGAAAGAAAGACATACGTGTGTAAACTACTTACTCATGGGATCTCATGGGCTGTAATCGGTGTATTTATAAACTTGATACAAGAAAGGTTGGGAATGAATACTGTTTGTAATAGGTTAACATTGTGAAGATGGGTTCAAAGATAGGCTAATCCTATGCATCTGCATTGTATTGAATTTGATCAGCATTGATCTTCCATGTTCCATTCCACCCCTCTTCCTTAAATCTAACTCCGTGAAAAATATTCATCAGTGTTTTCTCAATTTATGATGACGTGTGTCACATATAATAGGTTTAATTAGAAAAAAAGTAGACACTTTTAATCTATTTCGCAAGTGTAATATACCTACATGTTCATCTGGACACAAATTTGTCATATTTTGATATTAAATGCAGGATTACAAAATAATATATGTTTCTTGATGATCAGAGAAACTTTGTTTGAAATAAGTCTACCAGGTATGACTTCAAATTCCTGAAACAGAATCAAGTGTCAAGACATGGCATTTTCTTACATGTAAAAGCACCAAGTACTACAGACAAATATGATTGAAACAGGTTTATATTGGATATGATATTCTAGTCAAGCACTTCAATGGTATTAATTGTTGAAATCATTCATATGGCATCAAAAGTAAACTTCAGTTCAGAATTATTCCGACAGACTATTGACTTTAAGAAAATAGGTCAAATATTCAATGGAATGATTCTTCTATGATAATCAATGTCTGGAGTAGTCTTCAAGTGCTCTAGGGCAGTGGGTTTATCACAACCAGTTTATTTGCTTTCAAAACATTTGGCACAATTCTGTCCAGAAATCCAATAAATTGACCACAATCTAATTGTTCTGGGCAATTTGCCAACTGACTGACCACATGGCCTGAGTCATGTACTACTCTCTGACCATTGGCTATTTGGTTAAAGATGTTTGTATTTGAGCTCCTCATATAATTTCCATGTTCTCTACTGACCGAGTAACCTGGTTTGACCCTATTAAACTAGTTTGACATAGTTTGCACCGAAATGACCAAACAGGTTTCCACATGAGGTGGACAAAATCATGTTCTCTCTTCAACCTCTTTCAGATAGATGAAAATAATTTGATGAAATGAAATCTTCTGTCTTGCATTTCTACTTCTCTTTGAGCTATTATGAATATTATGCTATTGAATATTGCATTAACCAACCCTTTTCTTCAATTTCCAATTGTTGCTGGATCTTTGTCATGGTAGTACAAGGGCTGTTGATAAATGATCCATTCAATTTTAGAATTTGTTTGTACATGTCCTTTGGATATTCAGAATCATGGGGATTAATTTTACATTTAGCATAATATGCAACTGAATCGAATACCTCATAACAATTGGGAGATGAATAAGCAGTCTGAATTATAAAACAAGCAACATTGGAGAATTCCTCTAAACTTAACCAACAAATTTGTAAAAAGTTTAACTTAATATAGTTAGTCTATCCTCATTAGATGAAAACCATTGAAATGTAGAATTGATTTAGTCATTATTAAGAGTATATTCAGAGAACATAATTTCCTGTTATTCCATGCCATTGATAGGAAATGTAGATAAATATAAATAACATAGTAGATTGTCTTTAGGACAGATTTGTCACAGACAGATACATACAAAATCATTCAAAGTGACTATTAATGTTAATTCTATCGTACTTTTCACTTATTAATTAGTAGCAAGGGTGGCTCAGTCAGTAAACTGCAATCCCAGTAGCTGTAATGGACAAAACATCAGAACTTTAGATGAGCAACTAACAGAGTCATGAGAGCTATTTCCAGACCCATCATCATTTGGAAATAAAAATACATGTATAATAAAATACCAATTAAATGGACCAAAAAAGCAGTGGTAAAAGTAAGTAACAAAGTACCAGACAAGATTTATAATTTATAGTGAAAAGTTTGTAGAAGGTAATAAGTTGTTTTCAAATAAAAATATGTCCGGAAAGTGAGGGTGTTACTCTACTTAAAACAGTATAAATATTTCACATATCTTCTTCCAAATTTAATATACACAGTACAGATACACTATTACAAATTCCTGGCTGTATGCCAGATATCTGAACTTTCTTCCTAGAATAATTATTGTCTGACTATATGTCTGTTTTCTTAATACCTTGCCTTACTCTCTTCTAAATACAATTCAGGTTGTCTAAAAATAACTATTGATTCTGGCAAAGAGTTCATAAAGAGGAATCAATTCTCTTGGAATAATGCCAGGAACTAGCAGACATGTTGCTATCAGATATACCAATTACCATTATTGGCAGTCTGGTAGTGGAATGGTATACTGACTTATTTCATCATCATACAAGTATTTTACTACGACTAATACTACTACAGGCAGCAAGGAGTATGGACTGTATGTGGTGAGGATGTTCTATGACCATCTCCGCCATTCCTATTCAGATAGAATTTCTATGAAATGACTTAAACATTTTAAGATCTTTTCAACAAGTTTATAACATATCTCTAAAGCCCCTTAAGTAGAAATGACAGATGTGCATAAATGTAGATGAAAGCAGGTCCAATTTGTGTCCCTTAAGTAAGTACAAAATGACAGATGTGTGCAGTAAAGCAGGTTCTGTTTATCCTTCTTGAACACCTTAATGCAATCTTGCCAAGCTTATGCACTTATCATCCATTTTTAGATGATGCAACATGATTAAGTTTAAGAATAAAAAATATAACATTTTGATAGTTATAATTTCCACTTTATATGTGTAGACTGATGTCTAGGTCAGATTGCTAGATCAAACAATATACATGAGCATGACTTTCAAATTCAATCAGATATCAATAGGAATTATAGGCATATAAAGCAATAGTGCAGATTCATAAGCTGAAATAAACTACAAACTCATGTACTGTGCAAAGAATAATTATTGCTTTATTAGCATACATCTGTTGCAATAAATGTTAATAATTTCATACATATTTCCTTGAAATTGAATTTATCTTAAAATAATACAGATATGAGTGAAAATATTCCAATTCTAGACACTCCTGTAAACTTATAAACTAATGCATCAATTGAATTTTAATCAAAACCTTCTTTTCTGCATCTGTTTAGGTATGAAATAAATAATGAAATAAGTGTGCAAGAGAAATATTTTGTAAGTTTTTTGTTCAATTCCATCAAATACAGTACATAATTGTTCAGTGTCAGCACCTCTGACCAGCATCTATGGTTGAAAAATCAAGGATACCGTCATTACCTCATCTTCTAGCTAACTAGAAAAGAACTAACATGCAGGGGCCTGTTTCTCAAAAAATCTTACGATTATTCATTGAAAAATGCTGAAAGTTACGACAAAATTTATTGTAAGATTTTTTGAGAAACAGGGTCCTGATCTCTTGGTGATTCTTGAATTCCATGCAATTTATCATTTTTCTTTTTTATAAACAATATCTTATCAACATTCAATATGAAAAATACATGAGAACAATCTGTTGCCTATATAACATCAGACTGATTTTGTCATGCTCTGGACGAGATTTTTGATTAACACAATTGTTTTGCTTATAAAGATTTTTAAAATTACTGTATAAGAGTGCTGTCTGAAGATGCACATCATGCAATTTTGTGTAACAACATATTTCAGATTCTGTTTTGATATCTTTTTTGCTACATTAATGAATTGAGCAATAATTTAACAGTTAAAAATACTTTGTTATCATAATATTGATATTTGTATTGTTACTTTCAGATTATCTGAAATGTAGAACAAGATGATAAATAATTCATTTAAGAAAAAGAATATTTACACAACATGTTTCTCAAGGTTTAAAATAACCTTCAAATCAATACTAAGTCAATATTTCTAAGAGTATATGCATCACGATTATAAATTTTTAAAAACTTCTTAATATTCAATTATGCATTTTAAAGTTGATAGAAATTGTTTGCTTGAACCACTTCATACCACCTCTATCATAACAATAGCTTTTGAAAACACACCTACACAGTGTCCAGACAGAGGACTTCCAATAGAGCTTTTACAGCACAAACTCCATCATTTTACAAACAACAAAAAAGTTTTGTTAACTTCAATTAGAAGATCTGAATTTGATTGCATTGCAAACGAATTGTTGTTGGTGAAAGGTATTGACGTGCACAGTCACTTAGTCAGTGAAGATAATCATAGACAAAATATGGAATTTTCTTGGACATTGGTAGCCATCATTTGAAGTCTGACAAATACCTAACCCAGACAGTTGTTGAATTGGTTTGTACCGTATAGTTTATATCGCCAACCTGTTCTCTTCCCACAATATAGAATGTTGACAGAGTAAATACTCCTCCTTACCCACATCCTACTATTCAATACCAGCTAGTTATTTTCCATCACACTGTCTGGACAATGAGGTCAAACTGTCCGACAACTAGGTCAAGCAATATTGACTCAACATCTTAAAGGATATTCAAATATCAGAAATATTTCTTCAAAATGGATATTTTTTTCAGATATATCAAAGAAGTATGTTAAACAGAATGATAATTACGAAAAGCTAATAAAATATAAGAAGAAAGGGCAGAGTGGAATAACTTTTTCCATATTACAAAGTAGACAATTGCCTCCTAAAAGAATTAAGAGACTTCTTTTTGTAGTCTGAAACCTCAACCACTATTATGTTGATGTAATAGAGAGAAACATCTATATTTACAATACAGAACAAGATTTATAAGACAATTATTGACAAAACTCTAAGTATTGTGATTTCCTGATTAATATGTATACATTTACGTCTGGGTCAAATACAGGTGTATGTACTTTATACATTTTAGAAGTATAAAGCATTAAAGGGACTGTAAAGATATTATTGATCTCTTTGCAGATCACTAGTAGTGACGTCATAAAACATGTGAGTTTTAGTTGAATTCCAAGAACCACAGATATCGGAATGGAAATTGGAATGGCGCAAATTGATGTCAATCCCCAATACACATACAAAGTTTAGAAAACCTCTCTACAATCCCATTAAAGTATGATAGAGGTGATATAAGAAACTTAAAAGAGAATTATACACACAAAATTCTTTCTCTACAATAGCAGTAACAAACTTCATCATCAATGTTTCAAAGTCAAAAAACCCAATAAACATGGCTCTGGCACTTTGACCTAAGCTCAACAATTGTCAACATTGTTAGTTTTCAAAACAAAATAACCTTCACTAGACCTACTTATGTTTTCTATTCAAAATCAAGACATGTTAAAAAGAGAAGACAATGTCTAGACTTTTGAAATATTTGTGTAAATTGTTGAGATTTCTAGAAACTACTATTCAAAGTCTGGACAGTCAAAGTCATTTCACACTTAAACCAATGAAGACATCTCTGTTTTACAACATAAATATATCACAGTCTAGTCTAGAAATTTCAGAAAGTCATAACTCATTAAAAATATCAAGGAAAAGACATTTAATTTCTGACCCAGGAAATTGCAATATCATAACATTTTACTTATTCTGTTTTGGTCAATGCTTTGAACACATCTTCTAATGCCTTCGAATACTAATTTGTGTATATGTATGGACAATCAAAGCTTGTTTAGCTGAATATATTAATTTGTTTACCAGATATCTATTCAAGGTTTTTTCTAAGAATCTTAGCTAACAATCAATGTTTTGCTTCCAATAATCTTCCTATATTTAACATGGACACACCCAACATGTGTGGCCTTGAGTGACTACAATGCAAGTTCAATGACAGTATATGAAAAGATTATTTTAAAAACATGTTGTTGATAAATATATTATAACTAAAATCAATAAAATAATAATAAGTTCTGTTAAAGTAATAAGAAAACCATCAGTATTCAATTCATATAGCAGATTGTATTAGTTCAGTCACTGACCAGTGTTAGTTTCACTTTCATATTGTCTATTATAAACAAAACATAATCTAAATAACAAAACAGACACCATCTAAGCATTTCAAGTCTATAGAACTTAATCCGATAATTTCCATTATAACTTGACTTCCATCAAAACAATAACAAGTCTAATACGGAAGTAGACTGTGACCTTGGGTTCGATTTCATGCAAACAATTTATGATACTGAGATGAAAGGTTCAGAGATTTAAGATAGGCCTACCTACAAAGAAAAAGAATTTTCATCGCTACCCACCATATTTTGAATCTTGGCCTTTAAATTACATGTAGTTATAATCAGACTCAATCATAGGCGTACGGGAGGTTTTAAAACTGGGGGTGCGGGAGAGATTTGTGCCCGAATCTCGGACTCTGCCCGAATTCTACTGAACGCGGAGTGCTCAATGCGCGAGCCCGCTGTAGGGGGGCGGGAGGTCCTCCCCCAGAAAATTTTGAAAATCTACATTCAATCTGTTGCATTCTGACAACTCAATTGGCTGTAAACTGTAACTAGGCCATGATACATGGGATGTTGGGGATCTGATGTTTTGGGATTAGTTTTCTTCCAAAATTTCTTTTTGATGACAAATTCGGATTGATGACGGAATTTTATTCTGGTTTCATACCAAAAATACCGAAATACATGGTCTCATATTGATAAATTATCATAGACAATACACTGGCCAAGTGAACTGTTATTTCGCGAGCTAAATCGGTGCTTGATGATGACCTTGAAGATGCCCAGTGATCAAATCCAAAACCTCCATGAATCCTAAAGTGGCAGAACAACCAAGGTAAATATCACCAGCCCACAAGGCTTCCACACGAATATTTCGATATTCGGGTATTTTGCTTCAATAGAATCTAGGGATTCGGGCAGGAATCTGTTTTCTAAAAAAAAAACAAGAAGACTCGGGAACTTTCAGTGCCCGAATATGTCGAGAATTTTGCCCGAATATGATCGAGTCAAAAATTTTGTGGGGGGCGCGGTCGCCCTCTTTGCTCCCCCCTCCCATACGCCTATGGACTCAATAAAACAATTGAAAACATTAAGCAATACGCATATTACAGGGGTGGAATCGAATTCCCAATAAGTGGGCATAACATATCTTTTCAACAATACTTAGAGCATTTAAAACAATTTGGGATACTTTATGTACAACTGGACAAAACATCAACAAAACAGGACATCAACCCTAGATATTCTATTGTTATTGATTGTTTGTTCATCTTATTTTGTTGTAATTTGTAGAGCTCTTGTTAATTAACAAAACAGATGTCACCTTCAGAGGTTGCTGTAGAGGTCATCCATTAAGCTACACTCTACATTGGTAAAGAATTTCTATCTGTTTATAATCTATCCATTCAATTAAATACCAATTGTCAAAAGATATAAGATCATATTGTCAGCAGTCTGAGCAATGAAAGCTGAAGCATCTTGGTATTGAATGCTTGATAGATCTGTGGCTGGCACAGCAGTTGCACACTGTCCAGACTGTTGTAAGTTTTGCACTACTACATCAATAAAGTAGACAAAATCGAAAAGTATTGATTTGTAACATTGTTCAGTTCATTAAGTGGAATCTTTATCAATCAGCAGATTGAAAACAAGAGTAATCAGGCCAATTTCAAGAGCTTACAATCAAGATATGGTCAATGCTGTCAGTCAAACCTAACAACCATTTTCATATAAAGGGAAATAACTCTAATTAAGTATCCAATTTATTTAACGTCAGACCACAACCGATTTCTCAATGATTAATAACGATTTCATTCTGTTTATAGTCACTCGTTTTAAGAATTGAAAAGCCACAAGAGCGACCAGTTGGCTTGTAGTTGATAATTACACAATTATTCTAGCAGGAGAATTTGTGATGCACTTACTTCAACTTCTTCTTTCTTCGATGATCATCTTGGAACAAAACTTGATTGAAGTAATTTTGGATCAAGGAATCCTGGAAGTTCTTACCTGATGGGGGCATTTTTACCTTCATTATTGTTTAATGTGATGAATTTGTTTACAATGTGATACATCATTTGTAAATTTAAATGTCATAATTTATGTTAATAAAGTATAAATATGAGTTTATAACTATTTTAAAGGTGTCCAATACATAATGTGTAAAATGTCAAGTACACAAAAATGCATGTACCATCTGGTACATATTATATTATTTGTAAATGTAAATACACACATATTTGGTTTGTTAATATACAAGTATATGCATGACGATGTTAAAGTATTTGTTGTTTGTGCAACTATTCAGTGTTATGTATATACAAGTAAATATACAATTTGTGGTAATTATGTATGTAAATGTAAATATAAAAATAAACTTACTTCTAACAAAAAGGGTAAAACTGGTATGTATGTGTTAGTAGTTTCAGAAAGTAGAGTGAGGGCTCGTACACAATGAAAGCGTAATGGGTAAAACTTGCTTGTTGGCTGTAACCTGAAAATAATAATAGTAAAGCAAAACTAAAGTCAATTTGGAGAAAAAAATCATTTGAGATGAATATAATAGTTTTGCTAGAAAGACTGTCAATGGACAAAAATCAATCTTTTCTATAAGGTGGAATTTTGAAAAACTGAGTAAGCAAGGGTATACGAGTACAGAAATCCTATAAGGGCACTTGCCACGAATCTGGACCCTTTCATGTTTTCAATAGTATTGGACCTGTAGGGGATTTAGACCTTGATTCTCGTTTTTGTTGCTTTGCTCGAACTAAAGAAGAAATGACCATTCAGAGGATCCATTATATACAATTGATGTTCCACATATAAACTAAAGTAAATAGTTATATTATCTTACTTGGCTGTTCCTATAATAGTTTGAGTAAGAGGATATATTAATGGCTGTAGGACATCACTAGCTGACGAGGTACCAAGTAACTTTACCCATAAACCAATACAATGAATAAACTGCCAGTTATATACAGCTTGTACAGTTTCCTACACAATAAAATAAATATGGGTTAAATATATAATCTTCACAAACTTTGTCTTAAGATATCATAATGTAGATATTTTTAAATGGAACAACTTGATAGGATTAAAGGCTATTGAAGACAGAGTTTAAATTGCTCTACAGACTGTTAAATGATTCAGTGTGTAACTAATAATTGCCTTTTCTTAATTACGTTTTCTAATAAGGTATTAGATACCCATTGACAAGCTGTAAATTAATTATCTCCTTTGCAATTCATCTCTGGAACAAATGGGTCACTTTAAGGTTGGCAACCGATGACATACAACTTTCAAACAAAACAAATACCCAATGATGTCAAGGCATAAGAAAGAATTTAAAATATAATCTATAATTCAAAATGTGAAGATAAGTTGAAAATTACACAAAACTTTCTTTGGTTTCTGAATAAGAATACTGACCTTCTTTTTAACTGTGATGGCGTTTCTAAGATGTATAGCTAACTGACGAATATAGATAAACGCGTATTGATAAGCCAACACTGAATCAATTAGAAATATCTCAACTAAAGATAGCTGCATAAAGTTGATGAGTGGAAGAGTTGTTGGTGATGTAAACTTACAATTCTTTACAAAAGCTAAATACATTTGCTGGAAATAGAAAAAAAAATAAATTTGATGATTTTCAATTACTGTTAACCTAGTTGATTATTTATAACCATATCATTAATTATAATATATTCATAGTTTGTGTTTGTTTACTATCAATATTAAGATAAATAATAGGCAAGCAAAATGTTACAGAAGCAATTTGTATAAGTTAACTGTTACAATCACAGAAAAAACAGAAGCCATTAGATGATAGGATATGAGACCATCTTTTGATTGATTAAATTAAATCATGTTCAAGGTATACATTTACAAATATGCCAACAATTCTAGATACCTAAAGATAAGTACCTTTAAACTCGTCTCTAGTAAATGATCTGATAATAATCCAATCATTTTATTGATACATAAAAACGCCAATACTCGTGATGTTTCTTCACCAGTTGACCAAATCTCTATACATTTCTGAAATAAAAAATAAAACGACGAATCGACTTGTAATATATTTCTGAAATAAAGGTAAAGCATATATACATAAAACTCTTGAAACAAATGAAAAAAATATTTTCAATTTATTACACAACATCCTTGTGGATATATCCATAGGAATAATCTTCCACATGAGACAATAATTTTAACAGATGGTTACTGGAGTCGCACGCAGAATTAAACTCCCAAAAAAGGCAACATATAGATTTTAATGAGATATAATGTATAAATTAAAAATACCTTAATTAGTTTTTTAGCTAATCTAACAAACACAGAACATAATGGTACCATTTTATGTAGATGTTTTAATAAGACATTAATCATAGCTGGTTCAGATATTGAGGATATCAACTGAAACATGGAGAAAAAATATCTTAAAATCTTTAACTATGTTAATAAAAAAATATTTTATTCATGTAGAAACTTTTACTTTCAGAGAGATGCACTAAGGAGGAGGCCTCCAGAGTAGAGAGCATGTATTGCCATTTGTTTTGTCATTATCATGGGAAGAAATGAGAATGTTGCAATAAGACAAATTATCTCCCTGATACACATTTGTTACTGTCTTTTCCTTCTTTATATGGTATGTAATTGGTTGTTTAGATAAGATTTTCGTCTAAATGGGTAGTCAAATAAGGTGTTTATTTTTAATAAACCTCTCATAAACATTACCTTCAGTAGATCAACCATGTATGACTTGACAGAGGCCTTGATTTTACTCCAATTCTTTCCTTTACTGAGACTAGGTACCTCAGTTAGTGACTGTAGATTAGACATGTTTAATAATTTTTGTAATGCTGGAACAATCTCCATTAAACACATCTTTACAATACCATTGAATACTGTCAAAATATAAATAGTTTATCAATTATTATTTCTTTGACATATGCTGATTTTATCAACAAACCCCACCATTTAATCATATCTGCATAAGTTACCAAATTACATGGTATATATCAAAATTGTATAAACAATGAAATTGACATATTAGCTTGTTAACTTGTTCATAATCTTAACTAATGCAGATTAGTTTGAAGTGATTTGTTTTTAATGATCTGTGTGAATTGTTCTGTATCAATATTTCTGAACACTACAACATTCAACCAATCAAATGCTTATTAATTGTCCAATACAAGTGAATCTAGAACAGGCCTTCTCAATCAATTTTTATGAAAAAAATATAAGAGCCAAATAGAGCTTAGCTAGCAATACAAGCCAAACGTTTTAGCGGAAGGGGTTACTCTTAAGGGGCCATTCTCAAGGGCGTCGCGGGCCGCCCTATCTAAAATATTTATCATTAACTATTGCAACCCAACAGTGGCATCTTGACCCTAACATGTTGAATAACTCTTGGAATATATACTTACCAACACCACCTTCAACATGGTATATTGTCACCTCATCTGATTTACTGGTAGACCTAACAGCTGCTTTAAACGCTTGAACCATATCTCTAAATACACCAATAGTTGGTTGTTTCTACAAAATACATAATATTTAATCTTAAGATGTTACAAGTGAAGTTTTAATTTCTTAAAATTAGACAGGATAATTGTTTAGACATATTTTCTATTGAAAACTACAACACCTTGATGTGTTTTGATTCTCATGTATATAATGTATCAATATAAATGACTGTAAAGGCAGAAGGAAAAAATATAAACAAATATACCTGTATATTTTCATTCCACTGTTTAATCATTGTCAATGTAACCTGCTTTTCTCCTCTTCTCAGGGTACTTTTTTCTCTCATTTCACCATCCGAATCATCATCACTTTCATCACTAGCCACCTGTAATAGAGAGAAAAATCATGTGTAAATTATCTGTCTATTTTGTGATTAGAATGAAGACTAATCCTTTAGCTGCATTTATACTGCCATAAAAAATTGGCTTGGACTCTGTCAAGGTGACTTGTATTGCACTTGGCCAGAATCAAGTAAACACTTGTATTCCAGTCTGTGGAGGCGAATAAAATACAAACAATCAAAATGTAACCAAAGTAATCAATTTTTTTTTAAATTGACATGTTTAAAGCACAAATGATTCATAAGAAGTTTCAAGTAGATCCCAAAAATAAAGTAACTGGGTCAAAGGTCATTATTGTGCATGCGCGTAAGCTCTTCTCAGTGCCAAATCTTCACAGCACTGATATTTTGAACATTAACCAACCACAAATCAAAAATCCTTATGTCTGGTTACTAAACTGTTCAATATATGACATAAAATACCTCTAATTTAGATGGTGGTTTGTGATACTGATCTTCATCAGAATCTCTTTCATCATCATCATCATCATCATCAGATTGAGCTAAAATATCTTCTTCAAACTTCTTCAAATCATCATCATCTTCTTCATCATCTTTATCTTCATCCTTATCATCTTCATCATTGGACTCATCATCCCCAGATTCAAAATCATCTAATAGTTCTTTATCTTCTGATTGAAGAAATTTGAAGAATTCTGGATCTTGTTCTTTGAGTCTATCTAATGTTTTCTGCTTTGGTTTCAAACTTTTCTCTGTTGCTTTGGGCCTATTTTAAAATAATATACGCTATTGAAAGATTTATCACGTAGGAGAATTGTGACAGATAATAGCTCTTTTGATTAACATTTGAAATTCTAGAGAGCAGAAACAACTTGTATAGATGGGATGTAAAGTTGACAAAGCTTTAAGTGTCACAGGCTTAAAGCTTAAGTTGCCCTGTTAATAAGTCATACACAATCACTATTACTCACTCTGCCTTTGATTTTTTTGTGACCTTTCCAGCTTTCTTTTTGTTTTTGGTTTCAGGTTTGACTTCAACTTTCTCCAGACTTTCCTCTGAAGATGACTCATCACTTGAATTAAAACCATATTTCATAAAGTCATCAACCTCCATTTCACTTAATTTCTTTGATCTGTACATGGAAAATATAACAATTATAAATCATGTATGACCAGATAACTGTTGAAACAATGGAGTAGTTTTTACCCTGAACTTAACTCATAATATTATTTAAACTTATCAATTTGTATCCTGTTAAAAATTCCTCATGGCCAATGTGTGTGGTGTTGCCCATCCAAAAGGTGCTAACAGAGAAGAAAGGTGGTGTAAAAAGGTTTTCTAAACACCCTTTATTTTATAGATGTAACCGTACTAGGCTTATCTTTATAATCCCTTTTCACTCTGATTAAATATTAAATTTATTCACAGAATAATCTCCTTTAGATACATGGTTTCTACCACGCTACCCCAAACGCTTCCAACTGCACTGAATCGACGATTTCAACACGTGCAATGTAAAGTAAAAGTAAACAAAACTTGTTTTCTAAAAACTAAATGAGGAAAAAAGGTTGTATTTTGCTCGATAGTGCAAATCAATGGATATCAAGGATATGTAAATGCACAACCACTATCCTGCAGTACAAAATTACCGTTTCTAGATTGTTATTATTGTATTTTAGTTCAAAATAAAGAATAAAATAGTTAAATGTTTACTTTGCCATGCTTTCAATGGGCGCAGCCATAACCGGAAGTACATTCAGAAGATTTCATTGGTTGATAGTCATGTGTGTCCTTGACCATGCACACCGTTAATCCGACAACTTCTTATTTCATATTAAGTATGCTAAGATAGTCCGCAAAGTCGAATATAATAATTTCTGGCTTCACATAATGTTACTGAATAGCAGCCATAGTGTCAAAATGTTGTCAATATGACAAATGATTCTGGTAGTCAGTGTTAATGAGGACAGTCAAAGGCCACGCAGTGTACAATGACATTCTCGTTTACGTATTAGATCATAAAAATGAGATCGTTTATGTTAATTCGTTGGTCAAAATCTGGTGAGGGGACATTATACCCTAGACCCAGGCCCCCGTTCCACTAAACTTCTTAAGTCCAAAATTGTTTTAAGTCTGACTTACGTAAGAAAAATCCCCAAATTTGCGTTTCACTCAGATTCTTACGTCAAGAAATTTTCGTAAGTTTTTGCGTAACTTAAGACAGCTACACCCTGTCGTAACTTTTTTCTTAGACCAAGAAATGCTTGAAAATAAATGAAACTCTGCTTTTTTTGTTTTGTGAACTCATAAATATTAAAACTTTGAATGTTTTTCACGTTTTTTCTGTATTATTTGCCCTATTTGTCATTTTGAGCGTTCAGTTTTCCGACCGTCAAACATTAGTTACGATGACGTCGTAAATGTCATGTTGACGTCATTTCACGCTTCGAAAATCATACCGCCATTTTGAGGATGATGTCGTCAATTTTCAGCACTAAAGACTGTTTTAAAGTGTTTGTAGGACTCGAATGTGTTCTAATACATATTTCTTTTCTGTTTTTTGATGAAATAAAGAGGTAAATTCGTCAAAACAATGTTGTCGATTACGCGCGTGATAACTTGCGTAGCTAAGAACTTCGTAAGTTGCTTAGTGAAACCTTGGAGTAATGATTTCCAAGGTGAAACAGGCGTAAGATTTCACGTAAGATGTGCGTAAGTCAAATTCTTTTGCGTAAACTTACGCACTTTAGTGGAACGGGGCCCGACTGATAAAATGTGACGTGTCACAAGGATATCGTTTACTTGAAAGGGGTATTGTCACAGTTTTCATGAAGTTATTGAACGCCACTCAACCATTTACACATATACTGCACCCGTTCCTGTAATGTTAGCTTATTCTAAAACAGTGGTATGCTGTGTAAGTTTTGTATTGGCTTGTGGTCAAATGCAATTGGTCTCCACGAGGAGACACAAAACCACCACTTGAGCGATATTTCGAATTAAACAGGGGGGCACGGCTGTGGGAGTTTCATGAATTTTGGGCCACAGTATGGAAAAGGTTGGGAACCACTGTTCTGAAACAACAAATGTTAGGGTGGCGGGGTGTTTCCATGACAAACAACAACAAACTATAGTGTAACATAATACTAACACATTTACAATTTCAAATAGAAACACAATTTTAAGCGCAATTTCAAAATTGCTCAACCACAAATGATACCAACTAGCCATTGTACAAATACGATATGTAATTAATAATGTAAATGATAACCTGTACAAATACACGGAGTAGATGTAAACTGACCCAGTGACGGAGTATCCCCAACTCATTTATCTCCAGTGAAGTCAGTCAATGCCACCTTAAACAGAGCATGTATTTCAGAAAAGCTGAATTGGTAGAATTACATTCGTACACCGCCCCACAATACTCTCCCTAACCCTAATCCTACCATGGTCTTACCAAGTTTTAGTGAAATCCCTACATTGAACCCAATCGAAATTATTTGCTGACCAGCAACCCTAAAAGAATTATGAAACCTAACTTGACACCTAACGGAAACCTAACATAAACCTAGCTCGATCTATGGAAGGATGTACGGTTGTTATTCTGCTTATTCAGTTTCTCAAAGATAGATCTGTTTGAGATGATGTAGATAGACTTGGATAAGAGATAGATGAAATAAAGATAATACTCGTTCACTGGGCATATTCTGCTTCGCTCCGTGTATTTGTGTAGACTTGTGTTGAAGGAACAATATACAATGTATACTGAAAGATAAACAAAACGTCATGTGGATGTACAGTATCAAAATTATAAGTGTATACATTAATTCATATGAATGTAAAACGAGTATACACATAATTGCCAATGTCTGTCAAGTTTATCGGAATTTTCAAAGGTGACGTTTCTTTTGC
The DNA here is from genome assembly GCA_029955415.1 of Lottia scabra. Lineage (NCBI taxonomy): Eukaryota > Metazoa > Mollusca > Gastropoda > Lottiidae > Lottia > Lottia scabra. Next base: position 121,291 of record JARJEI010000069.1, read on the forward strand.
CTTTCAGTATAATATTTATGAACTTCGAAGCTTTATTTTTGTATAGCATTAGAAATTGTAAAATGCCATAAAATTCTAAATTTTATGATGAGAAGGAAAATACCAATGCATGGTGATTGTTTGTTCAAATTTTTGAGGATGCCAATGCATGGTGATAGTTTATGATGAAAGCTTATATGTGATGATGCCGATGTCAATGTATGATGAATGTCAATTTATGATGATGCTGCCAATGCATACGTTATGAATGCCGGTGATGGTTGACTTTATCTCGCCATTATTGACATCTTGTCTCGTCATCAGCCATCACATGTCATCTAACATGGTCGCCTAAAATATAAAACAAAAACAGGACACAGCTTGGAAGAAATAATGGACAATCTAAGGGCAAAAACACATTAAATGAAAAAATTCACCAGATAGTAGGGTTGATTGCAATCTGCTTTATGATAAGGTGATGTTGGTTTAATCTCTTTCGTGGTATTATTCCATGGCCAGCAAGCTGAAAATAAAAATGATTACTGGAACCTAGAGAGCAGAATATAAAAATGATTACTGCAACCTAGACAGCAGAATATAAAAATGATTACTGGAACCTAGAGAGCAGAATATAAAATGATTACTGGAACCTAGACAGCAGAATATAAAAATGATTGCTGGAACCCGGAGAGCTGAATATAAAAATGATAACTGGAACCTAGAGAGCAGAATATAAAAATTATTGCTGGAACCCGGAGAGCTGAATATAAAAATGATTACTGGAACCTAGAGAGCAGAATATAAAAATGATTGCTGGAACCCGGAGAGCTGAATATAAAAATGATTACTGGAACCTAGAGAGCAGAATATAAAAATGATTGCTGGAACCCAGAGAGCTGAATATAAAAATGATTACTGGAACCTAGAGAGCAGAATATAAAAATGATTGCTGGAACCCGGAGAGCTGAATATAAAATGATTACTGGAACCTAGACAGCAGAATATAAAAATGATTGCTGGAACCTAGAGAGCAGAATATAAAAATGATTACTGGAACCTATAAAGTGATAAAAATAAAAATTTGTTTAGTTACAAGTACCAGCCTACAAGAAACCTGATTGATTAATAATACTCTGGAAAAAATGGTTGAATTAATAAAAGAATGGGCGTGGGAGAGGGTAAGCATCCCTACAACATGCTATCCACAGTTCAAACCATGCCATTGGGATGCGGAGGGGGTATGAGGTGGTTATATTCTACGTCCAATCCATGAAAAACGACCAACCAGAATTTTACAAACAGCTGTTAAATTTGAGAAATTTGTGTTAACGTTAGATTGTTTTGGGTTAATATGAGTACTTGGCCACCACCACGTGAAAAAAAAAAGGAAAAAAAGAAAATAGGAAAGAGTAAAATTCTCAAATTTAACAGACTGTTCTGTACAACGGTACAACAATAATGAAGCTCAAATACGAATGTAACCATAGCGGGAATAAGAGTAACCATTGCCATGTAGATAACCATTTCCATACAACCTAACAGAAAAATAAAGAAATAATTAGTAGTCTAGTTAGTTGAGACAGCTCTGTAAATTTTCTTTGTCTTCTCGTAGAGAAATCCTTAGTTTCAATTTCAAATTAGAGAATCATTTTCCCTTTTCCAGTAAACGGATAATAAAAACTCTTCTTGTACTAAACTAAACTAAACTAGTAAGAGTAAGAGTAACCTTGAACAATTCAGAATAGTGTGATTGTAAATTGGCCAATCGTTCATGCCTTGAATGTCACAGAAAGGTGTCACCCACATACACACACCCAAGTGTTTGAAACCTTCACAGAAGCAACGCCAAACACATTGTAACAAAACACAGATGTCAAGACTGACATCAAAGCAACATAAGAGAATAACATGAAAAGACAAGGTTGACCGTGCACAGAGGACTCTTAGCGGACTGATGGAAAGACACCGAACTGCCCACGACAGAGAATCCTAGGGGCGTTGCGCCACACAAAGAACGGCGTCTGCAAACGTTGCCCCTCCGCTACCACTTTCTCGCGATGACGTCATCGGCAATGAATGAGTTGAATCACGGAAGAGAACACTCGTCATAACCAGAAGATTTCAGACGGATGACATATTGAACTACACCCTCCCCTCCCAGACAATACTTAATACAAGTTCTTCAAGAGTATTGAAACTAGAAACCTTGTTATGTTTGATAAAGCACACATTGGCATTCATAATATTTCTCAACAAACATTGGCATTTGGAATTTCATTGGCATTTGGAATCTCGTATTGGCATAAACAATATTGTCTCTCAAACACTGGCATTTTTTACCTCCTATACATGCATTATGTAAGGCAGTGAAGCCAGTTTCCTCAACATGCTACCATGCACATTACCACACTCGTATCTCAAACGCCCCTAACATTATCCCTATCATGACCTTTCCAAGTTTCGGTACAATCCGTACAAAGAAAAATGACTGAAAATATTTGCTGGTCAGCAACCCCTATAGACTATTATTGTAATTAACAAGACACCCTAATGGAACCTAACACGAACCTTACTCGAAAGAGATACGAGTGTGGCAAGATACATGGATTATTGGCACTATCATCATTGTTCAGTCTTACTCAATATTCATCAGGAAATGCTTTGTGCTTGTATCTAAAGTAATGGCATTGTTCTAAAATTTTCACTCCTCAAACATTAGATTTGTTTCCTTGCCTTGTATAGCCTATGCAAGGCATTAAAGTCAGTTTTCAAAATATGCTTGGCATACATATTGCCATCAAGTTATGCCTTCTATTTTATTTCAAGTAATGCCTCCTATTTTATTTCTAGTAATGCCTTCTATCAATTTCAAGTAATGCCTTCTATTCAATTTTAAGTAATGCCTTCTATTCAATTTCAAGTAATGCCTTGTACATTGTATTTTATTTCAAGTAATCCCTCAACATCCTGTATAAAAATCCTAATGAGTATCTAGTTTCTATCATCTTGAAGAACCTGTACTAAGTATTGTCTGTAAGAGAAAGGATGAGGTTCATCATGGCACCTGTCTGAAGTCTACTGGTTACGGCGAATGACCTCATCCGTGATACAACCTACTCACTACTGATGACATCACCGCGAGGAGGTGGTAACGGAGGTGCAACGTTCAAAGATGCCGTTCTTCGTCTAGCACAACGACCCGCGGTCTCTGTCCATAGGTCAGTCCGACATCCGGCCAGTCAGCCCTTAAAAGCAGCGCGCGCGCACCAAAGGTTCTCTGGGCGTGCAATGGACACAGCCCGGTCAGTCCATAAGCGATTAATGTTACCCCGATGAGAGCCTGGACATCTTTCAAAATTGTGGTTTTGCTACAATGCTGATGTTTGACATTGATGGTGTAAAGCTGCCAGACACGTGTGTATGTGGATGTGCGTGGCACCTTTCTGTGCAACCCAAGGCTAGAGTGAGAAGGGTCGATTTGAAATCATACAATTTAGAATTGTGCAATGTCTTTTGATTTTCAGTTCAGTAAAATAATATTATTTGAAAACATATCCATTTACTGAAATTGAAAAAGATAACTCTGATTTCAAATTGGAACCAGGATTAATTCTACCTCGTTCATGTCAACTCAGCAACCACCTACCTGGTATGCAATGATCTTGAAACTGATCCGATGATCTTGAAACTATTTGACCATCAACTTTTTTTTATATCAAACTTTTCACGATCTGAAATAAAGATGTCCAAATTTACGTAAAAAATCTATATCTATTTATAGATTAACCCCAAAAAAAAAAACAAGAAACTTTTGGATGAACATTGCTTCAGAAAAATAATAAAATTTACGTCCAACTTTTCCTTATGTTTGGTTTAATGATGACGGAAAAACGCCATACAGTGTGCTTAGATGGAAATTTTGCAAACATCTGATTTAGGAATAAGGTCAAACCATTCCAATGTTGGTCATAAATATATGGGTGTATACAAATTAAATACGTACCAGAACAGGCCCGTAGCCAGGAATTTCCAAGGGGGGGTTATATTGACTCACAAAGCAATCAAACTCGATTTTAACAGTTACAATTCAAACAGAAGGTCTACTTTAACAGTGCTTATTTGTTTTTAAGGGGGGGTTCGTACGAACCCCCCGAACCCCCCCTGGCTACGGGTATGCAGAAAGTTAAACAACAAAAGTAATTGTACTTAATCGTACTAACACAAAGAGTATATTTTGAATTCCATAAACTGAAATAGCAAAATAATATAATAAAAATGATTTCAGTCAATATTGAGTGTAGGATATGAGCCAAGCCAAGCCAAGGCATATTTTCTGCTTTAAAATGTAGAATAAATATGTTTTTTTAGTTATGTAGCTTGGTAACTTTCTAATCTTTGTCGTCATTGAGTCATAATATCCTCATTATTCTAGTCAACCAAGTCATAAATGGACTACCATAAATCCTTGAAAGATCAATACCAAGAAGTTTGATCACGTAAAACAATAAACATAATAGTACATGTATTTAAAACAAAACTAACATACCTTTTAACAATTGACGTAATATTTCTGTATGAGCATCTTTTCATCCAATCTTGATTTAAAACCATTAGTTTTCATTCATTAAGAGGTTAGACTGGTTAAATCACAGCAGGCATTGGTCATTTATTGCCGAAACTCAGTTTCCATACTCACAATATCTAAACAGAGAACAGATTAGTTTAGAAACATTGAGTCGTGAAGCAGTGGGGTACATTTAGAAAGTTATGAGAAATTTCAAAATATTATTTTTATACGTTTTTGTCCCCCAAAATGTGTCATTGTTTTGCAAAATTAAAATATAGGAATAACTTACATTTTTAAAAATTGGAGCCTCGCCCAAAGCAAGCCACATAAGAGGTACTGTTAACTTGGACCTCCGCTTGAAAAATGACTTTGGTTGAACAACTCGGTGAGTTCTAAAACTTAATCTCTGATTTCAGCTCACAACTACAGGCTATGAAACAAAGGATTTAGTTTGAGGGTTAAGATTTTTCTAGAAATAAATTGATTACAATTCACTATTTATAAACACTTCTTGCAAAGTACTATGTAACATTTTCGTTTTAAAAGATTTAAAAAAAGATGGGGTGGGGCTGTTATATTTGACAAGTAGGCCTATCATATTACATAGTCTATATGGTCTGTGTTATATCATTATAAAGGGATAGAATGCAAATTGTTTTCATTATATATCGAGTGTCCTTGTCAGACTCTCACGGATCTCATCTAAAGGTACCATCTCTCAAGAAGCGACCATGCTGCCTTTCAGTTCCTATTCTGTTAGTGAGTCCCTCTAACCCAAGTGCAGTACACCTGTTTCTGAAGAGAATCCCATATTGTCTGGAGTCATTACTGGTACCATTGGAACAAACTGGTTAAACAGGAACTGAAAGGCAGGATGGTTGCTTTTTGGGAGAAATACCTTAAGATGAGATCGGGGAGAGTATTTCAGGATGGAAAATGGGTGATATCGGTGGTCGATATGGTGAAAGCACAATGAAAATAGGTTGAAATGTGTAGTTTGCTCTGATATTGATTTTTTTTACATGCTATTTTGTTCGAGATAGTACTTGTACAATCTTTAAATGATGACTTTCATATTTTCTGGGTCTGACTAGGACATGTTTAAGTAAATTTGTGAACTTTTTAAAGAGATCGGTTCATCAGAAGCTGAGATACTTCTACAAACGTGGGGACGGTTTTTTTGGGACACTCGATATAAAGTTGCAAATTAAAAGTTAAATTCTACCTCAGAAATGACCACGCGATTTTAAGAATTTAAAAAATCGGATTTGGATCCTATTTTGAACCAAATACAGCGCTATTCATTTGTAGCCAATTGTCTCCCTATTTAGTATTACAATAACGCTCAACTCGGCGCAAGTAAATATTTTCATTTCCCCGATATAAAGCAAAGATTACCCAAGTTAATACAAAAAATGTGATACAGTTTTATGAATTATTCTACTTTATTAGGAAAAATTATACAGATTGTTTGGTAGATACTTGGTATGTGCTACCATTACTGGACGGATTGTAATATAAACCACTGCTTCAATTATATTCAACTAATTTAAACATATAAACCACTGCAAACTAATTACCAGTAATACTGACCATTGTAATCTGGAACAACCTACAAGATTATAAAATATAGTTACTATAAAACCTTATTTATATGCTTATAAAACTCTATGTACGAACCGTACGTAGTTTCGTATGAATGTATATGATTTATATGGCATTGTGAATTAGTTATCAATAGAAAAAGCAACAGATTAGTTATAGATTCTGTAATTTATGCAGGTCATGTGCAATATTGCGAGACACACCAAGTCGTTCTGGGTTTTTCACCTCGATGTCTCCGATACTATTAATCAAATGATGTTGTTTTACTAAATTTCGATGACATTGTTAGGAATTCTGCTCTTTTCTATAATGTTCACCCTATAACCCTAGGGGACGACGACTCAACAGGAGGGCAGACCGACCGAATTTGGGGATTTTTTGCCCGAAAACATAATATTTGAGGGGGCAGTTGCCCCCCTGCTCCCTTGTCTCCTAAGAATATGGTTCACCCTGTGTGATCTATGAAAAAATATTTACCTGAACAATGATTTTCATCTTTTCCAGAATGATAACCATATTTACATACACACATCTCAGCATGACATACAGAATTACGAGTTCGGCATTCAATATCTTTACTACAGGAGTCTTTTAATGGTCGCTCTGAAATTTAACAACACTGATGTATGATTGATTGTGAGCCATCGCTAGGGTGCCAAGGGCAAGGGTGACAGCGGCTAGAATCAGTAATGAGCAACGGTAACAATTGTTACTTCATTATTTTGAAATAGACAAACATTCCACCATAATAAAATAGCTGAATTTTACATCTCAAATTACCTCCTGAATAATTTTGGAACAATCTTAGTGTTCGGAAATTCTTGTTGCCGTTTTTCTAAAATATTCTTTAAAGTTTTAACTAAATTTACAATTTCAAATATGACTGATACAGTCAGATTACTGTAGTCTATAACGTCAGTAAAGCATTTAAAATATAAGAAAAGAAATGTAAAACATACTCAATAAACAGGATTCTTCTGTTCTGTTGGGATAAAACTGGTCACCACAACGACAATGCAAGTCTTCACAGAATGAGTTATATAACAGACATTGGTTATCTTCATCACAATATTCTGTTACACTTCCCTCTGTTGATAAATAATAAAATAGAACTATCAGGAACTAGGCACTATGACAGTGTTCTGTGGTCAGTAATGGGCCAAAACAGTTGAAAACGGTGTGCGAGAGATGGTTTTTTAAGCTAAAGTTGAAAGACGTTTACATGATTATGGATTGAGACAATGATGGTGGCGTTGATGCCGCTGTTGCTGCTGCTGGTGTTGTTGCTGTTGATGATGCTGATGACTATGAATGGTGTATGTATAGGCTGACTATATCATAATTAAGATATTGTTACTTACTAAGTTTGCAAATGGCACCCCTATTGTATCTCTTCTCTGTACATTGACACTTTAATGTAGAATCTTCAACAGATTGACTACAGACCATATCTTCTGTATCTTGTATACAATCTGATTGAGTTTCACATGGTTTACCATATCCTGTCCGTATACCTACAATCACAATTAAACACATCATACAAGTTGTTTCAAGAGAATTATATAGAAGCACTGCAATTTGATACAAAACTACAAGCGAACGTTAACTTTTCATCCACAATAACAACTGCAATAACCCCCCAATAACCCATTGGATGACCTTACCTGTAGCAAAACCAGCATTGCAGAAATCATTGGTACAGCAAATATTACTTTCAATACATCTAGCACTAGTTGTACAACCTTTGTCTATTGTGTTACTGGCATCGTGTATGGAGCTATAACATCTGTCCTATATACAACGAAAAAGAGAAATTTATATTACAGAAGGAGCAATATTTTGGTTATGAATGACGAGATGATGTGCTTAATATTACTCTTGCTGGAGTTGGAAATGAAGTAATAGCAATATTCTCTCAATGATCCGAAATAATCTGTTTCATCCCACTATTTATTGAGTTCTGTTATATAGAATCGCCTGTTTTCGGCATCCTGAAAAAGAACTTGTTTCAAAAGAGATATCTATACATGTACAATTTGAAATACTTACATATGAACTCTGACATAACACCTCTGTTGAGTTTATTAAACAGTTGAGATTAGCTTGCTCTGCTGTTATACCATCAACTCTTGAACACATATAACATGTTAAACACTCTGAAAAATAATATCTCTTATTTATTTATGTATATACATCCATGATAATATTTTGTAAACTTGTTCAAACAATTTATGGACCGAAACGTGTAACCAATTAAAAATGTCAGCAAAATTTGAAAGACACTGCAGATTTCCATTTGGTTTCCTGCTAACCAGTTATCGCTTGGAATCTGTTTTATAATCTAATCATTTGAAACAGGCTGGTCTGGGTGGATCTGTACGAAATACCAAAAGAAAATATTATGATCTGCGTTTATTTATGGTTGACAGTATAAACTATTTTTCTCCTTCGTTCAAGTTCAATTTCCCACAAATGTCGACATTGAATCTTCCAAAAATGTGTCCCCAACCAGATTACGCCCCTGGATGGGAGTAGATTACTTACCTATCGATGGAATGAGACTTAAAATCCCAAGAAGTAAAAGAAAACTGTCCATGATGTCTGTTGGTCTATACCTGGCCTGTCACCGCTCAGAAATGATTGACCCTTGATGGTCTTCACTCTGTCAGTTCCCACACCCTACACCACGCGTTACCTGTATACTTAATTACAATTTTTAATTACAGCTTAATTAAGATTTGTAACCCGATAGTTAGTGATATCAGATAATTTACTCAAATTTCCTACAATATAGGATATTTTATATTGTGTAAATGGAGTAAAATTCCCTAAACACTGAAATAAATATTTAGGGCTCCTAAAACTAAACAGGTTAAATAGTCCATTCCAATACTGTAGATTCAAAATCTTACAAAACCATGATTTCAAAACAACTTGAGCAGGACGTTAACTGGTCAGATCAGACAACATTGTATGAAAAGTGTAGCAGTTAGTCAAGAGCGTGTATTAAGGGGGGATAAACTCAGAAGAAGGGGGCGAAAGGTCTCCCCCGCCCCATAATTTCATTGGTAAGAAAGATTTTGTGAAGAATAAAAATCTTCTATATGAAATCAGATTGCTCCAATCCCGAAAAATCTATCAGAATGTACCAAATCGATGCCTCTTTTTCTCTAAAAAAAGACGAGGGGGTGGGGTGGCTGGTCTTTGGATAAATCTACGCCCCTGTAGTTTGACCTACCTATCTGTGGTATATTGTAATATTTGATAATGATCTTTACTTGATTGTCCAGAAATTCATTCATAAAATTATTCATTCAGTGTCGTTACTAAATTCTTAGCCTGAAATTTTTGTGATCAATTTTTTTCCATATGATTTAATTTTTTCGTAACGGTACTTGAGTTTATAATATGATGCTTTGTACCGTTGCTTAGAAAATAATAAGTATGTTAACAGGTTAAAGACTGGTTTAGTCCATTAGAAATCAAGCATGGAGTAACAAACAATAGAGCTCTGTACATAGACATAGAATTCACAACTTTCTTACATAGTAACATTAATTTTCTTTTGTTGATATTTAAATTTATTTAAGATCAATTTTTAACTCAGTATTTTCATCGATTTGCAACACCTTGTGTACAATGTACCTTAAACTATCAGACAAGTCGTCTATATGGCGTTTCAGACCTATTAGTTAAATTGCATGTGTTCAAAGAATTCTTTGAGCTACAGTCCTGCAGTATTTTAAATTGTGATCTTGCACAATACACTGTTATCTTACATAAATGAACTGTGGTCTTGATGAACTGCCATCTAAATGTTATTTGGTGGTGGTGGTATTATGAACTGTAGTCTTGTATCATTATGAACTATGGTATATGGTGTTACTAGATTATGAATGTGTATGAAGATAATGGAAAAGTTTTTTCCCTGTATAATTGACAGTTAAGTACATGAAGAACTAATCTTTCTTGTGATTTCGGCAGTGTTGTTTATGTACCTAGTGCATATAATCCGCATTGGACTGATTCCAGAGAATATTTACTTCATAGGCCTATATTTGTATAGATGTCATGCGACATTTTAAAACTGTCAAATACTGTTCGATTAAGTCACTTTTTTCAACTTAAAAAAATTATTGGGAAATGCCTGAATAGATTTACTCTTGTACATTCGAAGTGAAGCAAGAACTTGCATTGATTTCAATGCACATATGTTGAAATTTAAAAACACATTTCAAAACGTTCGATATAACACTTTTATAACTGGTTGCGAATAATAGACAACAGTTCAAATATGCCATGTTGTAATAAGAACAGAGGCGACCGAAGGAAACCGGGATTTGGAGAAGGTCTTTGGTGGTCAGAAGAAGTTTTAGCTGTAGGTCATGGCGGAGGTGGTGGTGGATGTGGTGGGGGTGGAGGACATTGGGGGCCTGGAAAACCCAAAGATGTTCCGGAACCTGAAGTTGATGAGAGTGAACCAACTACAGCAACAGAGGAGGCAGAAACCGTACCAGAACCAACAGCACCTGTAGTAGTTGACATACCAGATACACAACCATCAAAACCATCAGGAGGATATAATACTTTTGACAACAGAGACTGCGATAATGATAGACTCGTATTGATCCCTTTTGAACGCAAGAAAAAGTGTTTCTGTCGTTGTTCTTTGACATTTCTAGTGATGGTTTCTGGGTTTCTGTTTGGATATGACACTGGGGTTGTTTCGGGCTCTATGCTTCTAATTCAACCATATTTTCATCTCAGTATGTTATGGGCCCAAGTTATAGTCAGTGCTACAGTTGGAACGGCAGCCCTTACATCATCAGTTGCTGAATTTGTAGCGGATTTTGTCGGCAGAAAAGCTGTTATTGGTACTGCCGCTGTATTATTTACGACCGGGGCTATTGTAATGGGTGAAGCTGAAACCGTTCTTGTAATAATAGTTGGTAGAATTATAGTAGGGTTTGCTATGGGTAAGCAATGTTTTTTTTATTATTTCAATTCGATGTATGGTACCTCTTGGTCAATCCAGTATGCGGAAGAAGAGCATGTCTCTAGCAGCTGAGTATATTCAAAAAAATTTTTTTTACCAAACTTTAAATGTGATATTTGTTGTTGTAGGGTTAAGTACTGTTGTTGTTGTATTATATGTAAAAGAATCAGCATTAGCGAGTCGATTAAAGTGGTTATTAGGATGGTTACAGTTGATGTATACTATTGGTAATATGGTCGCTAACTTTCTAACTATGGTCTTACATTATATTGGTGATAGCACAGTTTGGCAGTAAGTACTGTATTATATAACCAAGTTCATCTTTGTGTTCCAGCAATTATGCCTATAGAAATATTTAATTATTTGACGTAAAATGAGCAGGGCGTTTTCTGTCTGATGATGCTTCAACCATGACCATATGATCGCCACCTTTGACTTTTGGCTGAGCTTCCAAAATTGTAATTACAACATTTTCATCAAAGTACAGTAGGCTCAAAATTCTTCATCACCAGAATTTTTTTAGGTTCTAAAGTAATATGATGTCTGTTACCCAATTTAATTGTAGATATCTACTAGGTTTCGGAGCCATACCATCAATACTACAGTTTATAGCTATTATGTTACTACCAGAGTCACCCAGGTGGTTGATGGAATGTGATGATGAAGAAGGGGCTAGAGAGAGTTTAATATTATTACGTGGTACAGATCAAATACAAGACGAGTTAGAAGTTATCAGGTTAGACGTCGAAGAAGAAAGGAATGAGTTAGATAAAGGTAAAAGACTGTTTAAACTATTCCTTTGGTTCAATGGTTCCCAACCTGGGGGCCATGAGGGGTGGTCGGGAACCACTGCTTTGGAATTGGAGGTCCCGTTGTTGGTGATCGATAATGGATCAAACTCACAGTTAAACACTTTCCCTTCACTCAATATTATACAGCCATGCACATACAGTAAAACCTGTATTAAGAGACCGCTGAAGGGAATTGCTCAAAACGGTCGCTTACTGCAGGTGGTCTCTTAGGAGAGTAGGATAAAATTACATAGCAGAATATTTTTAATTTCAGTGCATGTCCATGTACATGTATATACAGTGAATACAGTCCCGATTAAAACACTCTTTTTACCTGAAAATCGTCCAACCCTGAAAACCGCACATCGGCCGATGTTGTTGGTGATCGATAATGGATCAAACTCACAGTTAAACACTTTCCCTTCACTCAATATTATACAGCCATGCACATACATGTAAATAGAAATGAATTTTTGTTGATTGTATGATCTAATTCTAATCCTTGACTCAACGGGGGTAGATCACCTAACTGCTAGTCCGAACGAGTTAATGATATAACGTACTGTGATATATGTCTATGTATAATATTGTAGATGATAGTGACGATACATGGGATATATTAGGTGATATTATGGAGGAAGTAGGAGATGGTAAGTTTTTATTAATCAAGATATATTGCATGGTTTTTTATCCCTGGAATATGTTTCATAAGGTTTAAAATGTGACAACCTGAAGCGGATTAGATACTTTGTTGTAATTATTATAGATTTAAGATAAATAAATGCACTAGCATACCTTAAAAGGTTCCAGAAGCATATTTAATGACTGTACACAACTGAAAGTTTCCTAAGAAGTTTCTTTCTTGTATAAATTACTCTGATATAAACTGACCTAAGAACATAAACATAATCTTGTCTGTTCCAGAGCTATTGTCAGATTCTGATGAAGATGCTACTAATCCAAGTAGTTCCAAAGATAAACAGAAGGATGGGTTAAATTCTGATTTAAAAAAGGACAGGGAACCAAAACAACAAGATTCCAACAAAGGTGATTCTAATGACCCTGCTGATAAAGGAAACGGCGAAGAGAAGGGCAACGCCGTAGATAATTTATTGGGCAAATCAAAAAGTGGACGAAAAGGACAAGATGAGAGTCAAGAGAAGAAGGATGGTGGAAGTCAAAATGGCTCTGGTGGTAACAATGAAAACGCGTCAAAGTCGGGTAGTAATAGTAATTCGGGTGGTAAAAGTAATGCAGATAGTAATTCAGGTGGTAAGAATTCAGATGGTAATAGTAATGCCAGTGGTCTGAATTCAGATGGTAATAATAGCAATGCCGGTGGTCTGAATTCAGATGGTAATAGTAATGCCAGTGGTCAGAATTCAGATGGTAATAGCATTTCAGGCGGTAAAAGTAATGCAGCTAGCAATTCCGATGGTAAGAATTCAGATGGTAATAGTAATGCCGGTGGTCTGAATTCAGATGGTAATAGCAATTCAGGTGGTAAAAGTAACTCAGCTAGTAATTCAGATGGTAATGCCGGTGGTCAGAATTCAGATGGTAATAGTAATGCAGCTAGTAATTCAGATGGTAAGAGTAATGCCGGTGGTCAGAATTCAGATGGTAATAGTAATGCCGGTGGTCTGAATTCAGATGGTAATAGCAATTCAGGTGGTAAAAGTAAAGCGGCTAGTAATTCAGATGGTAAGAGAAATGCCGGTGGTCAGAATTCAGATGGTAATAGTAATGCCAGTGGTCAGAATTCAGATGGTAATAGTAATGCCAGTGGTCAGAATTCAGATGGTAATAGTAAAGCCGGTGGTCAGAATTCGGATGGTAATAGCATTTCAGGCGGTAAAAGTAATGCGGTTAGTAATTCAGATGGTGAGAGTAATGCCGGTGCTCAGAATTCAGATGGTAATGGCAATACAGGTGGTAAAAGTAATGCGGCTAGTAATTCAGATAGTAGTAATTCCGGTGGTCTGAATTCAGATGGTATTAGTAATTCAGGCGGTAAGAATACATCTGGTGGCAATGGTAATTCTGGTGGTAACAATGGAGACTCAACAAAGCCAAATTCTGGGAAATCTGTAAATAGTCCAAATGGAAGTGGAAACAATGGTAAAAATAACCAGTCGAACAATGGTGGTTATGGTAATGCTGCTGGATTGACCGAGGGAAATGGTAATGAGCACCCAGAGAATGATACAAATAAAGACGGTGGAAATCAGAGTTCACCCAGTGGAAATGGTAGTAAAGGCTCGACTTCAAAAGCGGGCAATGACTCCAATACCACACGATCGTCAAGTGGTAGTGGTAATTTAGGTGGCAAACAAAATGAGAAAAAATCAAAGAAATCTAAGCAGAATAAGAAACAAAAGAAAGTTGTTAATAGAAAAGACTATGAGAAATTAGAAGGTGGAGTGGTACCTAAAGGGTCTATGAGTTCTAAGCCACCGATTATTCGAATACTGTTAAAACCTAAAGTTCGACAGTCAGCTATGAATGTTTCGTTTCTACATTTATTTCAACAGTTATCTGGTATCAGCTGTATCATGTAAGTGAATATTGTTATAGTTTATATGCTAGTATAAAAGTTTTAACCTAAAAATGTCTTCATATGGAAGGAGTTCGCATTATATACAGTGCAATATAATTATTATGGCTACCCCTCTCCGCTCAAACTTAATTTATTCAAGAACATAACGACCAATCTACTCTTAAATTGGAAGTTTTTGGACCTGAGACAATGCATTTAGATGCTGATTGTATCAGATATAATCATTTTGCAAGAAACGTCCAGGGAATGACCGCTAAATTGTCAAATACATGTAATTGCTTTCCTAGGCCTGTCTTGATTTTATATTCAGACGTTGTAGTATTTGAAAACATATAAGAAAGATTCCTGCTATAGATTGAAGATTTTGTGCGACATCTTGCAATTATTAGAAAACCCAACTAATTTAATGTAAAAATGTTTATACATCATTGTAGATTATATGGAGGTAGTATGATAGTATTATCTGGTTTACCAACCAATCTATCACTTGGTTTACTAAACATACCCAATATTCTTTACGTTGTCGCAACGTATCTATCAAACAAATTTGAACCCATGAAAGATGATCGGAGACAACTGTTGTTATCAAGCTTTATAGGTAAGTGTGTTTCGATTGGATTTATACATAAAGATATAAAATGTTCAGATATGCACATCAATGCAAAACAGAAATTGAGAAAGTCAACAAACGAGCAGGCGAACAGATGAGAAAAAATATATTTAGACGAGAAAAAATAGGTATCTGTGAAGTGTATGCATGTATGTCTGTATATATAGGGGAAAAGAAATATTGTAAGTTACAATTGGGAAAAAACAATTTTTTTAATTACGTGTAGGACTTTATTTTTGTTAATGATATTGTACTAGAACTTGATGTTTTCTCCAGGTGTATTTTTTGGAATGGCATTAATAGCTACTGGTTACCAATTATTAGAACTATACCCGCGTCCTGTTAGTGTCTTTGAAAATAACTCATTGGTCGGCTTGCCGTATGAAGATATATATTTTGGTTATTGTAATCACACCTATTTTCAGTAAGTATATCATCGGTAAAACACTTACTTCTTGAAAATAAGATCATTTCTTAAAAAAACCCAGAAACTGATATTTATTTGACCAAGTGAAAAAGTGAAGATCAGCGTTTAATTGGCTCAAATCGGGGCTTTGGTCTTGTCGACTGTAAAGAGGTCAACAGATGATTCAAAAATCTCATCAGATCCGCCTTAGTCCACATTTACCAAGAACGCATTTACAAAAACCTCCTACTATTAAATTTTAAATTCTGGCCGCCCAAGTTGTCATGGTCCATTTTCCCCAAGAAAAGAGAGCATGGGGAACCAATGGCAGCTCACATTAGAAGCTCCGTAGGCCCTATGTTTGAGCTGGTGTATGCCAGCAGAATTATTGCATTGAAATATCATATGAATAGTCGTATCAGATAAACATTTTTGACATTCTTTCAACCATTATTTCATTAGTCCTTGAACTCCCAGGCAGAAGATTTGTATAAAATCAAAGCAATAAGAGTCAAAGATTTTCCTGTATCATTTCAGGACATGTGCAATGTGTACCTATACTGAATTCTGTGGTTTTTGTTATACAAATTGGTGGGATGGTTCCTGTTTACCTACAGATTTAAACAACTCTTTGAAATCCTATGTTGGTCGCTGTAAACATTCACACACAGCCGATCCATATTATAAATTTATACATGGAGATTGTCCGAATGATTTTGGGTGGTTTGTTGTCGTTGGTATGGTGGTTTTTGTCTTAGCGTATGCACCAGGTATGTTCCTCTTGTAACTACTTCGATATTTCTGAACCGAACGCCACATCGGTCTTGCATATGGATCGATTCAACCCATTTTTGAGGTACGGATAGTGGCATTGGATCGTTCCAGTTGAAAATCAGGCCATTGCGGACTTAAGTTTAATAGTTAGATATAAGATGATGTTGTAGCCAATTCAGAAAAAAATTGAAAGAAGTAAGAACTATGTATGCCACGATGAATAGAAAGCAACAATACGATGTGAAACTATCTATTAATTCTTATTAATAAGATATCACTTCGTTCCTCAGGTCTTGGTCAAATAACACAAAGAGAGAATTCTCAGAGATGTCCAGTTTGGGCGAGGAAGACTTCAAACTCTATAGCACGATCAATTAACTGGGGTGCCAATCTTCTTATTTCAATGACATTCTTACTACTGATGATGGCAATGACCAAATATGGTAAGTTTGTTAAGGAAGGAGGCTTGGGAAATTTTTTTTTTTACCTTGAACTAAAAGTTAGTTTATAGAGTCTGAATTAACGTTTGATTCATACTATCATGTTTCTTCAGTTGTCAAAGGTATTAGTAGATACTGGACATATCTATTTTTGGTCATAGAGAGCTCCACATAAATAAACCAAGATATCTCGACATTGAATGTATGGAAATTGATATTCTTCAATACAATACAGCAATGTCCGTATTACTTTCAAGCTGTGATAAGCTGCTGATTCAGTTTCAAGCCAGAATTAAGTTATATTTAAAAGGGTTATATTTTTCAGGAACATGTTGGATGTTTACTGGACTATGTTTAATAGGAGTAATATACACAGCTATCTTACTACCAGACGAGTAACACAGCGTTACAGAATCATTAGGACCCGCAGTGGATATCTTAAAAACTACGAGTTTGTGTAGAATAATTTTTTATAATAATGTACTAGTTTTCACGAAAATACATTTCTGCTAGATGATGAAAATGGAACTACAATGTCAATTATGCCCCACTAACACAAAGTACGTCGATTCAAATCCAAAACGGTGCCTATGCTGTTTGATCTTAATCCCAATTGTTTGAAATTTGTTCGTGATAGACCTCGTGATGTATTTGTATAACATGTCGATGTAGTGACAAATCGTTAAATGGAGCAAACCTCTTCTGCTAATATAACTGACTGATAACGAAGTCTGTCTTAAGCAACAGATCTGGAGCCTGCGTTAGCGAGTAGATACGGAACAGAATGGAGTTTTACGTCTCTCTATTCTATAGAGTATACAGGAGAATGTATTAATAATAACTACATGATATTGTGACAATGTAATGTTTATTTGATCTATAACCTATCATTGTGACATTCAGCTATCATATATTAAATCGTCGTCTTATTTAAAGTCTAATAAAATCACATGTATGTGTTATTCATTATTCACATTTACTTTAAAGAAATTGGTGACCTAATAAATCTTTAATAGAAGCATAACAACATAGATTAATATAATAAATTCTACTATCAATGACAGTTTATTCTAGCTATTGTATTCCTACAAGCTACTGAGTGTGTATATACAATTGGAAATGACTTAAAAGACTCATCTTTCAACATATAATGATGTATAAAACATATATTCCTATAATCTCAGAAAAGCTTCCCCAGATAAATATGTTGCAAATGCCATTTAACCTAAATGAGTTCAAGGAATCAAGTTAATAAGCAGTTTCCTTAATTCAACAAATTCAATAAAGTAGGATTGTAAAAATGATTATATTCAAAAACAAATTACGAGACATGGTACAGTCAATCAAAGATGTTTGTACACATCTAAACATCAACCATTTCAAATATAGACTTAGCTGTTTTCATTACTTCTTGAAAACTACCTCAATATAAAGTGAACTGCTTGTGTTCAGACTCAGATCTAGAAATGTACAAATATTTTTGTATGACCATAATGACTATTCTACTCATTGTAAACTTATGAAATAAATAATATAGATATGTACAAAACCTAGTATCTAGATAAAATCATAAAGGTCTTAAACACCAATAGAATAGCCTACAGAGAAGATACATGTATATAACACATTGCTAACCCAGACAAATAACAATATCATATGTTTCATTTGATTGACGTATCTTATCTACTGTAATAGTATGATTATCATATGGCACATAATCTAAGACGCAATTTTCAACCTTTTAAAGATATACATGTATAAACATCACTTCTAATTTCTGTTAACCCTAGGAAAGTTAAAGGTTCAAAGGAATATACTAACATATTTTTTCATGTATCTGGAAAATGAAACATACGTATTCATGATTATCACTAGTTTTGAGAATAAGAGTAAGCTTATTTAGGAATCTTTTTAAAATATTCATAGGCTGGGCCTAATATTTCTGACTAACAATCAGATTCTTATGGAACTAATGCTATGAAAAGGTCAACAAGTGCTACACTACTACTACAACCATAACAACACAGAGATATAAAATGTATGTATATTATACAACAGATACATTTATATATATATTTATATACATATTATACCATTATTTACATTGGAATACTGTCATTGCACACTGTTCATTTACATAGTAGCTCAAACTATACAACTATATCAATCAAAACTGTATCCATGGGTCTTGATTGGATCTAAAAAAAAAAATTCAAATAGATTTATTATTTGATAACAATATTATTTGGATTTTTTTCTTTGAATATAGCTATTGCTGAGCTAAAGTAAAAATAATTATGCTACTTACTATTGAGATCGAACTGAGGCTTAAATGACTATGGAACTTACTGATGAGATTGGCTAGTGTTTAAATGAATTTGGAACTTATTGTTGAGATTGAGCTGTAATTATGTATGGTGAGATTGAGCTGTAGTAGAATTAATTATGGTACTTACTGTTTAGATTGATCTGTAAAAGAACTATTTATGGTACTTACTGTTGAGATTGAGCTGTAGTTGAAGGAGTAGAACCTGTAAAATCTCCCCAGGGATCAATGTTACTTTCAGGTTTGCTGGTCTGGGATGTTGGTTGGGGTACAGCAGACATATAACTGGATTGGAATGTAGTATTATTTGTAGAAGTTGATCCAAAATCACCCAGTAGCTCCAAATTACTGCCCCCAGGAGGCATTGGATTAACTGGGCTTGGTTGAGGGGTAGGAGGTTTGTGAACTGGACTTGCACCTTTACCAGGGGGTGCTAGTTTGACACCACCAGGAGGGGGTGGTAATAATCCTATTGATCCACCACCCTGAGGTCTGGGTCTTGGTTTAGAAGAATCTGATTTCTTATTCTGTAAAATAAAAGATTTATAAAACATTTCATTTCAACAGAATTTGTTTTACCTTGTATTAATAATCATTTACTTTTTCATATTCAATCTTCATACACAATCAGATCAAAATCTGGATGTCCCATTGCATGTATTTAATGTGGATGACTTCAATTATTCTTCTATTGAATAAAACACAAGAAAATTATATAACAAATAAACTAGAAATAGGTTACTTACTCCTATATTAATAGTAATTGTTTGACCTTCTTTAAAACCTAAATCTAATTTTGGACCTTTGTCTAACTCTTGTATACTGTTTTGTGCTAACTCATCAGACTTTAAACCCCTGGAAATACAAATACAACTTATTAATTGTTAGTTTGTTATACCTAGTAATGTTAGACTGGTATGTCATTTCTTGAGTGCAGATTTGCTGCAGTGTATGTAAGAACTTTCTCTCTTTTGGAATGGTTCAAAGAAAATTTAAATGTCTAACAGAACAAAACAATATAATTGATAGAGTGCATTTTGTGTACCGGTCTGTACTATTTTCATAATACTGTGTAGAAAAAAAAACAGACTAGACCAAGCATTTATAAAGTGGTATGAAATTCTACTAACTTGAAATGATCAGACAATGTTACATTGAGATCAAAAGAATCTGCTCTATCTGTGAAACCAATACCAATAAAGGCACTTCGCCCTCCATCATCTTTAATACGAATCACAAAATACCGACTTGAATCTGTTACAGATTCAACAGCTATACCAGGATATTCATCTACAGGACATTTAGCAAACAGTTCACCTGTAAATAAATATTGTAGCATTAAGTCAAAAAATTGGGATAGATCAACTGCCAATATAACTTAGAATAGATCCAAACAAATCTGAACAAAATGTATTCAACCACACATATCTTCCAGATATCATAACAAAATGGATGTCTGCAAGGGGCAGTGTCCAAAGGCCTTTTTTAGTCCTCCAAAGTATGAACATCATAGAGACAATTTCTAACCTTTGTCTTTATCTTCCAATTTTAATACCAAATCTTTTCCTATAGAAACAACTTTTAATCGACCTGTCCAATCAGGATTATCTAACTTCCAATCAGCAGCTCTATCAAAATAAATAAGCTTCAAATTATAGATATCATAATATACAACATAAATTATAACAAAATTTGACACAATTCCGAGTAGCATTATTCAATTATCATTAGTTTAAAGTATGCCTGTCTTCTAAGTACAAATGATCATTAATTAATAAAATAATAAAATCAATTGTGGTCTGGAAGGGAGAAAGGGGAGATAATTTAGTTTATTTAACGACAACTTAGAGGCCTTTGTACGAGCAAATAATACTAAATTATGCAACATAATGAATGATTTATTAATTATCATTACCTGTATCCCCTGTTTGATTGTCTAGGTGGGATTTTAAAAACAAATACTTCATTTTTAATACACAACACTCGTTCATAATCTTGATCCGCCATGTCAAATTTAGGCGAGTACAGTATTGCCAGATCATACTATTGTCTATCTGCCAGATTGAATACCAGTCAACTCGTCCATATGTCAACTCGTCTATACAATTTGATGGTTAACTCGTCTACACATACGAGTCTACAATATGTACTGAGTTAACTTTTGGGGACCTTGTGTCCCGAACAAAAGTCAATGCCCTTGACGATATCTATACACAGATACTTTCATTCAGGGTTTCCAATTTTTATCCATTTGAAAATTAATTAACGTTTATCTTCTCGGAATAAAGTATAAAATGATATATCGCTATCTGTATTTAAAACTTATGGAGGTATAACTTTGCCAAAATTGTGTTTCAACTTTAAAATACCAATGTCATAATTACAAAATGCACTTGTCAATGCTGCAAAGTACAATTATTGTCGATGTGTAAAGTATGCATAAAGATGCATTAGTATACTCGAAAATCCAAAGAAGTGCCACAAGAATGCAGATAACAATTTATACTTTGCTTTATGCATTTTGCATTATAGACACAGAGTTTACACTTGACAAGACGTACATGACTCGCTTCGCCGGGGCATTTATCTTGTCACGTGAACCAGCGTTTATTTCCCCATAACGATATCAAGATCCACACTCATTCCTCAAAAAGAGAGGCTACATAAAAGTAATAGGCCTAAATGCAGTTCATGGTTAGATTACTGCAATATAATAACGTCAATAAACTGTTCGGTCATGTTACCCATTCTATATTACAATTAAAAACCCATGCAAAGAGTAGCCTATGCAGAAACTAGGCACAGGGTCAATATGTTAATATGACGAACATGGTGGAGCAAAGCATGCAACATACAAGGCTTCGTATCGTTGTCAAGTTGACAATGCCAATAAAAATATTGAAGCTAAAATACCAATTTACCATTATGATGTCATAGGCAGATTATGTGTACGCCCAACGGCCAATGTAACGTTGATAATAAAAAAAATGTATGCATGTGAGCAAGGTGAGTTTTAAAATTAAACGATTCGGTGAATAAGAAACTTTTTCCATAATGCCCCTTTATTGTCATTCGAGGCCGTCAGAGTTTTCCTTGGAGAGTCACGATCCCATCGATTTCCACCACTCTTTAAAGACAGGGTCCAGCGCTAAACGATATGATACCACAATGATGTGTTTACCTATCAATAACTTAACAAAAAAAAAATTAGGTGAATCGGTTGAACCATTCTCCTGTTATTAGCAAATAACTCCAAAACTCACCTTTATCAATTCAACAAAAAGTCAGAAATTTGACCTTTGACCGATGACGTCAGTTGTGTGAGACGTAACACTGAGCCTATGAGTTCTACTGCAGTAACTACATGTAGCTGACGAATTCACTGTCGATAAGACAATGAAAACATGATCATAAATCGGTATCAAAGGCGTGATTTTTGCCATAGATTAAATTTTAGTGCAGTGGGTATGCATTTCATTTAATATAAACTTATTTACTAGCAATATAGTTGCGATTTTATTCGATTGGAGTCTAGAGATGGTCTAAAACTAAAGTCAAAGTAAAATGGCGAGATCGCTACTTTACCATCACGTAATTTAAAACTCCTACTTTTAATCCAAACATTCTCATAAAATAGTAGAACTGCACATACGTGTCTATAGGAATTCAATATTGCATGAGGGGCTTGACGTAGGGATATCACGAGTGTGCGTAGCACACGAGTGATATCCCGCCGCCAAGCCCCGAGTGCAATATTGAATTCCTATAGACTCGTGTGCAGTTCTACTTTTATTACATACACTATCGTTGATTGTTTTGAATGGAGTGTAGGTTTTTCATGTACACTAAAATTCGTCATATTTATGAAAATTTGTTTCAAAATAATGACCTGAGGTCATGTACTCGACTGTGGGATACCCCCTGGAATGTAATGTTTACAAACAAATCGTGATGTCATAGGGAATTCCCAATGCCGTTCAACACGTAACCAAGGCTATTTTCCTTTCAAAAACATTAATTACGGTGTTCTTTATGGGGTTTGTAGACGATTTTTGTTTGGACATGTTTTAAATTAAGAATTTATTTTAATTCATCATCATTTGTTTAAATTGAAACTTGTAATGCAACTGGGAATATTCTAAGTGAGATAAAAAAAAACACAAGATGGCGTCATTCGCGAGTCAGTAGAAAAAATAGTTCCGACCGTATTCAATGACCGTTGAATATGGATTCAATTATTACATGGGCTTGTATTCAATGATTGGCTGTCATAGTATTACACATGTATGTAATAAAAGCATGTAACTGATCATAAAAGGGGAAATGAATCAGCTATTTAGAGATATTTTCAAATATTTTTTATCTGAACGCATTGTCGAGATTTTTCAGTTTGAAGTTGACATTTCGCTTGCCGCATGTCATTCCATTTTTCTCCCTCGTCTTCGATTTCCCGGTGCCCGCCGGTTGATATACTGAACTCGAACTGTAAAAACAAAATTCTAATTCTAAAGAATTTTTCTGGATACATATTCCACTAAGACTACGGATCTTTCATGTGAAATTTGTGAAAATAGCGTGGAATATCTACGGCCTTCCCGCTTCGGTAATTTAGGCGGCCTACATTGAAATGAAACTGTAAAGCTTTGGCCTAGTCTAGTTCGCTAAATATTTCAATATGTCAAGGCACTATAAGATATTGTTGCACTGAAATTACAATCCTGGTATACTTGCAGAATTGACCTTTAATTTTTAAAACATTCGTTCAGCCAAATCGCGAGAAAAAAATTGATATGTGTAAAAATCTTTCCCGTAAAAAAGTGAACAAACTGGAGGTGCCATC
This sequence comes from Lottia scabra, assembly GCA_029955415.1. Lineage (NCBI taxonomy): Eukaryota > Metazoa > Mollusca > Gastropoda > Lottiidae > Lottia > Lottia scabra. Next base: position 145,185 of record JARJEI010000069.1, read on the forward strand.
TTGCCTCAATGTTTATGTAATGTGTTTCTTGATCAACAAGACGTAAGTCAACAAGCCGACAACGATGATAGATGTCTGGATGTTTCTGTCTACGCACTCTGACATCGGTAATGAAATGACTGACTGCCGAAAATTCGACTTCAAATTGCCGTTTCTCGGAAACACATGCCTATAAAAATTATTCATAGATATCGGTAAAAAGCTGATTTAATTCTGCTTTTAACGATGTATGACCTGGTTTGATTTAAATTTTATGGACTCTGGTATGAGCTGTTAAAGACGTGAAGGTTGAGAGGCCGGCCTATCGTCATACTCTATGACTATGTAATGTAGGTCAATCAACACTACGACTTTCCATGTGTTTTTCTCCTGAATCGGGGCCTAAATTTAATAAGTATGATGTTGGTATGGTTAAATTCCTCTATCTTTTATATTCCACATCTCAATATATGTTAAAAAATAATACATTGCCTATTGAGAATGAATTTATGTCAATATGAAAACAGCCTTCTTACCGCTTCAATATAGACGTCATGGGCGATGTGTTCCACAAGTGACGTCACACGTGGATTTTAACTAAAACCGGATGTTAGGCTTTTCACTGATTAGTTTTTCTCAGGCAGGTGAAAATGGACACTTTGAGGAACGATTTCTCAAAAACTACTGGATGGATTTTCATGAAATTTTTTTTAATGTCTTCTAAATTGTCCAATGCTTTACAGTTAAAAAAATCGTTGAGCGCTGGACCCTGTCTTTAACTCTTACTTTTACTCTTGGAGTTCTCGTTCAAACGCAAATTCATCTTGCTCTTCAACTCGGACAGTACCTATTCAATGCTGTTTTGATTTCGGTAATCACTATCCACTCACTATCCACTCAAAGTCCATCGTGAATTTTACTCAGTTATTCTCAATTCAAGGACGTAGGACTTCCAATCTGGCAGTTCCTATTGAGATTACATATAAAGCACTGTATATAAGTGTAGCTTTAACGTTGGACTTCTTCTGTATTTATTTGTATTTTAGCCAATTCTGATGAAGTTTCAGAAATAGATCAAAACCTGAAGTTTCAAGTCAATTCAACTAATGAACTGGTCTTTCTAAACCTGAATCTTGATATTACAACTCATATTGAATCCCACAAAGATCCTGTCTTCTGTCCACCAGACCAACCAATTCCATACCATATTCCTGGCATTCCGGAAAAACTGTTATCAAAACACAGACTTGCAGGGAATACGATACCTCGACCCTTAATTAATAATTTTGTGGTGGAACCATCAATGAGCGACATAGAAACAATTTGTCGAAAATTGTTAATCGAGGATGATAAAAGTGAGACTACTAAAGTTGAAGAACTGGAATTAGAATTAGGTATATAACATAATATATTATAACTTTGTTTATATTCAGGTCTATCAAACTAAAATCAAACTGTGGGAGTATGCATCCCGTTCTATTGAGTGGTCATGGGAACTTTGTAGTGGAAGCATTTTAAGCCTCTCATCCCTAAGAAATTGTCTTGGCCAACTAACAGGCAGATTGTGATAATTTCAGAATGCTGTTAACAAGATTTATTGCTGACTGCCCCAGATTCGCTAAACCATGGCGCTTTGCATTGATTACTACACAAATATAAAACTATCATTTACAGTAAGTAATCACAATGCTTTTGGTATGTTTCAGATCGAAAGTTTCCAGTAAAAGACATACGTAAGTTTGAAAATAATTTATTATTCATTCACGTGCTCCGACGTTCATGTGGGTTATTGCACCATAATGTGCTATCGTAACTTAGTCATTAGTATAAAATTACTGCCTATAATACCCATCCATGACGCAAGAGTCACCAACGCACAACAACAAATTCTGGTCATTCAATAAAAACTTTGATATTCAGTCCACTTTTGGTTGGTACAAATTGCCGCGATATCATGTCAAATTGGAATGAACAGGAGGATATCAAGAATAATGGCGTTAGATCATGTACTGTGTTTAACTGTTTAGTGATCTCGAATCATAAAATGTGGATAATATTTTAATCAGATAGGCGTTAGAGTGCCATCTTAACATTATTACCCTTACTTGGTTTCACGATGAAGAAAACGACATTTGTGATAGAATGTTTGTTGATGTATATTTCTATTGTTATATCTGATTTAACAACAATATATTTTCAGCAAGGGTATTCTGTAAACCTAGTGTATTGATCACATAGTTATATAAACAATATGGTGGACGGAAAATGAAGATCAAGATAAAAAGTACGAAAACGAAAATTGCAATATGTGGTATATTATGTGTAATTTGACGACGTTACTAGAATAAAGTAATTCAATACTTCTTGAAAAATGTGACTTTTATTATTATCATCTGTTTTTGCGATAGAGTGGTCATTAAACGCTTAGTTTTGCAGACAATGTGAAAGCTTAAAGTACTAATATAGTCATGCAGTGATATATAATATATTCTTAAAGGATATTTTGATGATTTTTTTAAAGACAGTTTCATTCATTCGTTAATTATGTACAATCTACCAGAACAGTGACTCAACTACGGGCCTGTTAATTTTATATTTGTTAATTGATCTGGATGTGTCTCAAATTGTTCTTTTCGAAACACCTGATGGTACTTCTCTTTGAAGGAGTGCACTACTACATAACTATTTGACACGATGTTGCGAGATTTGTGATAACGGAATTAGTCTTGTTTGGACGTAATTTTATCAAAAAACTTAAGCATCAATTGTGAATCATTTTATATTGAGTGTTAATAGAAACATATCTAGGACCAATCTACATTTGTATTTCCTCTGTGGTTGGTGCGACATTGGGGGCTCGTTGACTTAGACCTATATAGTACTTGAGCCACTGGATAAGAAATATATCAATAGGTTAATGGATATTTAAAATACACATTGATAAGTAATGATATTATGATATCAGATAAGATATCTCATTGATTAGGATTGTATTGCGTCTAATCTGTACGGAATATTACAAATACAAGTAAGAATATCAAAACAATTTACATGTTCAGAACGAGGGTTTGTCGAGTGTCAGATAAAAAATACTGTATGAACATTTGGAATATTCTTTTGTAAATGACTTCCGGTCTTAAAAAAGGAAAACAACGACTGTTTAACTTATAACGATCAATTTCAAGACTTATAATATTTATGTTCTACTGAAATACCATTCATATGCAGTATGTATACAATCTCCAGCGTTGAAATTGAAAAGTGAAATATATTGACTTATATACAACGAAAAACCAATGGCAACATTAAACTTACCATTGTGTTTTACTATTGGAATAACTGTTATACTTTCATTGCATACAGTACAAACAATATACGAAGTTGGTAAGTGTATTTTATGTCGTCTTGATCACCCAAGTCCTACAAATCAGTCGAAATCTAGACCTTAAATCAGTTTATAACTGGATAGTTTTAGTGCAAGAACCACGCCTGGACGTCTGAAAACAGGAATGGTGCAAATCGATGATATCATGTACACCTTTGATAAGATACAATCACCTAATTCAGAATCATTCGAAACCAACACACATTCGTAAGAAACCACCTGACCATAGAACCTGACCAAAATGATTTTGCAATTCATTTTAGCATCTTAGAAGCGAAATTTGTATAAGAAAAACACACAAAACATTATCGTCTATTTGCAATACCGTAGTGTAATTTTATTATTTTCAATCATTGTTTTAATGAATTTAATGTTTTGTATTTTATGGACGGTGATCCTGAATTTATTGTGACTGTTTCCGGTATATTTAAACCGCTGTGTTTTAATCTAGAGGGTAAAAGCGGGGAGATAATTCGTCTAATACAAGATGGAAACACAGGTAAATATTTCCAATATAACCCCTCACGAAAACTTACCTTAATTGGGCGATAAAAAACAGCGGATTATATATTCCGAATATTTGTAAAATAAAATTCCCGCACTTCTAAAAAGGGTGCTAAAATAGGGAAGTGAAAGGATTGTAGCTTTGATTTTTTTTTATCTGGTTCGGAGACACTTTTAGCAGAAAAAATCCTATTATCCGTTTATTCTCCCTTTGGATTGTCTTTCAAGCGATTCAAACCTAATCGCGGGTGTGTACACTAGATCCTTCCACAGAATATCACAAGCAACTTCCGAGGAATATTATACCGAGTGTTAAAATTCCATTTATTGAGTAGCCCTACCGCCACAAGATTTTGGAAATTCGGACGCATGTCGACACACTCGGTGAGATAGATGGATTGAAAGATGTTTTTCTTAATCGAATTCATTTTGTTATGATTTTAGGTATTTCAGTAAATGCCAGGCTTATATCTGATAGTACAAACTACACTTTCATTGGCACTGTATCTATAATCCGAAAAAACGTCGTCATCATCGTCAAACCACATGTTATCATCGTCAATAGAGAACGATTTCCGTGGAACAATATCACAGCGTTTCTTATTCGAGGACATCGAGTTGTTATCAGCACTGATCTTATTGCTGTGACATTTAGAAACCTTAATGTTACTGCCATTGTTAAACTTCATGAAACTGGTCAGAGAAATGGTACCGAAAGATTATCTTATTTGGGCTTTTATCTATCCGATGCCAGAGGATTTTCACCATATACCCATGGTCTGTTAGGTAAGGCATCAAGATATTAATATGAACACCTAAGTTGACAAACTACGTATGTATGTACATGTATTCGCAAAAAAATGTAGTAACATATCTTCTGTTTCACTTATTCATTACGCTCAATACATGATTAATTTGCTTCTCTATCGCAAATGAGTTTCGACTCTAATTTGGCAAGCAGAGACGTTTACTGAATGAAAAGCAAAATCTTATTGCACATTCCTGAATCTAAATAAGGTCAGACGAGTCAATCCACACTACTCGCTACAGAAATGCGACATTTGTCGATCAGAAACACATAAACTTGATCAACATATTTCAGGCCAGTTCCTTCACAAAACAGTCGAGATTGAGAATCTCAGATACAGGAATAACAGAGCTAAAGCCAGATTAAGTGTTACCTCACCATTAAATCCTATTCCAAGACGTGCCATGGCCATTCTGGGTTCAAAGATGAACAGAGCCTTGAATAGGTCTACACCATGTTGGGTATTACGACAAGATGGCCGCGGTGTAGTTGACGGACGGTACAGTAAATATATTGTTAAAAGTATGAGAGACATTTCTAATTTAGAATTACAATAAATGTTATTTATTTGTTGTTGTTAAACTTATATTCTACAATGGTCTTTTAAATACGTTAACTAGTCAGTTAATTATTCCAAGACTAGACAGAGTTCTCGTCATAAAACCACCATGACCGAGATGCAAGTGCGATATATTTCAACATGACATTAAATAGGTGGATATTGCCACCTTATTATCAGAAGGATATGAATACCGATCTTAGTCATTATGATTTAAGTAAATGTCGGAAAACGTACGGATTAAAGCAAAACATATGTCAATTTGTAGATATCCGAAAGTTCAAACTCAAAATATTGCGCTCCAATAACACTATAACTTAAGAGGCATACTTTTCTTTGGTTTTAAATTTACCTTTTTAAAACAAATACAGGTTGATCATATTACTACATAAAAGTAAGTATAATATGTTAAGGAAATGAAAATAATGTTCCTTTAAGTCTGGGTCCAATCCTATATTATTATTTTTTAATTTTTTATTCACAATGAGACAAATCACGACTTCCCTAAGATGTCAAAATTGTCTAATGGCTGATACATAACACAATTCTTATTGTATACAAGGATTGTACCAGGCAAATACCTACTTTTGAATTAATCCGCAAGTTATACCCTCAAAAACGAAATAAATGTATGTTACAATATTCCATTATGTCTGCCCAACAAGGGTCGGAGCAGAACTTTCTAATGGTAACACCGCTGGAAGTTGAATTTCACTGTTAAAATTCGGAACAGACGGATCTGACTAGGTGGAAACTAAATTGCCACCAATTAAAGTGTTGGTTTACACCAGTCTGACGATAGACTGTTTCACCTGTTAGGGTGTTTCTGTGTGATCGAAGAATTTGAACATCGAATCCTATTCTGAATTTAAGGATATGGGCTTGTATGTAAATCTTTGAAACCCCAATGTCCCCCGATCTTTGATGTTAACACAATTCCCGATAATCTGAATCAGATTATGTGGTCATTAAATGACTTACTGCTTTGGAATTTCTGATCTGATGCTGTGACACAACCCAAATATGATCAAGGAATTATTAAATTAAGACGTTGTCTGCTGAGAGGCAAATATATCTGCGCTAGATCCTACTACAACAGATCTTTCGGATTAACGTTGGAATTACACGGAAGAGAATCTGAATTCCTCAAGGTGCAGTAATTGAATGAACAGAACAATTAGTCAAAACCCGAACCCGTTATCACATATTGATGATATACACCTACAAGGAAACTTTTTACATCACCCAGACTTCGTCACAAACCTTCAGCCCAAGGCGGGATGGTGTGGACTAATTTCAGGCTGGTTAGGTTCAAGGGTTGAAAAAGTAAATAACTTCTTTCAGAGAACACAATACACACCCTTTATAAGTATTTCATTTTATAAAAAAAAGTTTTCTGTTTATTTACTTCCCTCTTGAAATTTGTGACAGCTTTTAAGCTTGGTTAAGCCTAAAATTTCAACCTACACCGACCTGGAATTAAATCCATCCTACCTTTAGGGAGACAATATAAATAAAAGTAAAGGATGTTACAAGTCAGAAGAGTAGTTGATTAATTTGAGACACTTGACATCAAGCTAACAACCAGGTAAATATTGACTTTTCTTATTCGAAAATATCAAAATCTGCATATCTTACTAATATCTTTAGTTGATTACGCCAATCTTTCGATTAATCCGTGCAACTTTGCATTTCCTGTAAGAAAATACTCAAACAAATCGTCATGGCATGGTTGTCTGTTAATAACGCTAGATAAACCGTTGGAACATTTAAGCTGAACAATTTCAGCGATGGATACTCGATGGATGTCGCCAGTAGAGGAGTTTTTGCTCTCAGATTCGGCTTGTCTATTCACCTTAATGAATACATCTTACTATTTCTATGAGGGAGTTGATTGAAAAAAAATGCGTTATAATTACAAAAAGCCATTACCTAAAAAAAAAGGAGAGCCAAGACGGACTTGCAGAATGCGGGATAAACTAGATTTTCTGACTGCTGTAGATTGCTACACAAGAGTGCTTTAAAAGAGTTCTGGAAACTGTAGGCATCTGTGGTAATCTGATTACTTGCTCATATTTATTCTTCTTGTACCGTCAAATTATCATTAGTTACTTTATGTTTTAAACTATCGTCGCCATAATCGATTGGAATCTGTGACCGTCCTGTCGATCGCAGTTGCCAGTATATTAGTTGGTTAATTGGTCGTAACATGTGTTTGTCGCTCATGTCGACTGCGACGGATCTGTTGAGATGCTCTGAATCGTCGGTCAACTAGAGCCCACCTGCAGCAAGAAACAGACAGATTGAATATATCAATCATATCTGTATACCGTTGTCTTACTACCAATAACTATTGTATAAATTATGTTTTAAGTGCCGACCAGTTGACATCTCGACCTGTTTCATCTGACTTTTATCTTTTTCAACCTAAAAACAATATTTATTTAGGGTCCAATTATAGAATAGTTGACATTTGGAGATTTTGATGAGAATAGCGAGAAACATTTTGCTCAACTATCTGACAGATCTAAATTATTATCTAATAACAGAATCCTCATTTAGATCCTCGTTTTTCAAAATAAGGTTGCACATGTGAATCGAACATCATCCAAATTATTCAAATCAATACACACATAATTTAAAAAAGATAATATTTGACTAAAGATTCGGAATATATGTATCAAGATTTTATTAAGTTTTTTGATACGTATTTTAAAATTACGATTGAGGGAAAAAAAATATCGAAAAGCTGAAGGTATAACCCCAACCTACGTTGGAATATAACCCTTAACCCTTGAAAGCAAACATTTAACGAGACACGTAGGAAATGACGCAGACTAGTTGATTAATAAGTTTATATGTAAAACACACTGTCTACTGTTCAGTTACCTCATTAAACATGTTATAATTTGTAGATGTCACAATTTCTCATTAACATTGTCTGTGTATAGATAGCTACTATTAAACAACAACAATGAATATATTTTATTCACATGTACGTTAAAGACGATAGTTTAGAAGGAATTTTTGCAACACAGACAGTTGCTTTATACTTTATATTACTTGGTCCTAGCGAAGTTAAAGTGCAAAAAAGTAGTTATGTCTCGACGTCTCTTTGCTCACTATAGGAAATCTTTACTGAGCAAGACATGAGTAAAAATTAGCAATAATCTAGACATTTTTTACATAAGACATGTTTTTCCACCGGAAATACACGAACCATTAATTCATTTATTTATCAGCGAAAATATCCATATGTATTAGAATAATTTATGAGCGAAAATGGGTACAATTTTTATATTTTTTTACGAAAAGAATCAATCGATATATTTAATTTAGTCGATGTCAGGCGAGGCGAAATAAATCACAAGTTGACAACCTTTAAGATTCTTCCCAAAATAAAACATCAAATATATTCAGATCTTTCACAAATGATTTAACAATTAAAAGTGACAAATGAATGTTAAGTTTATCTTTAGATTATACCTCACTCGAGAATTAAATTATTCTTAATACTAATTTAAAACTCTTTAATCGAAAACAAAAAAAATCTTTTTTCATGGGTGTGTTTTCTGTGGAATACATGTTTACTATAGGGGAACAGTTCATTTAATGTTTTTTTTTTAAAACAAGCTTGCACGTTTTTGTCTGATGATGTTTCTCTGGTAGTAAATTCTCACTATGACATGATTTCAATTGTGCACCTTCAACAAACGATAGTGTGAAATTGATGTATCACGAACCAAGCCTGTTTCTTAATCTAGGTTTATGTACTGTCATTTATCATAATTATTAAGTATAAATTATATTAAAAAAATATCGATCACAAGTCTACATTTTGTATAAAGATAATCTCGGGAAAACGTTCTGACTTTCAGAAAACAATCGTATTTTCAAAGACTAGCGGCAGCTAGTGGCATCTCGAAGAATCTGAGCAGTCGTCAGATTCAGTTAATTTGAGAGCAAGGACAACTACAAAATCAAAGAATAAATTCCTTACAGTTTCCAGTATTCGTATTTTTTTTTTCTCAAAATAAACTTTTCGCTCATGTCAATTGTGATGGATCCATTGAGACCCACCTTTTCGCCTGGCTGATTGATTGAAAAAAATACTATATATATATAGAATAAAAAAACTGCTATCTCATAGTAAATTATAGGGCCTATATATATAAACATATTTGTATATCAATATTTGATTGTTACAGAATGAATCCCACAATGAAGATATGTTTTCTTGTTTTATCCGGTGCAGCTCTTGCAGTCTTTGCTCAAGAAGGTGAGTGGGCTCTATCAATTTGATTTTTTACCGATTGTGGATTCAAAAATCAAAGTTGTTTGAATTTTATTCAGTTATGGACAACAAATGTGTTATTGGCAAGGAATACGTGAATAACTTCTTCAGATAAAGAATTGAATGAAGCAAAGGAGGCTAACATCGATTTTTCTGATCAATAGAAAATAACAAGAGGTATCAGATTCTATTTAATATCTAAAGGAGTTTTTTTGTTTTTTTTATCTGATTGCAGACAAATTAACCATATCTATACAATATACAGTATTATAAATCCTAATCTTATTTCAGCCCCCGTGGTGTGTGAATATCCACCAGAATGTAACTATCCGTCTCAACTGAACCTGACATCATGTTCATGTGACTGTTTAAACGAGGAACATGTTGATCCATCAAAGTTCTTTGTTGTCATTCCAACTTTCACAGAAAAGATACGTATATCCATGTCTTGTCCAGCTACTCTGGTCTGGGATCAACAACAATGTATGTGTGTACGATCTGCTGTTGTTACTGACACGGCCGTTGAAGGTATGTAGTAGGCTATTTGTAAAGTCGTTTCCTAACATGGTTATTCGTTTCTGTAAACCGTCTAGCCTGTCCAGAGGATGCGAGTTGAAGCTAGCCGAAATTCATTTAGAACACAGGTATTATGAAAAGGGTTGACTGATGTGGTTCTGAGAGGACAAATCATTAAAATGTTTTACTCAAAACTTTCTGCTAACTAACGTCGTTATGGGCTTTTAGGATACTCTTTTCATTTTCTAATTTCCTTTTCAGATATATACGCAAATGCCGTAGATTGTAAGGTTTTGGCTGATATCCGAAGTGATGGTATGGAATTTAAGAATTCTGATGGTTATTACACCAAGACAGAAAATGGTGCACCTATAATGTTGGAAGCTATGCCAGGAGCTGTTGATGGTAAAGCTGCTCGATTTGAAGGAACCTCTCTGTATTTTGCTGTATTCGAATACAATGATCTGACAGCAACTTCTTTCTTCAAGCTGAGAGTAAATCCTGATAATGGTAACCAAACCAATGCTGATAATGACCAATACATTCTGTCTGACGCCTGCCCTGGTCACCCTGAGGCTTCTACTGAACTAACCTACAATCCAGCCGGTGGAAACTTTACTCTTAAAATGAGAACATCCTTGAACAACGCGGCTATGTGCGAAGGAGTTGCATCGGTAAGTGTGAAAAGATTATGGGTTTCTCTAGCTCTTCGAGAACACAATATATACAACTTAGTGATCGACCATGTTGACACGGCATTCTTTACGTATAACGTTTAAAAGTTTGTATCATGTTCTATGCCCAAATGAAGATCTGACTTGTCGAAAATGTTTAATATCCAGATACTTTTTAACGTGAAATCTTTAAATCAGCATTAGTTTCACGAACTCTTCCAGACAGATTACTTTAAATTTATTAACTTGTAAATTTGTTTTTGATTGTAGAATGTTGACGGTTGGTTTGATATTTCAATAAGTGTATCTAATGGTGAAACTAGCTGGACTATTAATGATTATCAATGTCCCAGCATTGCTGGCACTGGTACGTATTAATATATATTTATATCATTATATCATTCACATAATCAAAGCTTATTTGGTGCCAATTATGTTGATTCACCTGAATACGTTTATTAGAATCTATGTCCCTCTTGGTATAAGCAAGATTAATTTCCCAAAGCCAAGAATTTCAGTGCATGCAAGCCTTTTCAAGGCTGGTTTCTTTTTTAACATAGCTTCACATAAAGAGCACTGGTTCAGACCTGGCCTCAGATTTATTCAATTCTAATTAAGTTAATGTTTGAACTTTGTCGTTATGGTATCTACCAGATTTGTTATTTCCATTTCAAAACTATAAATGAAAGGTATATCTTGTCTTCCCTTGATACAGAAGGTCGGGATTAAAAAATGTTTTTTTTTTATTCCAGGTAACATTTATAACAATAAATGTGGACTGACATTAGGAGGGAACCCATTGATTGACTCCAATGCCCAAGATTTTTATGGTTATATTGATAGCGTAAGTAGTAGAGATTCATTACTTTTTATCGGAAAAAATTCAATCTTATTAAATATTTTACCAAATAAGAAACAATTCTTTGCAGCATGTATAGCATTATCTCTAGTTTCAATTATTTGTCAACGAGACCGTTAGGCATAACTGGAATTGCACATTCATTTACCTTTTAAAGGGGAATGTTCAGCATATAGTTAACATGCTCCTTTAAACACTCAGAACTTAAAACAGTTAATGTACATGCCCATGCTAAGCACCAACCCTTAGTGAGCAACAACTTAAGCATTCCCTTAACCGCAAGCTTAATACTGGTTTGGCTTTATTTTAAAGAGCATTTTTTTGTCTTTCAGTTGAAAGTTATCAAACACTGTGCTGCTGAACCCGTTATAATAGCCTAAACCATGACTGTTTTTACCACCATAGTCCCATAGTTCATATTTCATTATGTACAGATAACTGCTATTTATAATATTAAAATATTTCTCAATTAATTCCTGGTTTTCAAGAATTTTATTTCTTCAAATTCTGTACATAGAATACCCGGATAATCAATGGGTGATTATGAGGTTGTAAATGAGTTTCTTGAGTTGGCTGGAGATTCACACAGATCAGTCCATGACAGTAGTATATGGAGAGATACTCTCATACCTTAACACTATAGTAACTACACTAGACAATCTTCAATTCAGACAGCTCACGTCCAAATTTTTGCCAACTATTAGAACATGTACAACTGACAGATACAAATTGCGATGTTCGAGGTAGTCGACTTAGTTCAGCGATTGATCCAAAACGCTCAGATTCCGCCATCTCTGGAAATGTGGATGCTTGAAGATTCTGCTTGTCTCAAGGTCGTTCCAACGCAAGAACAGGGGAAACAAGAACATATTTCTTTTTAGCGAGTGTATTAGGAATTAAGAGTTTTAATTCAAAGAATGGTCCGCCATACTAAAATATATTTTTATTTACAATTAAAGGATACATGCATACATAATGTATATTATAAGGTTATAGTTTAAGAAAATTTTATGGGCATTCTATCTTTGGTAGACATCAATAAAATAGTAAGGCAAGCATACAACCAGATTTTCAAAATTGTCTTGCAGTCATCCCTTTAGATATCGAAACCACCCAAGTACCTTCACAGAAAATAACATATTCTTGTTATAGGGTAATACTGATAAACAATGTATTGGCAATTTAAAAATTATAGCAATGGGATAATCATTTTTTTTCTTATTGAAGGGGGCACTGAAGGGTTATGTATTCAGACATATCATTGTGGCCTGCAAAGAAAGAAGCAGCCAATTCAATGTCCTGAAAGTCGCAGTTTCCCTTCAATAATATTTATTCATGATTTTAAGTTTGTTAACCTTAATTGACTATCACATGATGTAAATGGATATTAACATTTCAAATCCTTGTATAAATTTATACAAATTACTCTAACTTAAACAGACAGTTGTACATAGTCAATTTGAGTTGGCCTCTGAATACAATGTGCTTAAGAAATGTATTCTGATTATAAATAAGCTCAATAGGATAGTATTTTACTGGTTCTGTCCCTGTTTCGAATAACAACGACGGTACTATTCAATGTTTATATATAATGAATAATGTTAACAAACCAGGGGCGGATCCATGATTTAAAGAAAGGAGGGACATTGAAATATAACATACTTCAAATTCAACGCACTGCGAGGGCCGAAGTCGCAAACGGCAATGGGTGGGTTAGAGGGAGGTGGGGGAACTGGAGGTTTCGAGCCGAGGAAACTCCCCTTGGATCCGCCCCTGCAAATCAGTCTTCATCTAGAAATGATTCAATATTGTACTATCAATGCCTGTCTGAATTTAGCTGCTCATTACCATCAAAATATATATCATAAATAAACAAACAAAAGAAATTTGAACACATGCGAGTATCAATAAAAAAAAAACCAGGCAGTTGTTGTCATCTATTAGAAGTGTTAATATTGTATATAAAATGTCATGCTTGAAAATTTTATAATACAGTTGTGGATATTACTTGATATACTTAGAACTTAAATTAGAGATATTTGCTATAAGAATGAGGTTTTATGAAGTTGCATACATTATTGTGACGGATATAGAATGAGTGGTGTAACACACACATAAAATATAAACTGTGAAAACCATTTCAATCATGTTGATGCAAGAATGAATTATCAAAGATAATAATACCGGTACTTGAAATAAGTACTTATAACATGCCAAACAGAGATAATTATCAGTTTCAATATATACATATCACAGATAAGGATTTCATTAACCTTGTCAAAACAAGAAAAAGGTGGATATAATACCATAGCTACATAGGAGCAAAAGAACTCTGATGGCCACCCATTTCAATACTGCATTGCTTTGGATGTATTACTTCCCCCCTGATTATTCAAGTCTGGCTCAAGCCTGATACGACTATACTTAATTTTAGGATAGGTTGATAAATCTAAAATGTAGTTAATAGCAAACAAAAATACTTAGTTCTCAAACAATCCTTAAAACTTTTAAGTGGCATGCATTCCATTATAAACTTAAAAACAAGAAAAAGAAAGTGTTTGGCACAAAAATAATAAATAAATGAACATAATACAAATTAAATACAAGGTTACATATAAATCATGCATTACTATACACTAAGTTTCTTTGTTTAAAAGGATAATACTCTGTGTTAATCTTTCCTTGTTCAAGGAATCTCTTCTATAATGATATTATCATAAATAACCAGTCGATTTTAACCATGATAAACATCTTGACACTGTTTCTCATGTTATATTTACTCAATATACCACTTTATAGTATACAATTGTTTAGCACTGTTTTCCATTGGCAGTCAATTTTAACACTGTTTTCCATTGTCAGTCACACTTAAACACTGTTTTGCTTGGCTATAATGAATTATGACTAATAAGTAAAATTCAAACTGAGCACAAAACAGCAAAAAGTTTCCTCAGATCATAAATAGTTAAAGTAGTTAGTCAATTTTAAATTTTAAATGAAACATTAATATTAGCATTTTAGTCATATTTTGTCATACCAATAAATCCTTTACAAAATAAATAGATTAATCCAAAATTGCTATATAATATTCTAAAGCTTATCAAATTAATATATCCAACAACTGTAAAACAAAGACTTTTCTTTCAGCATTAAATTATTATTATTGAAAATACTAGAAAATGATTAATGTTAAGATTATGAATATTGCTGGTAGACATGATTCTTAGATTCAATTTATATGTTGATTATAAATGGTAGTCCAATAATTATTCATTTTAACAGCTTATAAATTCACTTTCGGCACAAATATCACTTTCCAAAATGTTAATCTTACATCAGATAAGCATATGATCATATATTTATGAGATGTTGAAAGTGAATAATAAGAATGATAAATTAAGGCTGTATTAATCTTTCTTCCATATCAGTAGATGCTCTTTGTCTCAGATCTACCTCCTCATCAGCTGACATAAACACATCTGATTCTTCAGTCTTTTCTATTCTATTATAACATTTCACACGTTCAGAAGACTTGAAAAATTTCACTGATCCTTCCTCACTGTTCACATATATAGTTTTGGCACTTTGAATACTTCGTTTGAGAAAATTATCTACCACCCAGAAAATGAAAGCCTGTAAAAGTTATAAGAACAAACTTGAAAAATCTTGAATGCCTCAAGATAGCTATTTGACTCATTTTATTCCTACCATATACCACTGTCCACCATGTAGATTGAAACTCTAGCTGATAGATCTGGACATATGAATTGCAAGAAAGAAAGGGAGATAATGGTCATGTTATTTAAGTATTTAGAGAAACATTGATTATTAAGACCACAAAAACATTTTTGAGCTTCAATAGGTACACTAAACCTTGATAAAATCATAGATTTCTAAGAAAACTGCAGAAAAAAATTGAATTTCTACTTACATTGATAACTAATGGTACTAAAAACATGACTATAACCAATTCAAACTGAGGTTCTTTTATAGGTGACATGATAAACTTACGCACCTAAATAAATACAAAATATAGAATTTATGTACATATTGTATCATTTACGTACTAATAAGCTTATACTTGAATTTAATGTTCTGTTCTCTTCTACAATCCACCAAAAATGTACCTTGAAAGTTCAGTCTGTCATCTCTTCCACAGTTGTCTCAACACTTTGAATGGCAAAATCATCTGTTTTATTTTGTGACTAGTAAAGGTATTGAAACCTATGTTAAAATCATATTTCTTTATTTTATATGAACATGTCTTCATACAACACATTATCATATGAATAACTACCATATATGAGAAAATAAGAGTTGGTTGGCAAGTCAGGTTCAAAGAAGGAAGTGATATTTAAATGTGAATATTCTAATATGTCATATTGATTGAGTTGTACTTTCTTTACTTACATCTGTCCAGAATCTAAACTGAACTAATAATGCCATTAAAACTTTCTCTATTAATACTACTATAATATATAATAAACACTGCCCAATCCATGATATACAGTTTGGAGGATCACCTAAAATAAATACAAGAAGATAACTTCTTAATAATCAACTTATTGCTAATAACCTTGAAATGATCAGCACATACAACAAGAACTCTGGAAGATAAATGCAATGAAAATGAAATGGATTTTAAAGTTTTACTTTAATTAGGACTGACAATACCATACAGTGTACAATGTGGAAAACTTTGCCAAGAAAGCAGCATTGTGCAGAGTTTCTAAAAGATTAATGTAAGTTGTAATCTAGCTTGCTACAGAATGACAAAGGTTAAGACCTACCATAAACTCCAAAATATAATGATTTCCATTGTTTTCTTCTTGCTATAATTTGTGTGACCTTTAACCCTATATATATAACTAGCAGCCCAACTGTAGAGTCTAACAGAAAACTTATAAAATACCTGTATGGAATATAAAATCATTACATAAATATCTTCAAATATTATATACTATTATCAGGCCAACCATTTTATTGTACAAGATGAATACTCTTTTTGAACAGTCTTATGCTTCTAATTTGTTTCAAGGATATATACCAGTAAATATATATGATGAATTTTATCATATTTTTATCTATTATGTATTTTGTGTTAACAAATCACTGCACATTACTTACCATGTACAAGGATCATTGTGATCTCCCTGAAATTTATCAGCTAAAAATACATTAGCAAAATGTATGACAGCAGCACCTAGAGCTTGTTTCGATGTATCATAAAACCTGCAATAAAAATCAACTGTTTTAGTGAAAGATAGATCACAGCTCTTCTGTTTTACACCTAAACCAAAAATAGAGCTAATGTTCATGTCTTTTGATGATCTAAAAAGCCATGCATTTATCACACTTCACACTTTTGTTGAACTTCGACCGTATGGCAAGGGTATTTCTATGCTGTTAACAAAGATCTCATCTAGGGAATAATTGAATTGATTTGGGGACGTGGTTTAAACACTTATTTTGCAATCAGCTATACTCACCATATCTTCCATGGTCTTCTTGAATGTTTTGGTTCACAGTATCTTTTTACTGAAAATACATCAAAATGTCTAATAAATACACCTTTTTTGTACTGGAAATGAGAGAAGAGAAGAGAACTTTCTGCTGATCTGGTCAAGGAAAAGTAAATCATTTTAATTAGAAAGAGCAAATAAGTAGGCTTTTATGACAAAGTACAGAACTAAAGACATCTACTCACCAATCAATGAGGTAAAAGCTAAAAAAGCCAGAAGACCTTGAACAAATAAACCAAGTGCTCCCATGAGATCACCAGTCGAACAATGTAATTCTGTGCCATTTTCAACTTCATTCTGTGCGATATCCTCAAGACTGGAGTTATTCATTTCTACTGCAACCTCAGAACGTGTTTGATGGTTCAGTAATGAATCATTGTGAATTAAGTGTGATGTAATAAAATTATTGGCTATTCTCATATTATTAATCAGCCCCATTCTTCCATCTTTACTAGTCAGTTATCAACAACACCAAAATCATTATTGCTGATACAAACAAAATACTTAACCTGAAAAAATATGCGTGAAATTACAATTGGTTACATTTAATAGTAACAATCTTACTACAAGACAAGGATCTATCAAGGCCGCAACCCCTAAGGCTAAAGTTGAAGGGTCCAACAATCTTATTATAAATATAACGTAACATTTTGATTTTTGAATTACAAGATTTAGGTTTTCATGTAAACCCCACGTTAACTTTTCTGTTAGATGCCTGAACATACGTTTTACAACTGCTTTATGATTTAAGTGTCATCAGTGACATTCTTTCATTCCTAGTTCCTCAACATGGCTCAAGACACAAGTCAATCTTCTTTCTTTCTTTTTTGGTTTATTATTTTAATAATAAGACGTTACAGAAAAACTAACATACGGTAGTAGTAACAACAGCAGTGTTCCGACTTACGCAAACAAGTAATGTTATATCTTACGACTCCATGAACAACTAATCTTTTAAAGAACTTAATTGTTTTGCTATTTTAATGTTTGTTTACTAATCTTTCACCAAATCTATCACTACTCGCTCTCAGTGACATGTAACCGGAAGTGCAGTTGAGGTTGTACTAAACACGAAAATGGAGAGAATCTAATACAATGGATAAAAAAACAACAACAGGTGGATGAATGTTAAGTGTTTGCTTTACTGGTTGTTGGAGCTCAATTACTGAAAATGATCTTGAAAAGCCAACATATTTCAACGACTTTAATGCAGAATACAATGTCAATGCATGTGTAAGCGAAAATAATGTCCGGGGGTATTTATGTCCGGGTTGGACATAATACGCTAGATAGAACTGTCCTTTATTTAGTTATGGACATTAATCACTAGTTTAAAATGTCCATTGGACATGTTTCACTAGTGCAAAATGTCCCCCGGACATTGTACACTTTTACACATACGCCAAAAAAAAAAACAATATCTTTGTATGTTGTAGGCTAGTACGGGAAAACAGCAACCATGAAATATTCAATCTTTATTACATTTATTTCGAATATATATTGTTACAAAATTGCTACATCGTGTTGTCCTAAAGTTTAAGGAGACACTAATTAGTTTGTTAATTATTAACAAATTATAATGTACACGTATCTTTTCAGACTACTGAGAATTTATCGCAAATTAGTTTGAGGTCGTTTTTCTTCTCAGTTCCTGGTCGTTTCTAGCAGGTTCATGATTTAGTGAGTAGCCTACTTGTTGCTTATTACATTCAAAATAAGAAGGTGAAAACAAAAACTTATGCTTTAAATCAGAAAAAAGTGAAGTTTATAGTTCAAGGGAAGTAACTGGTAATAAAAATAGTCTTTCATTAAAAATGTAGGTCGTCAAAACTCGAGGTCGTTAGAAATTAACAAAAAATTAAATTAATAATCCAGGAAAATAAATGGTATCAAAATAACTAAAATATAGATCACTTTAACAAGGAAATTGGCCGTTTTTGAATTATCAAATGTGTCCAGTTTGACTATATCTAGTATAAGGTTATTTCCCTTGAATCGTCTATTGTACCAAGCTATGGTTTCTGGACACATTTTTACATTTTACTTTTGTGAAGTGTGATTTTCGTGAGGGTTATGACTTCTTCTGTAACGCACTTCAGTTTCATGGTCACTGCTGATCAATATAGTAGCACCACTAGGTCAATTTGTAAAAATATTTTCACATTACGGGAGAGAACTCTGTCACAATTTGGTAATATTAAAAAAGTAGGTCAGAACACTTTACGGGAGAGAACTCTTGCTAACATTTGGTTAATGTAAAAACAAGTTACAAAAACCCAAATTGTTGACAGTCAAAGAGTCAAATTATGTTCAGCTTAATTCGAACCTTTATGTAGACCTTATCATTGTCTGAGCAAATAAAACAGAACGAAACTAGTAATTCTATTCCAAATAACAGTTTGACAATACACTTTAGTAGCAATGAACCATACATAGACCTATATATACATGTATAAGAATATGATTGTATATTACAATAAATTATCTGAAGTATACCTACCTTGTCACACTAAATATGAAGGTAAAAACAAAACACAGTGTTTGTTAAAATTATATAAAAAATTCATGAAAAAATTAAGTTCATTTTTATACGCCCACATGAAATGTGGAGCGTATATTGCCGTCACCCATGTCCGTCGGTCCGTCCGTCCACAATTGCACAATTTTTTACGGATTTTGATGAAACTTGCTGAAATTGTTTATTATCGCCCAAGGATGAACCCTATTTAAAATCAAAAGAATCGGAAAATATTTAATATGAATTATTGCCCTTGTTCTTTAAAACGCGTTCGATTTTTAGCTTGTTAACACTCTACAAGTCACAATTCTTTACGGATTTTGACGAAACTTGCTGAAATTGTTTATTATCACCCAAGGATGAACCCTATTTAAAATCAAAAGAATTGGAAAATATTTAATATGAATTATTGCCCTTGTTCTTTAAAACGCGTTCGATTTTTAGCTTGTTAACACTCTACAAGTCACAATTCTTTACGGGTTTTGACGAAACTTGCTGAAATTGTTTATTATCACCCAAGGATGAACCCTATTTAAAATCAAAAGAATTGGAAAATATTTAACATGAATTATTGCCCTTGTTCTTTAAAACGCGTTTGATTTTTAGCTTGTTAACACTCTACAAGTCACAATTCTTTACGGATTTTGACGAAACTTGCTGAAATTGTTTATTATCACCCAAGGATGAACCCAATTTAAAATCAAAAGAATCGAAAAATATTTAATATGAATTATTGCCCTTGTTCTTTAAAACGTGTTCGATTTTTAGCTCGTTAACACTCTACAAGTCACAATTCTTTACGGATTTTGACGAAACTTGTTGAAATTGTTTATTATCACCCAAGGATGAACCCTATTTAAAATCAAAAGAATTGGAAAATATTTAACATGAATTATTGCCCTTGTTCTTTAAAACGAGTTCGATTTTTAGCTCGTTAACACTCTACAAGTCACAATTCTTTACGGATTTTGACGAAACTTGTTGAAATTGTTTATTATCACCCAAGGATGAACCCTATTTAAAACCGAAAGAATCGGAAAATATTTAATATGAATTATTGCCCTTGTTCTTTAAAACGCGTTCGATTTTTAGCTTGTTAACACTCTACAAGCCACAATTCTTTACAGATTTTGAAGAAACTTGCTGAAATTGTTTATTATCACCCAATGATGAACCCTATTTAAAATCCAAAGAATCGAAAAAATATTTAATATGAATTATTGCCCCTGTTCTTTAAAACATGTTCGATTTTTAGCTTGTTAACACTCTACAAGTCACAATTGACACATTTCTTTACAGATTTTGACGAAACGTGCTGAAATTGTTTATTTTCACCCTAGGATGAACCCTATATAAAATCAAAAGAATCGAATAATATTTGATATGAATTATTGTTCTTCTTCTTCCAAATACGTTCATACAAGGCTAAACTTGATGAATGAGATCTGAATGAAATGTATGTTTATGACTACAGGTTGAATATTTTATGCTTGTGATGGTTGCTGTTTTCTGCCAAATTTTCTTTTTTCAACAAAGCTGCCAGTGGGCGTATATTACCTTGCCTGGCAAGCTATCTTTATATCCGACTGCATTAGATGCACTTTCATTTTGTCAAACCTAAAAAAAACTTTAAACGTGACAGGGATATCAAGTTTTATCAAATCAAATGAAGATATTTAAATAGTCATTTCAATAAGTAATAAATACCAGAGTTTTTAACAGAATTTGGTAGCTTGTTTTAAGTTGTATACCTAACTTACTAAAATTAATGAATAGCAATACATTTTCGTGTTGTCGTGGGCCGATTGCGGATTGGTAATGGGCGTATGTTAACTTGTCTAGCAAGCTATTATAACCCAGTTTGAATATCAGAATCCAGTCCACCGTATGAAATAGTAAATCAGTTGAGAATCGTATATTAGCCATATTATGCTCTTGAAGCTGTTAATAAGGTACAGTTCATGATACTGAATATCATTTGATTTGTGAAAATCTAAGCAATTCTGAAAATGGTTATACATGTACATCACTAGATAACTACGATTGATTATACCTCATGCAATTAATGATAATGTCAAAAGTCAAACCATCTATGCAATTTAAATTAAAGTGAGACCCTAAAGATTACTTTATTAATTTCTCGTGCCTTATTTCATCTTTATCGTTTTCTTCCTTGGTTCTAAACGTTTTGAGCCCAGTACATCGACCCGTTTTTCTACGTTTGGAAGCTCGTCCTCATATCGACCATAAATAAGGTTAAAGAGTTTGACACTGCGTCAAAAACCGATCACCAGTAGTTGAAAACCAATCATCTTATTAACACAACCACGTATGTTCTTTCCATGCAGTTACAAATATTACCAATATTGTCAAAAAACTGTTCATCCAAAAATCGTCAATATCGAACTTGTCTAAAATAATACAATTGATCACAACAATTTCAATCAAATCAGATGAAAACTGTAGTTTTTCGCTTTCATAAGTCAATCGTGGACGGACGGACGGATGAACGGATGGCCAGGGGTGACGACAATATACTTCCACATTATCATTCCGGAATATAAAAATAATTTTAAGTCTTAAATTCGGCAGGAAAGGTCAGAAATTATTAAAACAAATTCATGTGTTAGTCCCGCAGTCCCATTACAAATAAACCTTAAATTCATCAGAAAATCGTATTTCAGGGAGCCAAATTCTCTCAATTTTTTCGAAGAGGTCCCCAGTCTTCAGAAAAACGTGTTTCCAGTCTTCCAATTGGCGTTCTCGGCAGCAAAAAGGTAGAGTCTAATTCTCAGAAATTCCCAAGAACCTATTAAAATAATCTTGATCCTTAAATTGGCAGAAAATTTCTGCAAATCGCGTTTCGGTGCGTCTAAATCTCCAAAAATGTTCGAGACGAGATCCAAAAACTAATCTTGAACCATCGTTGAGAATTAGCAAATTTTTTCTATACAAATAAACTTAAGTTCACCAGGAATGTCGGAAAATCGCGTTTCAGGGAGTCAAATTCTTTACATTTGCTAGGTTTCGAGGTTCCCAGACTTCAGAAAATCGCGTTTCCAGGCTTCCGATGTCTTCGGCAACAATGAGGTAGATGAAAGGTAGGACGTAAAACTCTATTCATGTTGATGGAATTTTTTGGTGACGTCAACCTTATGAAACAATTTTTCTTAAAAGGAAAAGAAACAAATAAACAAATATTTATTTGTTTTCTTTGTTTTTTTCTTTCTCAAATCATAACTAAAACAACAATCATAATTTTAAGCCAAAATAAATTGAGCGCAAACTAAAACGCAAAAAAAATTATCATTTCATAATGACAGTTAGAGATAGAAAATAAGTAGGTCAAGCCGCTGTGATGGCAACATCGTTTTTCATTGCACACTCTATGACGTTTGAAAGTCCTCATTAGCCCACACATCAAAGTTTGAGGTGTAATTTTTGTGTTGTCATTCTATGGGGAACTATTCCATTAGTCTTTAATCCAATGGTCCGAATTGACACGTTTTTCCATCTATGCTATTAAGTTATAAGTTAAAACATCAATATTGAGATTAAGAAGACCAATAATTGAGTTTAACTGATAAAACCACTCAGTAAAATAGTATAAAAAGAGGGAGAATGCTTCATACAAATCACTCTTTATAGATAGAAGTACCTCACTGCTTTATATTTAGTGTATTCTTAGTACGAACCAAAAGTACCAAATCTAAAGGTAAGTTTACACAATTTGATTCAACCAGGTTCCCGCTTATCAGTGATGCAGGTCAGAGGGGCTGACATAGAAAAGCGTATAGTCGTTCAGATGTGATAATCAACCGAGGCCCTGTGTGCTCCAGGCTGTGCAAGTTAAAGATCCCTCGACAGTTTGAAATTAAAAAAATTTGAGTTTCCCGTCATCATTTTTTAAATACAACATTTTTAGCATGTTGTCGATATAATTTCACAACTTTGAAGTGGAACTCGAATTTCCTTGTATATTTCAGATGAAATCTTTCATATCAATCGTTCTCCTTGTATTATTGTGTGTCCAACAATTTCAATTTGGATCGTCTCAATCGTCTGGATCGTCATCATCGTCAGGATCATCTGGATCGTCATCATCGTCAGGATCGTCCGCAGCATCTGTACCATCTGCATCGTCAGCATCATCAGCATCGTCACCATCGTCTTCATCGTCTGCATCTTCTTCTGACTCAAGTGGGAGTAACGAAAGTAAATAAAGAGAGAAGATAGGAACGTAAGTTCCCGAATCATCAAATGGATCCTAACCCTACTACCAACTTCCACGACTACTAATAACTAACAAATCTTCGATATCAGGTAACTAGTGGTGGGCGTCAACTTGTTATCTACCAACCAACCAACTTGTAATTTGATTATACTACCAACAACAGTTACTACAATTACTATCTAATCTGCGTTATAAGTTTCTTGGAAGCAAACGTTAACTGGTCACCTTCCAACTAACCCCTTATCCTGATACCAACTACAACGACTACCAACGACTACCTAGTCTGCAATTTTCAGTTTCCTGGACGTACGTCAACCAACCAACCAACCAACCAAACTAATTGATATCTCATTCTAATGTCAACTAACCGACCTTTACTAACAATCCATTTGATCCTGAAACTTCAACACAACCAACCAACCTGATTTGGCATGCTTGTTAAATAAATACTAAAACCAGTTTTAATTGTTATTATTAGATTATAGACTATATAATGGCAATGGGTTTCAATGCATCCCTAACCTTCAGGTCCTGGGTTCCATCATAGATCGGTCCACCAAGATTCGTGGCAGTGACGCAGGTCTGAGATTAAAAACAAACCATGTTAGACCAACTCCCATGTCATTTCCAATTTGCAAGTTTTTTGAGGCAATACAAAATGTCTCTAGTTGATCGAATCGCGCCGTTTGGATAAACTTTTGAAAATAATATGAGGTTTTATGTTATACTTCTGCACATGTTGGGCTTATAAGGAATGGCATGTCATACGCCATGCAAATTGTAATGAGACAAAATGTTTGGATGTGGAAATCAATTCCACAATCATATTGCCATTATTATTATTGTAATGACCATCGTATTAATGTTTACAACTCTCACTCGAAATTTCAGCCTTCAAATCCTACGAATCCTTTGTAACAATAATTATCAGCATTTGAAAGTCTAAAAAACGACTTTTGTGAGACTTTACTCTAGAATAATCTTGTATGCGGTAACTGACTAGCTGAAAACTTTGCTATGAATTTGGTCAGGGTAAAAATGCTAGATGGATTCCTATAAATGTTGTTAGTGATGGCGTCACTCTGGAAAAGTCTTGAGGGATTTTCTTTTTCCATACCTTTTCTCAGTTGATAATGTGTTGGGCTTTAACAGCAAAGGAACAAAGTCTTCATGGGAAAGTTGGGATGTCTTGCCTGCTGGTTTAATGTCTTCAGGAAGTTAAGTAGATATCCTCCAGTCTTAGATGATCAGGATGTTCAGAATTTTTAGAGTTACGCTGTTTCCGTCTATGATAGATTACTCATGTAGCTACTGTTGATAAGGCAGATTTCATTTGTTTGCGAGCAGCATTGGTTGAACATTACTAAAATGGCATCTTACCAGGCAGGTTGCATTTGGGCCCAGGCCTTGACTTTTATAACATAATCTTGGTTCTGTTCACAATGTTGAGGCCATAAACCTCAATATCTTCCAAATATTTCTTCACTGACCATGTTTTTATCCTGTAATATTATCTTAATAGTGCAAAATGTTACATTAATATGCATTTCCGAGTAA
This sequence comes from Lottia scabra, assembly GCA_029955415.1. Classification (NCBI taxonomy): domain Eukaryota; kingdom Metazoa; phylum Mollusca; class Gastropoda; family Lottiidae; genus Lottia; species Lottia scabra. Next base: position 170,594 of record JARJEI010000069.1, read on the forward strand.
AGCCATTGATCTTGACCTATTGTTTTATTGAGAGTTCAGTGGATTACAGGAAGGAATTGTTAATTCTCACTAAAGTGTTTATCCCCGGGGCGTTCTTATACTCCATTAAGAAATTAGTGACTGTTAATCTAGACAGTGAACTCGACTAGTTTACTATGTTTGTTCCATCCTTTATCTGTATAATGGCCATTCTATATGTAGTATTCGATCATATCTGAAAGGTTGACTTATTCTTCTGACCACAGAAACCTGTCATGGTGTCTAGCATAATCCTCCTTAGATCTGAGCATCCATCCTAACCTGGTTGAAAAATACAAATGGTACTCGTATTATCTTTACCCTTTTTCTTGGCCAATGTCCGAATATGTCTGAACGTCCCAGGTTAGCGAGCAAGCGATTAACTCATTGGACACTTCGAGAAACATTGAAGCCAAATATCTCTTATGCAATATCAAATTACAGAATATCATATAGGATTATTATAGACATGACCTTGGCATTGTAACTAAGTATATAAGTAATTATGATTGAACCTGTTTTCCACTCTTGTGAAAACAATTCTTTATAAAAGTACCTTTATTATGCTTGTTAATCAAGTCATACGATATAGAGTATATAAGACATTCTCTAAATACATCCTACTTTATCTTACCTCCTACTGTTCACGTTTATATGTACACACTATGAATAGAGTGATAATGAAACAGATTTAGTCGCCCAGAAAGAAATTCGAGTGGTATTCGTACGAAAAACAGATATTATATCCAAAGGTTAATGTTAGGTGAAGAAAAGCAATTATTGTCTGTTGTAAAATTGTTAGCCAGCATGTACAAGGTCATTATATCGTATTGGTAAGTGGTGTTGACAAATGTAAGGAAAGGTTTGTTAATTTGTGCCCACCTTGTAACTGTTAAGAGCGCATTTAACACATACTACAAGTTTAAATCAGAACATTTATTACAAATTCCATTGTAACCAAAAGCATTTCTTATGACCTTGAACTCACATGCCAAAATGATATTAGTCAAGATACCCTGACTTTTTTTTTTCTTTCGGTTACATTTTGTTCAGCAATATTTAACTAACAAGTATGAACTTTTTCTCACGTGTGCATCTGGAGTTAAAGGGCCAAACAGGAACTTCAAAATGCTGTGTTGACTTTCAGAATTTTTTTTACATTCGTCCAACAAAACATCACAAATGACCTTCTAGTTACGTTTCCAAAATATAATAAATGAGCTAAAAGTTAGAAAACTCCTTTTTTTCAGCACACACAACTTCATCATCGGAAATGATCTAGCTAGTTAACTGTCTAGGACAAGATGGTCGGTCGTTTGCTATGATCACAGTAATGTCAATCATATTATTGAAACTATTAGCTGTGAAAATGTTGGCTGTGTATAGGTCTTTAGTTTCAGATGAATAACTCATAATCAAATTATTAATAATTATTTAAATATCCAGGTATATGTCGGAACTTGAACCTGAATAGGTATTGAAATGACACAAGATAATATAGAAGGTCGAGTCAATGTAACTTTGACGTGAAGGGAGTCACGTAGTTAACTATTTAGTATGCTATAGGTGTGAACTTTCAAAAAATAAAATTGTTCAATGCAATCAAAAATAGTTTAAGGATCTTCTCCTTGCGCAATCATGGAAATATCTTTTCAAATTTGATATTCAAACTACACAAATAACTCTTTATTCACTTCGTTATTGAAAAGGACGTTATGCATTTATTTCACAATGTTATGCACACGGAATTGATATCAGCATTGATATCTGTTCTTTTTAAAATTGTGACAATTATTAATGTGTATCATATATTTGCATAGGTTGATAGAAAACGTTCCAAAGTCAACTAGAAAGTGTCCTTCAAATAGTGCAATCTTATGTGTTTATGTGAATTCAAGTCATGATGCAAGATCAACCAATGAATATATATCTGATGGATGATATATAACAGTGGTTCCCAACATTTTTCTTACCGTGGCTTAAAATTCACGAAACTCCCCGAGCCGTGACCCCCTGTTTAATTCGAAATATCACCCAAAGGTGATTTTGTGCCTTCTCATCATCAGAAGGTCAAATGCATATGACCACAAGCAACTACAGACCTTATACAGCAAAATATATAGTTAAACAAAATTTGGGCTAATGAAAAAATTATACACATCTTCATGCCCCATGACCCCTTACAAATACCCCATGGACCCCTAGGGAGCCATGGTCCCCAGGTTGGGAACCACTAGTATATAATTATGAATATCAGAAAAAATACTGAAAACTGTTTGATGAACCTACTAATTTGAAAACAACTGGTAACAAAACGGGTATCTTTGTTGTCCATTACGAGCGACTAGAAATCGTTCCCTTTTTATCTTTTCTGATCTGCATTACTGATATGATCTTTAAAACTATTAGGCACCTGTATCAAACCCAGGAATCAAATCAAATTCCAGGACAGCTGATCTATCAAAGATTTATTTTCAATTTCGAGTTATTAAAATTCTAATTTTGGTATAAGATATAAATAGATACATATTATGAATATATCATATTAACGGTATTTCTAGCTTTTATGACACTTGAAATGTCTTATCATCCTTTTAAATGAGATTCAAGGCGTCAAACTATAGAAAATAGCATAGCTTATTTAAAGTGTGATGTTATCATTAAAGAATGACAAGTGTGTGAAGTCTTCACTAGAATTGCAGGCGGAAAATTATAAGTGGCTAAGATACCACTGTCAAATTGTAAGATTGTATACTTTCAGGATTTTTCATCGTTTAAAGCAACTGAAAGTAACATTTTCGTTTCAGAAACATTTTTGCAAAAGCAACATGAGTATAGAATTGTTATAGAGAATATCAAAATTCGTTCTGTAGCAAAATGGCACTTGTATGCGACAATAAAATGCCAGGGGCCTTATTCTCGAAAACTTAACTTAAATAAAAATCCAGATTTTAAGAAAAACAGTAATCTGATTGGATAATAAAGCTGTATTTAATGTCAATTTTTTGTGATTGACCAATCAGATGACCCAAGCACTAAAATCATTGTAAGTTAATAAGGCCCCAGGTAAGAACGTGTTCAGATTCTAAATCAATGGCGTTATTTTTCAATGTTATGATGGTCACTAAGAGGAATATTGTCACTTTTCCACATTAACCTTCTCATTTTTATTACAAACAATCAATTAATTTTAAATACAAAGTCGTACATGCAAATTAATCAAAATCGCATCGCATCCAAGTCATGGTAGAACGTGCACAACATATTATAGCGCACGAGGTCTCAGCTCTTTCCAGCCTGTTTCATCAGCATATTTGACAGTAGGATACCAGGTCGTAATATCAAATAGTAGTACCTATATTGTGATAACTATCGAACACCAGGATTAATAGTAAGTTCTAGATCGTTGAACCATCTCGGCTCAATGACAATTCCCCGACATTAAAACTATAACTGTACCTATTAATACGTTAGTAGGCTTATGATCGTTAAAGCTGTCAGTTAACATAAAGGTCCCCAATAACCGAAGATAACCACTTGGTAAGTCCAAATATTGCATACATTCACTTTAATAGTTTTATGACCTATATGTGCCGCCGTATAGATAGAAATTAATATAAGGAGTGGAGTGATAAGGATGAAATGTTTACATTTTACTAGAACTGGTACAGAGTAAATACTGTGTTTTTAATTTCAATCGTATCCACCTTGCAAAAATTTAGAGATAACTTTATTTTTGGACTTAATCCATTTTAAAGGTAAGGATATTTTTCTATTGTAAGACGCAAATTAACATTTATATTTTATTTATGTACGTTATCAATTGAAACATAGATAAGTCATGTTCACCAATTTAGAAATGTATGATATCATGTTGACTATGTTCTTGTCTTATCTAAGAATGCTAAATTTAAATACCTCTGGAGATTTTCACAAAATTGTTTTACTTTATCATTGTTTAAAATAAAATTCTTGAAATAATGAAAAATTACCAATGGAATTATGCTTATGACTTGACCAAATTTGCATCAGACAACATTACTTTGAAGTGTGCAATACAGAAAACTGCTCTCCTGCTGATTTACCCTTAAATCTGTAGAAAATTCAAGTTCAAATACATGTGCAAATGACAGAGTGCAGACAGTCGCTCATGGATCCGGTGAGAAAATGATCTTCATTTGCATTTTAATATAATGATGTTGAGACATCTGAGCCCCGGTTCTAAAAGTTAAAACGAGTAAACGTGAACAGGGTGATAATCCATCTTACCAGGATGTCGAAAACAAATCAGCAACACTATCATTATACGTAAAAACAGTAAATAATGTCCTATTTGTAGAGATCTAGTCCAATATTTGTAGCCTAGTTAACGCATTATCTATAATGAATAAGAGTGCCATTAGCTATTTGAATAACACCCTGTCTATTCAGATCGTATTGATTCAACTGATACTATTCAAAGATGAAACTGAAAAAGGTAACATAGTGATGGTTTCAAAAAATCTCTCTTGCTGGTTATTTTTAAACAAAATATCCCAAAATAAAAACATAAACGTCATTGCCACAGTTCCCCATTTACTTTTTTGTAAAATTATGTTGAGGAAACTTAATTTTGCATCTAGTTCGATTGAATTTGATATACACAATAATGGTTATATATGATATCAAAGACTATGTTTATTATAATGATGGAATAGTGCTATTCACTGTTCAAAAACAGGTACATTTGACTTGCAAGTTGTAAGATATTGATATATCACAAGTTTTTGATGTATGTTCTAGACTGTGAACTTTTCACCTATTCATCTGTTCACGTATCTTGGACGATTCTTGCACGATATAGCTAAAAGTGTGCAAATAACTTGACGGTAAACAAAATCTAACACCAAGTTTTAAATGATTCAATTATTACTAATACTTGTTGCATTGCTTTTGACTAATGTTCTGTGAAGTTAAATTTGCTTCTGTTGACGGTAAACAAAATCTAACACCAAGTTTTAAATGATTCAATTATTACTAATACTTGTTGCATTGCTTTTGACTAATGTTCTGTGAAGTTAAATTTGCTTCTGTTGCTGTGGTTTGTATAATGTTTCAACTAAGTATAAGGTGTCATAGCTAGGTGTTAGTATTGTATAATCTGTGACAGGCTGTCATGTACATATATTCATATATCTGTAGATTCAGATTAGCCGTCACATACACTGTGCTCTACTTTCTATCAATAAAATAGGATCTGATGTGAACATATTAGATGATACATAAATAAGTCATAAAGGGAAGTTTTCTTAATTATGTCGGTGACACTGTCATTGATACTATCAATTTAAACCATCTCAATTTTCAATAAGATGTCTGTGGTTCAAGAAATTCGACTAGAGCCCAGTGGCGGATCCAGCATTAGAGTTTGGGGAGGGCCATTCGGATAGAAAACTAATGACCACGCCCCTCAAACTCTCGGAGAACGTGGGCAGCGCCCTTTCTCATGTACTTAATAGATCTTCGATTGCACTATTTGGCTCATTATTTACACTCATTTTCTACCAGAAACATTTATATGTAGCTCAACCCACTCTGAGAGCGCGAGAGCCAAGTACTTGATGACAATCCCTTTAATATATATTACATATTTTACATACAACAATGCAGTCGCAAAAGATACTTGTACAAATAATTAGCTTACGTATCAATTCACTATACAGGAAATATATAATTGAATTGCTCAAGATAGTAAGTTACCTTTGGACCATCTTCCCACCTTCAAGCTATTATGATCTACTACGTCTTTTACAGACGAACCTTTAACGGCAATATTAGCTACGTTACTTATGTCACGAAAGTTTGTGAATGCAGTGATCGGGATGGTTTAAAAATACTGTATAGTGAATCTGAGTCGTCGACAGAAGGTCTGTAAACAATTCGTGACAGTGTTTGCAGTATGTCTATCGAGGGCTATGATTGGCTGTATTCGCTGGTGTACAATCCAATCAAATCACCTCATTCCATAATACAAGAAAGGGAGTATAATGCAGTCAAGTGTCAGACAAATGTAACTGCTTGGCGTTTTGAAGATGTCATTGGTCATTCCACTTGGTTTCCCTTCTGTCACTGCTGCAAATCGGAACTGGTTGTATGGATGTGACAATAAAATAGGTTGATGTGCTAAAGACTTTGGGCAATAAAAATAAAAACCCTTTGACAGTGGTTTAGCAAGACATTACCTTCTTTATAAGCTTAATCAGGGGGGGTTTCAATTTTATTTCATTGATAAAAGCTGCATATCATTAAAATTCGGTTATCTCTCACTTGTTTATTTACAATGTCTTTAAACGAGATATATTCAAGTATCAGTTTGATAGTTTTGAGTGTCAACATCAATTGTTTCCTGTATGGACATTCATTCATTAACAAAGTGGCGATGGTTTTATCGGTCGAGTCGTTGTAAAATTGGTGATATCTCGTCTATTTTTCTTGGTCCAATTACATTTTAATCTCGGTCTCAATCCTGTGGTGGAGTTCTGGGGATGGGGATACTACAAGAGGCTAAAAAATATGACGTAGCCTTCAAAATTTGGTTGCCCAAAGCCTTCTGTAAAATTTGCTACCGGTGCCCAAGAGCCGCTCTGATGATGGATTTTACATAGAACAATTAACATTAGACGTGATTTCAGTTGGTCTTCATTGACTTCTCGCTTCTGTTGAATAAGTTTTATATGCCTGGATCACGATAGCCATGCAGATAAAAACTATGCAATATTGAATACCATTGGTTGCTTGGTAGATGACAAGTTAACGTCCACACCCCTTAAACTGATATCGCATAGGTAGTTGTTGGTGGATGGAATTGGTAGTTAGTAGTAGGATCAGGATCAATTGGATGATTCGGAAACCTTTAGTTTGGTATTTGAGAAATAGTAAGATTGGGTCAGATCAGGTCAGATCATTATTGTGGTGTTGGAAGTTATGTCCGTAGAAAACTAGACGATTAGTTTTAGTTGTCAGAAATAGACTAGAAAACGTCTAACGTGAGGTAGGAGGTAGGGAATTATTACTTTTAATGGAAAATATAAAATCCAGACAAGAAACCATGTAAGTTACCTTATTGTAAGCTATAATGGCTTCACCTTATACAAATTTATAATAACTCAGAAGTTAACCACTGGAAGACGGTCACTGGCAATAAAAATAAATGCTTACGTACTAAGTTTGGGTCCAGACATGATAGCTATTCTCACCTGAATGGTCTAGAATTTCAAAATACTTTTTTTTTATAAAACCTAACGCAACGTTAAAGGGGAATGTTCAGCATTTACGAGGGTTTATTTATGCCTTGAATTTATATAAATCGTCTTCATATTTACTAGAACAGTCAAACAATCGCACAATTTCTTTAATTATTATTCCCCTGCTTAATATAAAGCATATAGACGTAATAACTACGAGTCGTATTTTTGACTTTCAAACACTGATAGTTATGGTTTGAATTTCGAGGGAAAGTTAGGTACATTATTACGGATTAGATGAGCTAAAATAAAATCCAATTAATTCGTTAATTAAAAAATGAAGAGTCTGCTTTTTCTGCAGTTTTTAAAAAAGGTAGTTACTGACAGGCGTCCATGTTCTACTTAAAATAAGAAAAATATATCTTATCGTCCAACTGAATATATTTGAGTGTTTCATTATTGTGAAATGAGACTCTTGTGAGATGCCATGATTCGCCAGTCGACCTGAATCAGTCATACTATTTTATTATTTGGTTCAATTAATGTTACTGAAGTAATGTCATCAGCATCATTAATCTCTATAAAACATACGATTTCTGTAGGCAGCCTGACAATGTAGCTAAGTAGGGAAGGAATCCATTCTCGATAACTTCATTTAGTGTGTAGGCTAATGGGTTATGGACGGTTACCAATGTATGAAGAAGACATAAGCAGGGAAATGTTATTAATCAGATTTCCTTTTCAGGTTTCAGTCATAATAACGCTGGACATCATTGTGAATCTATCGGCTTTACGTTGTGATAAGTGAATCTCATCAAGTTATATCAAGTCATTTACGTCTCAATTACCATTCTCTATACTTATACAAGATACATCTAAAGAAAAGTATATTATAATATGGTAATATGTATTTATGATATTTCGGTGACTGAAGATATGTTATTTTTAAAATTGACATGATTTCCCACGAATGATAAAATAATACTAGTGTTCTTGTTTTCTACTACTGTCCCATCTAATCAAACAGGTTTTCAACAACATTGTTTTTACATAAAAGATTTTGAGATGTTAAAAAACATCTAGTCAACACGATATTTTCGTATGTTATTATCTACATGCCATAAATTGCTACGTTAATAAGGTATTAGGAGATGTCATAGCGTATTATTATATTAATCTAAACATCTTGTTATGATGTGGTTGGTTGGGTCTTTTCAAGGTTCAAAGTAGTAAATTACAGATATACAGTATGTATGTATATGTGAATTTTTCAGCTGGTCACGTACACGACTTCTTCTTCAACAGCTGACAGCAGTAACCTTGAACCTGCATCGATTTAAAATAAATATGAAATGAAATAGTTTGCGCTGATGAAGAAGAGCAATTGTATATAGAGTGCTAGAAATTTTTGGCCAGAACAGCATTACTCTTGTTCGATTTCCAACTGTCTTGGGATCTTTAACGTGCACAATACGTGTCTTTAATACACAGACTAACTTCCAGTTCGGCACAAATTTGTTCAATAAACCTCCACTTAAAAAGCCAAAAACATTGTTAAGATCCATACAATGGAGATCGTGATCAGTTAGTTGAAACTCTGACTTGTTGTATTTCTTGCCTACAAGTTGTTGATGTCCAGTAAAAACTTTTCCATGTTCATTTGAAACTTGTAACGTCATATCTTGACAATGCCGTCAAGTTTTTTTCGTATTTTTTCCAAATCTAATGTCTAACATAACTAAAGGCATATTAAACGACAGTTCTATTTCATGTAACTTTGGAATTGATATGCACTTATATTCGTATAAATATGAAAAGTGTGTATCATATGAATATATGATTTTGTAGTCACTCATGTACGAAACAAGCTAATAGACTCCTAATATGTTTGCATGAATTGTCCTGCATAATTTTCTATTCATAGAGTATCATCTGTCCTAAACAAATATCTACTCATATTTATACAGGTATACCTATATCATGTTGTAAAGGCTAATTGTTAGGTAAAATCTGCAATTGAATATCTTTTACCATACATACCATACGTGATGTAGGCTATGCACCTGGCGATGTAATGATAAGTATTTTTATCTCCCGACCAAGAAGTAAACACTGAACTCTGTGGTAAATACTTCCCTCTATATTGAAACTTTGTTATTTTGAATCTCAAGGAGTCTGAATATGAATTAAAGAAGTATCTTTTCAGATCATTGATCGCATAAAGCAAAACATGTATGTATCTGTTATTGAACCCGATTGAGCATTACTACTTTAGACTTTACTTGCACCAGTCTAACTCTTATCTCCAGTAGGTCTTAAATGGTCTCAAAGAAAGAAGATATAACATTGAATACTGGTTGAAACATGCCATTTTGTTTGTGGCAGTACCTGTACAATTTTTATTCGATGGATTTCATACTTTCACGGTTGGACAACAACATCTTGAAGTATATTTGTGAGAATTTTGTACGAGATCAGATTACTAAGAACTGAGATACTTCGAAATCCTCGAAATCGAGGACGTTGTTCGATACGCCTGATATATAAATTTGATTTTTGCACAGATTGTTTCGGTTAAACTTAGTAACATGTTATCAACTCTAACGCTTGGTTAACGCCGAAAACGATCTGTAATCATGAATCATACCAGTAGGTGTTTACTCTCCCAACTCAGTGGTTGCAAAAAACTAATATTTAAAAAAAAAAATTATAAAAGTTTAAGTATATATTTTGATGATACATGGAAACATTTTACATTTATTAAAATGAACAGCTTTTCCTCACAGATATTATACAGCGATATGACTGTTGGTATTGGTCTGTTACTTTTCTTGTACTGATGTTTCCATCGAATCGACATTGATATCACATTGCTTGTTATTTAACCTTTGTAGTTCAATTCATATAACACTGATTAACACAATGTTATGCACAATTTACAAAGGTTGACATTGTGTCCGAGGGAAGTGTCAGAAGAATGGACACCTTCACAATACATGTTCAAAAGAATGTAACTGTTTGCTACCTGAGGAAATTTTTTATGTACATAAATACTGTCCTGTAATAAATGTTCACTTTATTTTGCTGTTTCGGTGCAAGTATAGCTAATCATGTCAGAAAGTGATGAAATTATGAGATACTTTCATTGCTAAAATTGCCCTCAAGGTCATTCTTCAAAATAAAAAAGCTTAATCTTTGTAACCTTTGCTGTCATAGCGAGACAGTAAGTTCTTCGGGAAACATTATGACACTTTGCGACTTTCAACAAATACGCTGGCGACTGAGTATGCCTTCTTATTATAATTGTACTTCATGACATTTGTTTGTTTTCTTTTCAGCATCAGAATGGGGTTGGTAATGAGTGGTATCCAGTATATGTTTGGTGGTAGTGAACAAGGATTAGATATACCAGATAAAGCTACAGGTTTGACCATTAGAGAAAAACGACTTATAGTCAATAGCTGGGAACAAGTAAAAGTCAATTTAAAACCTAATGGTGTGGCATTATTTATAGGGTAAATATATTGAAATAAACCATCATTCTTATACAAACTTTAAGTGCATTGCCTAACAAGTTATGTTAACGCTAACCACGAGGTTTTACATCGGTGTACGTTGAACATCTCTTGATTGGTAATTATATATAATTAATATATGCCGAAATGCCTGTCGATATCTTTCATCAAAACAGGTGCAGATGTAAGGGTATAAAACTTCAATTTGTTATTAGCAGTATTGACCTAGTAGCTATCATATAGGTTAATGTCTACTCATAACACTCAAATAAACTATTGTCATCTTCACAGAATCTTACACACTTTAGTTTCCTACTTGTGTGAAACTAAATGTCTGGAAGCGAAGCGTAAGAAGTTGCACTGTACAACGGGTATCACTAACTTTAGTCCGAAACTTTCTGACTCTATTCACAGCCTCTGAAAATATCGAGGTTTGGTGGATTCGAGGTACATGTATTTAAATACGTTAAAAACTCCCGCAACCGCGAAGGTGCGGAAGATCCCGAATTATTGAGGCTTAGTTTTTCTGGCTCTCCCAATGCCATTTCATATCATTTCTGTCCAAATAACTCTCAACAAAGGCTGGGAATAGAGTCAGCAGCTATGCTGTCATCTCTGTATATCCATGGTATATTTATTTAGTATTTGGCATTTCTCAGATGATTGTTATCAGTTGCCCACCTTATTTGTCTTCAAGTTTAGATTTTAGGTTTGCCTAGAATTTGACAATATGGCGGATGTCTCTAGTGGGAAATGACATGTTCATCTCCTGACTTACATTAATAATACAAACACTATTCGATTCGAAGTATGAAAAGCTTTGGTCACTACCTAGTTTTGACCTACCGGTTTGATCTAATGTTGTCTGCTGGATTTAATGACGACCCAAATTAGAGGTTGTCCACTATTACTTTCTATCTATCTATATCCGGAATAGAAATTTCAGATAGGAAATGATAATTGTGATCTATAAAGTATCCTTTGATAATAAACCTCTCATGTGAAAATTGGTCATTATACGATATGGAGATGTGAATATGACCTTTATAACTTCACCATAACCTATTTATTAACATAGTTTTTTAAAACTTAATATAGAACTATCTGAATGTATATATTCGTATAGTTAGTCAATCAAACCCTTGTCGTCAAAAGCACCAAACACAATGTGTATCTCTCGTTACAGAAAAAGTATAAGGCTACTTAAAAGTCACAATATAGCAATCACTTGCATTTTGTTTTAGTTGCTAAATCTTATCAACGTTGTGAACTTCAGTAATATGAAAATATCTTGGTTTTATGATGTTGTAGGTCAGAATACAAGTGTCCTTTTGGTTGATAAATGACATGTCATGGCAATGCAGTCAATGCACCTTATACAAGTCTGTGATATTGTCATATAGTTATAATTTAATGAAAGTTGCATCTTCTCTTGTCAAATGCAGTATACATGATGTACAAATGTATATAATTATATTTCCCCTTTCAAATTCCACAATAACCTGCTATTTTTGACTACCTCATGCGTATCAGTGTATATGTCAGATAACCAGTTAGGCAGAAAATATGTTAATCTTTTTAGTATCCCCAGCTTGAGTCTAATCTTCTGTTTTGACGAACTGAAAAATGCTTCATGGTCATTCGTAGCCACTGAACCCGAAATTGGACATGGCTATGATATCAACACAAACATATTCAATAAAATAGTTATAAAATGGAGTTTTACGTCATATGCGCTTGGTAGGGTTGATGAACGAAGCATTGCCATGCAGTGTGCAATTAGGTGAAATTTGTAAGAACAGACACATTTGATTCAATTGTTTGTCCACTTGCAAAGCGCACCAATTTCTATATACGCATGCAAAACGCATGTAAAACTTCAGGGGATCGTCACAAATTTATTAAATGGAAAGAAAAAAGAAGCCCATCTTTGTGTTTGGTGCACAGCTTCAAAATTTATTTGCACCATGCTGATTGTGAATTGTCCCTGTCTAGATAATTTGTTGTCTGATTTTAGTCCAAGATACAATCTAAGTAAAGGAGAGTAGCCGAAAACTATACATTCTGTGGGAGAATGGATCAACCGAGGCGCGTCAGCGCCGAGGTTGATCCATTCTCACACAGAATGTATAGTTTTCGGCTTCTCTCTGACTTAAACCATAGCCACCCATTGTTGTAATAATGGACAGACACTAAAGTGAGTTAATTTCAACAACACAACTCAGGACCTTGAGTAGATTTTATCAGATTTAACCAATAAATCAATTGATAATCATTCATTGATTTAGTCAAGGACCATGTCTTCAAACGGAGAGGATATGTACATTGTGGTGTTGATTTGGGATTAAATGTGGAGTATTGTGACACCCGTAACATATAAAATGAAATCTTAATATGTTACTTGGATAATATATAGCAGAATATCATCAGCGACATAAATCGGATGCCATTAGGTCATTTAAACAAGTGTTTTCAACCTTTATCATCTATTTCCCCACTTGCTGAAAAAAATTGTGTCGCCATTCACTCTAGATGTACGTAACGGCGGGGGGTTCGGGAGTCTAATCTAAGAACCATGAAAAAACATGTCCAATGCTATTTTGGAAGTCTTTTCATCATGTCAAAATTGTCTATTTTCATACGAAAACCATTTTCTTATTGCAAAATATAATGATGCTCGGCAACATCACACTCAGTACCATGGGTGCAGATCCCGGGGGAAAGGGTTGCATGATGTCCTCCACACTCCCCCCCCCCCACCCCTAACACACACCCAATAGACGTAATATAGGCACAATTTGCCGCCGACCCTATTGTGAGACCCCTATTGATAAATTCTGCGTACGCCGCTGGCACCACGCCCGGGCATTGAAAAAGCAATCTGCACCCATGAGAAAATCACTCATAAGCTCAATCTAGTGGGGGGTGTCTCTTCCCGGTAAATGACTGTATATTGTTTTTATGGTGGGGAAATGGTTCATAAAGGGTACGAATGCACTGATATATACAATATGCATACATTCTGATCGATGGCTCCCTTTCAGATGAATCTATGCTGTCAAAATTAAATTCTGACCCGGATGACCCGGAAAAATCACTTTATGAAAGTTTCCCTCTTATTGTTGCTGTCGGTTAGTTATACTCTATTGCCACTGTCACCTTTACCTAACTGTCCATTCTTAACGCTCAACTGTCCATTATTTCAATTAATAATGTACAGTTCCTGTTTAAGAATGGACAGTTATAGCTTAAGAATGGACAGTTGGTGAACTGTGTTGAGGGTGTTTAAGACTGGGGTAAGCCACTCTTCTGGATAATGGATTAAAAGAACAATAGATGACGTCATAGCTATGGTTTAATTAAAATTAGATTACATTTCGTTTCGGTTATTTTTTTTATCATGGAGTCGACAATCAAAAAATAACCGAATCGAAATGTAATCTAATTTTAATTAGATTGAACTGTAGTAGGCCCTATTTTATAATGCTTTTCAATTTTCTTTTTTAGCTATTTCACTGCCTATCCCTACACCCAGGATTTCTTTCAAAAATTTAAAGGGAAAGATTTAAAACAAGTGGAAAAGAGTGCGGCAATGCGTTCTCATGGTACGACAGTGATGCATGCACTGAACGCCTTTGTTGATAATCTGGATGATCCCGAGTGTCTTGTTGATTTGTTACAGAAGAATGCTGTTACTCATTTTAAAATGGGAATACGTTATCAGCAATATAAGGTGAGAGAACGAAAATATGACGTTTGATTCGTCAGTAGTCCGAGACTTGCTGACTTTATTCCCAGGCCTTGACAACTATTTGAACAGATATGGCTGAGTCAGAAAAACTAAAAGACTCTCTCCCAGCCATATCCGTCCAAATAGCTATCAGAGGATGGGGAAAGTTTCGGACTACGTAGTTCGTCAGTTAACATAAAAAGTGGAATGGTGAACTTGCTATAACTGATGATAAATGATGTATGGATACATTTCATTTCTTGTTTTTTTTTTTTAATTCAAACTTACCAAACGAGCACAAAATGGGATGTTTCTTGTCTGTGCTGAGCCAACTTAACTGTTAGTTTCTGTACACTCATGTAGCAATGAAACAAATTGGTAATGCAAAGATTGTATATTCGTCGAATTTCTTTTACTTTCAGGAATTGTTTGATTTGTTTCCAGTATTTTTAAAAGACCGCCTTGGAGCTCAATGTACCGACCAGACAGTTGCAGCGTGGAACAAAGCTAATAAAGTTATATTGTCATTAATTGAAGAAGAACTCACGAAACAATCCAATGTTAAAAAATAAAACAGTTGAACCTGTTTAATACGGACTATAAAAACTAATGATATATACCACATTATGGAAATAGAAAATTAAATTCCATGTGATATTCTGGTATTTTAATCGACGTAGAACGAATTCATGAATAGAATGAATAGCTTCAACTAATAGACTATTTCCTTGTATAGATTTGTAGTGTTGTGTAGTTGTTTCTGTGTTTACTATTTCTTTAATGCTTGGCAACATTCTGACCACAGAAAACTGTTGTATTGCCAAGCACCATAATCATTTTGAAGTTCTATTGACATATTTGTCAGCATTCGAATATATTTCCATCTGGCAAAGCTATTTTGAATATAAACGTCAACCCTTTTTTGTCTGTTTCGGTAATCTAAACATTGAATCCAAGATATAAAGATTCAATGTGTCATTAAATTGGCCACAGATCCAATCGTTCTGTTGAGGTTGGTATGGAATGACTAAATGTAAGATACATAGGCCGATATTTTCTGAAGCTTAATTTCAGCAATCCTCTTCATCCTTCAGAATTGAAATCGGGTATTCGGCTCACTGCGATTTAATATCTGCACTGTCAAACTTTCATTGAAATTAATACAATTTAATTCAATTTTTGGAGGATCTGGATTCGGGTAATTTAGTAAAAATGATTGTAAAGAAGTTATCGGAATGTGTAATTATATTCGACTCTGTGTTGTAATCTCTTTATTTATTTCATACAATATAATTGTTTAACATTATGATACATGTAATTTTGTTATAATAAAAAGATATAACCGTAAATGATCATGGTCAAAGAGCGAAAACCATAATGTGATGTATCCCATCCGAGGTTAAAGACTTAGTTGCAATATATGGGGTGTATTAAAACAAAAACGCCCCAAACTTGTCAAGAGGTATTTCAGCTATTGGTAAACCAATCACTTCGAAACTTCTCACATATATTCTTCAGGATATCATGTTTTTACCCTAAAAATATGAGAGTCATCGAATGAAAATTATACAAGAACTTCCTTAACAAAATAGCATGTCACAAAATTCAATATCAGAGCAAATTACTTGTGTTTAACCTGTGTTCAATATGCCCTCCACCTTTCCGATATCCACCAATATTAATTTTTTTTTCGTCCAAAGATGCTCTCACAGAACTCACTTAAAGATTCCTTCTCCCAAGAAGCGACCATCCTGCCTTCCATTCCCTGTTTAGCCAGTTTGTCCAGCTGACTCCGTGCCATATGGGATTCTCTTAAGGAAAATGTATACTGGGGTTAGAGGGGCACATTAACTGAACATGAACTGAAAGGCAGGATGGTCGCTTCTTAGGAGATGGTACCTTTAGAGACAACAACTTAGGTAAACGGTTAATATTGGTGATGGTGATATGTTGAAGGCAAGTTGAAATATGCAATTTACTCTGATTTTGAACTTTGTGAAATGCCATTTTGTTCTGGAAGTACTTGACTTGTACAATGTTCATTTGATGTCTCATATTTTTAGGTATGGACATCGACATCTTGAAATATATTATACAATAGATGAGATACTTCCTGACGAAGTTGGGGGTGTTTTTCTTGAACACCCAATATATTCATTGTCGATGAATATTGTCCATATGAGAATGTTTTATAAACAGTAATCAATAAGAATCGGAGAAACGCACTGTCTTTGTATGTAAGCAGAGTGCTTTAAGACCAAGGGTTCAATCCCGGACGAGAAATACCTTTCAATTTTACAACCTCTGTCAGTGATTATTGTCCCTCTCTTCTCATTGCATGACGGCCCCATGAGATCGTAACAGTTGCAGCATTTCATTTTGTTTCAACAGATAAGAGTTAAAGGGAAGTAACAGACATTTACTAGCGTTTAAAGAATGGCAACATTCAATTTAGTTTTAGTTTTGTACTTATCTAAAAACAAAACATCTGTAGTATTTTTCAGATACCAAACAATGTCCATCCTAACAGTCAAATTGTCAGTGAACCCTATAGAAGTGCGGTTAGATGTCAAAGCACATAACATTAACTAAAAAATATTGCGCCATGAGACATACAAGAGGGATTTGGCAGTGCCGTAAACGTTCTTTCAAAATGCCATAAATTTCCTATTTACATATATCTTTCTTCATCGTTCTCACAAAATTAAAATATTTCTCACATTAGTTTCACTTGGCTATGCTAATTTGAGATTCAGTAGTCCTCTAAGATTGTTGGGCCTGATTAACCTGCACTCACATGGTACTGAGCAACGATGTAAGATTCAAATATTATTTACCCTGAAAACAAACGAACAGTAAAACGAAATCCATGTAAACATATTGGCGGTAATACAGTGGTAGCAGGTAAAGAACTTTGCAAATCAGAAAGTATATTAAAGGGGAATGTTCAGCAATTCCAATGGTCGATTTAGGACTTGAATATTTCTAAATAGCCTCCAGAAGTACAGGAACTGCACCAAAATCATATAATTCCTTCAATTATATCCCTACCTTAACATTTATCCTTCATTTTCTGTATATGTGTTTTCTATATAACGCATAGTCTTTCTAAACGACAGTCGTATTTTTGACTTTCAAACATTACAGATTAGATAAGCTAAAAAATCTAATTCAAACAATTTGAACCACCAATAGTGTCTTAAGATTTGATTCTACCAGCTTTCAATTTTCATCCACAAACAATACCAGAAACACATGAAATAACTAAATTTATACTTTATTCACTAGAAATGGATTTCAATAAACAAACTAAATGGGAGAATATAAGATATTTAAATACAGAGGACAATAGAGTGTAACAGTTTTCTACTATTAAAACTGTTTGATTTCTAATCCAATAGATACCATACCAGTAGGGTTATATTATACAGTTTGTGACCCTAACCCTACTGGTAATGATAAATTAAGTAAGGCATAATTGTAAATTTCTCGGCATACTTTGATAATAAATAAATAGAATGAGGTATTGCTTACTAACTTAATAATTCAGTATATTTTGTTTTAAGTTATGTGATCTGATACTCATTTTAAATCAGATCTGAATTGAAGTGTTCATATCTCATTTGAAATTTCGTATCTAATCTGAATTTCAACTTCTATTTTTTAATCTAAATTTAATTCATTTTGATGTAAAAGCATATTTGATTTAATTTTATAATGTGATATCTCTCATTTGATTGTATATTTTGTTATGAAGTAAATGGTAATTAAGTTTAAAGGTCTGAATGTTTTCTCACAAGTTAGTTATGGGATGATTTTTTGGCACAAAATGATATTTACTTGTCTTAATCTAATAAGTTGATGTCAAACCATATTAGAGCAAAAAAAAATAATGAAGGAATACAAATTTAACCAAAGTTTTTTTTTGCATTATACTGCACATGATATATTGGCCCACCTTTTCATACATTTTGTTTATTTTGAATAAATTTCAGATTTAAATGTAGTTCAATTTGTGATACAGTAAACATACAGAAAGTATTATGGTGATTTCCACAAATAAAATACATGTTCAAGTACACATAAGGATTTCTTTATTTTGAATAAAAGATTCTGGAAGCCCATTAAAACAATATCAGATTCAGCACTTGGTAAGAGACATTGAATTATTTCAATTGTACTTTCAAATGCACTCTCCTTCTGACAAACATTAGCTTGTTGTCAGACAAGGTGAGATACACCAATAATAGTTATCAAATTATCAAAATGAAATATCCAGATTTCTAAAGTATGCAGGCAAAGATGCGAACTGAGCTATGTTTCTGCATAATTGCAAGAAAATTGGACATCACATTTTAATTTTGAGAAGTGATACAAGCAGCTGAGATGACCTTTAACATTTAGTACTGCAACTACATGTATATCCTCTATCCTCAATGTAACACAAACAAATGAGGAGACCAACAACATATTTTTAACATTTCATGTGGACGTATAAAAATATATTGCTTTATGAGACTTAAAATTATAAAATCTTAGATAAAAGCAAAATAGAAAAAAAGAAAATGCCATTCATTTACTTCATGTGAATATAAAAACTTACCAGGGCTTGCCAGGCAAGGTAACATACGCCCACTGGCAGCTGTCGGAAATGATCATATTTTAATTAACGATAATACAAATTTTATTATAAAAGTCAAGGGCAAAACTCAAAAACTGTTCATCGAAAATGCATCAAGTTAGAACTTGTTCAGGATCTTATCAATTGCAATGATCACACCAAGTTTCATCTGAATTAGTTCAAAATTGTAGCTTCAATCCTGCTCACAAACTATTTTTGACGCAAATTGAGTCAAGGGCAATACCTCAATATCCATTCATTAAAATTGTGTCAAGTTAGAACTTGTCTGAGATCTTATCAATTCCAATGATCACAACAATTTTTAATAAAATTGGATGAAAACTGAAGCTTCTATTGTGTTAACGAACAATTTTATACATGTTTTATGAAAGTCAAGGGCAATAACTCAAAATCTGTTCATCAAAACTACGTCAAATTCGAACTTGACCGAGATCTTATTAATCTCAAGGAGCATACCAAGTTTCATCAAAATTAAATGAAAACTGTAGTCTCTAAAGTGCTCTCGAATCAAATTTGACGCATTATTACAAAGTCAAGGGCAATAACTCAAAACCTGTTCATTTAAAATTCGTCAAATTCAAACTTAACCCAGATCTTATCAATCTAAAGGATCAAAGCAAGTTTTATCAAAATCAGATGGAAACTGTTACTAGTCTCTTGAGTGCTCACAAACCAAATTTGACACATTTTTTCAAAGTCAAGGGCAATAACTTAAAAACCGTTCATCGAAAATACGTCAAATTCGAACTTGACCAAGATCCTATCAATCTAAAGGATCATAGCAAGTTTCATCAATATCAGATGAAAACTGTTGTCTCTAGAGTGCTCACGAACAAAATTTGACGCATTTTTTCAAAGTCAAGGGCAATAACTCTAAAACCGTTCATCGGAAATACGTCAAATTCGAACTTGACCGAGATCTTATCAATCCAAAGATTCATAGCAAGTTTCATCAAAATCAGATGAGATCTGTAGTCTCTACAGTGCTCACAAACAAACTTTGACGCATTTTTTCAAAGTCAAGGGCAATAACTTAAAAACCGTTCATCGAAAATACGTCAAATTCGAACTTGACCAAGATCCTATCAATCTAAAGGATCATAGCAAGTTTCATCAATATCAGATGAAAACTGTTGTCTCTAGAGTGCTCACGAACAAAATTTGACGCATTTTTTCAAAGTCAAGGGCAATAACTCTAAAACCGTTCATCGGAAATACGTCAAATTCGAACTTGACCGAGATCTTATCAATCCAAAGGATCATAGCAAGTTTCATCAAAATCAGATGAAATCTGTAATCTCTAGAGTGCTCACAAACAAATTTGACGCATTTTTGCAAAGTCAAGGGCAATAACTCAAAAACCGTTCATCGGAAATACGTCAAATTCGAACTTGACCGAGATCTTATCAATCCAAAGGATCATGGCAAGTTTCATCAAAATCAGATGAAAACTGTAGTCTCTAGAGTGCTCACAAACAAAATTTGACGCATTTTTGCAAAGTCAAGGGCAATAACTCAAAAACCGTTCATCGAAAATACGTCAAATTCGAACTTGACCGAGATCTTATCAATCCAAAAGATCATAGCAAGTTTCATCAAAATCAGATGAAAACTGTAGTGTCTATTGTGCTCACAAGAAATGTTGACGGACGGACGGACCGACGGACCGACGGACCGACGGACAGGGGCGACGACAATATACGACCACATATTCATGTGGGCGTATAAAAATATGCCTTAAATATATCCATTGACCTCTATTATAATGAAGAGAAAATTTCATATACCCGTTTCACAGCAGTTTTATCACTTTAAAATATTGAGTTTTATTCTCAACTAATGTTTTGGCAAGAGAAATATAAAGTCAACTGCACCATACACTATCTCGTCAGTCAGTCAGTCAGCAGTCTGTGGTTTTCTTTTTCTTTGTTTCCAGTCCTGAGATTTCACATCCTTTATTTTCTAGACAACCACAGAGTTGTACATTATTCACTGTTATAGCTTAATGTACACTTGGTTTGGAAAAATACCTGGGTACAATTTCACAAAACAAATCTTACAATAAAACTTTGTTTGAAATTTTAACTATTACAGATTTGACTAAATTGTTCGTAGGATTATTTTGTAAAATGGAACCCAGGTATGTTTGTTCAAAAAAAGAGTATAAAAACATCACAGATTGAAAATTGGATTAAAAACACAACCATCAAACAGCAGCAGCAGCACAATGTTAACTATCTGTGTTGTTATGTTGATCAGGACCAGGAGATATTGGAATGTTTACGTGATTTAAAGATGTTGTATTGTCACTATCATTATGATTGGAAGACCTTATATTATTATGACACTGTAATGTACAATTATTAGTCACGGTTTGTTTCGGATGATTGCTGCTGTTATTATAACTACACGTACACATATGTACACAATCTGAAAGAGAAAAACAAAACAACTTAAAATATCTTTAACACTAAGATAGAAATATTAAAAAGGACCTGAAACATGTTGTTACTCAGAGTTACTCATTTAGATATATTGATATACTACTTCTGAATATATTACATATTACGTTTCAAATCTCAAACAGGTAACGTAACCAAGAAACGTTTTAGTGTTTCAATGTAATCTTCCTAATTCTATATGTCTAATAAACATTAAATTAATCTATCTATTTTACAGTACGTATAGTTTAATACCATTAAAAGTTAAAGATTGATAAGGCATGATCATATCATTTTATGATTTCATGTCTTTATAGGACCTCCATCATTATTTTTGGGCATTGATATTATCTTAGATAAATCAATAAATAAAATAGTGGTTTTGAACCTGATAAAGAAATATAATCAATAAACTCACCAGAATAAGAAGGAGGGATAATTTGATCACATGTTTTACTTGGTGATGTTAAACCACAATAACCATTGGGTTGACTACAATCACAACCCATATCTACAATAATATACAATACATGTATAAATATTATCAATTTACATTTTCGCAACTTGAAAACTGCCGCAACTTATCAAAATAAATATTTTCTGCATTTCAAAGTGAAAGTTCAATAGAATTATAGAGCTCAACTATTTTAAAACCCAAGCCACTTGTTCCACTTGTTAATTTTGGGGTAGGTAGTTAACTTTTTACACAAGACTGAAAACAGTATGATGAAATATGATTAATGAGTATATAGCTGGCTTGATAACCGATTCATTATACAAAAGGATAATTACCTGGTGGGTGTTTCTTTTTCTTCATATGATTATGTTTATAACAATTATCTAAGGTGTCGCCTCTCGTATGAACACCCGAACGAACACTGTGTATTGAGGAGGTACTGGTTGATTTAGGGATAGCACCCCCTATTAGTTTATTGTTTATACAGTGTTGACATTTGGAACTGTTGTCAGGCAACAAGTGATCGTGTACATCATGTTGACGTTGTTTGTCACTATTATTAGAAACAATGGGATGGAATGTTTGTACACAAGGTGAACTATGTGTACTACTTAAAGTGTCTGTTTCACTATTAGGATAATTAGCACTGGCTAAACTGTTTTCTGAAATGTCAAATAAATTATTTATCTTTAAGTGCATACAAGAAAGTTAATTTACTTTAACTCTAGCTGAACCAGCTGATAGAGCTCTTGGGTCATTCTGTGTCAAATCACCCAATGGGTTTAACCTGACCCCCTCAGAATTTGATGAAAATTGGTAGGATGGTAAAACATGGCCAGAAAAGCTGATTTTCCAAATTGAGATTTTTTTCAAGTCAGTTCTTGCAATACTTTAGCCTCTTGTCAATGATGATGTCAGCAAAGGGGGATCAATGATACACAGTATATTGTCAGGACCGTTACCACTCGTGGTATTGGGTCTAATTCTGACCCATGTAAAATAAAGAGTTTATTATTATTATTCCTCAATTCAGCATTTGTCAGGTCAAGGTTCTGTTTTATTACTGTGACTTCTTTCGTTGGATTTATCTGAGAGCTTAGTTTGTATACTTTTAACTTTGATTTTGAGACAGGTACATATCGGTGAAATTATTTGTTTTTGCCTGAGAAAACCATTGTTCTTGTTGAGACTCAGCTAATGTGACGTCATTTGGAGGTACATTGAAAAATTAAATCCTAGGTATTGAGGTTTCGCAGAATGTAATCATCTCTTCAGAAGTTAGAATTTGCTCACTATAGGTATAATGCACTATTTCACCTGTCTCAAAATCAACGTTAAATCCAACGAAAGAGGTCACAGTAATAAAACGGAACCTTGATGATGCAAGAACTGACTTGAAAAAAATCTCAAGACAATGCAAGAACTGGAAGCTCGATGAATCATAAATAGTGTAAAATTTCCATTAAATCGTAAATTGTGCTAGAACTGTCTTACGAGATTTGGAATCACTGACTGTAGAAAAATATTACCCCTTAGATTTTTTTATATGATGTAGAAAACATGTTAGGCTACATTCTTGCTGAAAGTCAACTTTCTCGCAGACAGGATTCAAGGTCAATTTCAAGGTCGTATTAAAAGTCAAAAGGTCATGATACCTAGAATTACTCCGATCTCAATTTTAATGACATATTTGGAATCTTAGGGCAATTTCCTTGTCGGAGACACCTCTTTCATCAAGATTGGTCCACTAGTTCCTGAGATATAGCTGTTTCAAGATTCGCAGTCAACCCTATTTTTGGCCAAAATCGACAAAATTCTCAAATTTTGATAAGCCATAACTTCTGAACCGCTGGTTCGATTGAGCTAAAATTTGGAAAATCAGCTTTTCTGGCCATGATTAACCCACATACCAATTTTCATCCAATTCTGAGGGGGTCAGGTTAACATTTCCATTTTTTTTGGGTGAATTGACATGGAATGACCCTCTTGTGTAACACTTAAGAACAATTCAGAAGTCTGATTCCCCTACAAAGCAACACAAAGGAATTGTGAAAGGTTCATGTGCATGTTATTAACATTCTAATGATGCAGTTATTATAAATTAAATTATTTTATAGGTAATAAATAAACTAAATATTGAAACAAGTGTTACCTGCTGAACCTTTATTTAAAGTAAGATGTAAACAATGATCTACAGTATTATCAACATCACTAGGAAATATAGCAGTTGTACGACCACAATCTGTTCTTAATCTATCATAATTACCTTCTTTTAACTGATAATCTATAATATATACATTATTCACAATTACTATATGTAAAATAACACAAATGAAGTTTAATAGTTTAACTCATCAGCAGCAGATTGATATAAAGCAGACTTTATTTGATTGTTACTTAGAGTCAAACTGCCAAGGGATAAGAATATGTTGACGTACATCAAGCCTGACTGGAAGAAAAGTAAAGTAATGTATATATCTGTGACGATATATAAGTTCCACTATAATAACTGTTCCAAAGAACATTTGTTATGTAATAATTGTTCTATTAGGAACTTCTATTATATAATACTAGCCCTAACCTTAACCCTTATATTAAATGATGAGTTCCAAAGATCATTTATTATAATAATTTTTGTTCCAAAAGGAATATTTATTATGAGGAACAAATATACAGTCACATCTCCACCTTTGAGATTGAACCCTGGATCATCGAAGTTTAGTGTATATAATATAAAGCTATTTCTCTCCCCCAGACCAAGTCAATTTACTTACCACAATAATTGTGATATGTGTGTATTGGTATGGGAGTATATGAAACATCTTTTTCAGAAGAAGCATAACCAGAACTGGGTAATTCAGCGGGTAGAGTTGTTTCATCTGAATGGGTAAAAGTAGAAGTTTATATCAAAATATTTTGCTTAAAGAGGCTCAAAAATGAAAGATATTTGTAAAGGGTTGGTTAGATTTCATAAAAATTCTCAGGAATTTCAAGAGTCTCAATTCCAAACTCTGAAGTACCATGAATAAAATTTTGGAAGACTTCATGCCCATACTTTAAACATTGTAAATATTCAAACACAGTGAATCATGTTAATTTTATGTGAATTTTCAGATTGTACATGTAGAGATATCTCATGCTTTAAAGTCAAAACACTCCCTAATCTTATGAAGCAATTAAGTCAAAAGTCAATTGCACTTTTGTCTTGTTGACTTTTCACTTTCATCTGATGAGCTGGATTTTGATGCTTGCATATGCAATTTTAAATTTTCAACAACATACTGAATATATAAGAAAAATGTTGACAATTTGAAGTAAATTGAAACAGACAAGAGTTGAGATGATTCAAATAAATTAAAATAAAATAAATTAAACTAACCTGTAGGTGTAGCACTATATAATTCTGGTCGCTTTCTAGTCTGATATATAATAATCACCCAAACTAATGATGTCCCCACAACACAACATACAACAGCGATTATAATAATACCAGTAGTAGTAGATTCATCATCTAACGTAAACCTTCTATCACCAACCTCACCTTCAGATGTCACAGTTAACTGAGAATTACCACGCTGTGTCCCTAGAGTATTAGACATTTCACACGTATACCGACCAGCGTCAGACTTCTTAGTTTCAACAATAATCAGCAGTTGGTTATCAGCAGTGAAAAAATGTCTTTCAGAAACTTCCAACGGTTGATTGTCTTTCAACCATGTTAATTTTGGTTTCGGACTACCTGATGCCATACATTCTAACACTGTTGTTTCACCTTCCTTGGTATGTTTCTTATCTTCCATTTTACGAATAAAAGATGGTGTTTCTGTAATGAAAAACCATTATTTATTCAATCACAGTCTTAAAATAATTCACTGATTATACAGATAGGAATCATTCACATACAACATTATCATACTAAACATAAGAAGCTATGCCAAACATTTTTATATTAGATATTTGGAAATATTAACAGAAAAGTGAAGCAAACAATGTAAACCAACAATGATGCTACAATTAAAATCGAGGATTGATGTACAATGGGAGAAAAGGTTATCTGTATTGTATCACCAAATTCATTTCTTATTTGACTTACCTAAGACTGTAACACTGACATTAGCTACAATGGTACCAGCCACGTTTTTAGCTGTACAGCTATAGATACCCTCATCTATACTTTTAACATTAAGAATAAAGAAGGTATCATCATTAGGTATAACTCTCATTCTTCTCTCTCTAGCAGCAGGGAAATCATTTCCACCATCTTTCTGCCAAGCTATTTCTGGTTTTGGTTGCCCATTAGCTGAACACTCTAATTTAGCATAACGCCCAGCTTTCACTGTTACATCTTTTGGTGTTTTACTGAACACAGGGAACACTGAAAATAAACGAACAATTTGAGAAACAGTTTTAAGGAAGTTACATGCTCTTACAATTTATTGATATAAATGGTTAAGAAATGATTTGTAATGAGAAAATAAATTCATTAAATTAGAATTGCTCCCCTTGAATTGGTGCTTTAAAAGAATTTCTAAATACATTTATTTAACTAAACAACATTCGAATTGCTAAAAGTAACAGTTCCACATAAAAGGCATGCTCTTGCTGCATTTGCACATAAATCGCATATCATATTTCAAGAAATAATTGATAAATGTAGTATGACTGGAATTTTTATTTTATTACCCAAAAGTCTATTGATTGGATATAAATAATTCACCAACTGCACTGATGACATTGTTTATGAAGATGAAAATAGCAACTTACCATGAACACTGATTTCAGCACGTTCAGAATAAGCTGAACCAAATTCACTGGAGATAACACACTGATATTTCCCTGATGCTTTATCTTGTACATTAAATAGATGTAATTTGGTGGTATAAGTTATAACAGTACCATCACTAGTAGCGGTAGTAACTACTTCAACATTAGTTAGTAACTGAAATATAAATACCAGTCCAATTAAAAACATTATAATCAAAAGAGTTACATGTTGTCAATTCCTGAACCATCTTAAAATATTGAAAGTATAGGCTATGTTTAGTTTCAAATGTGTCCATGTAAACCAATTATTCAAGGATTCCAATGTGAATGGTCAATAATTTTCAAGATTCCAACTGAGGTAGGTAGATAAAGATAAGTTCTGTAATAGCCCGTAATGTCAAGATATTTTATAAAGTAACTCACATTATTATCTTTCTTCCATGTAAAATGAGGTTTTTTATTTCCAGTAATAGTTGCTATACATGATAATGTAATATTATCAGATTTTAAAGCAATTGTTCCTTTAGGATGTTCTAAAATAACTGGCTTAGGGAATTCTTTGTCATCTAAAAATGAAAAAACATTAGGGGTTATAGTACCATTAATAGAGCCATTTACTCTTATAAGTCCTGCAAGCTTTTCTATCTGGTTCTAAACCAGTTAAATAATTTTGTCTTTTGAGCACAGGAAATCATTTGATTTATATTTTCTCTATAAGTTGCTTTCTCTACTTATGTTGATGATCAAATACAAATTAGTTATATTCAAGATATTAGGGTTATATGGTTATTTGAACTTACTACATCGAAATTCTTCAGCAGGTACTTCAAACATACTCTTCCCTTTTAATTTAGAAGGATGAGCACAAACAGAATTAATAGAATTCTTGAAACCAGCTTGACTCAACCATTGTGGAAACCATACCAATTGACAATCACACAATAAATTACTTGAGTTAAAATATCTACAATAGACAAGATTTAGTGGTTAGCAAGAGGCAACTTACAAATTTAATATAAAAGCCCAAACCATACATGATTTTACTGAAAGACAAAGCATGTTCTCAGTCAGTACAGGGAACAGCATTTTTCTGTCCAGCGCAAATAACCAACTGGCAGATTAATTGATACTAAGTCAAGAACATACGAAATGTTATCTTCCAATATTACCAACGATATGAACAACTTTCTCATACATTTAAATACAAAATATACGCAATAAATATATATAAACTTTTATACTTACAATTCTTGAAGATCAGTTAAAGGTAGAAAAGCATTATCTTGTACTGAAGTGATAGCATTATCTTCTAGATGTAATATACGTAATTTCTTTAAACCTTCAAACGCTTCTCCTACTATAGTCTTAATCTGATTGGATCTTAAACTTAGTTTATTTAAATTCTCTAGTCCAAGAAATACACCACTAACATCTTCTATAGTCCATGATAATAAGTTATGGTTGATTTCTCTATAATGTACAATATAAGTATTACATTTTACTATTGTTCTAGTTTTATAAAGAACTTCTAAACAGTTGAGACACAAGAATACACAAATAAAACTCACAAACGATCTCAACCTTAAAACATATTACAAAATCCATGTAAACACATTGGTAGAAGCTAATGAACTTTTCATTTGAAGAAGTATATCAATCAATGATAAATATTTCAAAATGAAAAGTGGTATCAGGTCTCTAGAAGGGTAAGCATACTCTGACTGGTACCACACCCAACACTATTGTTGAATGATATTAAGTCAATAGGTTAATGATATGCACCTCATGATATTGACCTTTATAGTAGTGGCGGGTGTCGCATGAAAAGCAGACCATGCTTACTCTTTTTGAAACACCTGATGTTACTCTCGGATGGGAAGTCCATTACTATATAATTATTGCATACGATTTTGTCATGTTCTGGATAAGATTTTTGCTTAATGGAATTGTTTTGCTTGTACAGATTTTTATTATAGAATGTCATAAAGTCAAGTTATACATTTTACAACAGTTCACAGATTTATTTACTAAAATACCTGTCATAGTTTAACCACTAGGGTATAACAACATACATTTATAGTAATCACTACTTACAGTAAGTCTAGAGATGTTAAGTCTCTAAAAGCTCCATCATCTATTCTAGATACCATGTTATGATCCAGATATAAATTCTGTAAATCATGTAACTTAGCAAATGATTTCTCAGCTATAAATGATATCTTGTTATGGGTTAGATCTCTGTAAAAATAATTATTAAAACATTAGTTTAAGTTAAGTCAAAGACAGGATAGAGGCTAGTTTTCCAGAAATAAAGAAACTTGCAGAACAATTTCTTGCAACCATTAAGGATGGATAGTATCAATTCTCTTTGGAGTAATGGACCTAATTCTAGCCCATGCATTATAAAGAGCCAATTATCATTATATAGTATGAACTCATTAAATTTAAACAAGAAGACGTGAACAACTTACAGTTTATGAAGACCTTTACAGAAATCCCAATTTACAGATTCTAATGGCTGGATACGATTATTACTTAAAGTTCTGAAACACAAAATTGAAATATTTATTACCTTTTACAATGTACATACACAGTGTATTATTTTAGAAATTAATTAACAAAAACTCTTAATGACTAAATGTATATTTAACCATATTAATACTTACAATATCTTTAAAGAATTTAACCCATACAACCAACCAGTTATATTAGTAATCTTGTTGTGGTCCAATTGTCTGAAAACACATAAAACGTAAGACTGAAACTCTTATTCAGATATAAACAATCAACCCATATTATCATTTTGATGAAATTCAAATATCCTTTCTATGTTTTAATAGTATATATATCATACCACCTGCTTTAAGCAGAACATTATCATTATCATTGGAAGCTTTAATCTGTTTTTGTTAAATGAAATAAGTTGGAGATTGAAACCTAGTTATATGTTAATATACTTACAGGTTTTGAATGTTGTTCAAGCCATAGAAAGCTCCATCTAATAATGTTGATATAGAATTTCTTTTTAATTTCAGAACTTGAAGATTGGTTAATCCCTCAAATGTTAATCCTTCTATAACTTCTATCTTATTTCTCATCAAGTCCCTGTTAATTAATAATAACCCATATGTGAACTGTAGTAATGAGGGAAATTTTGACAGGGCAGCAGCATCAGTCTACACTTATTTTGGATTTTTAACTCTCTATGGATCTTTAAGGCGAAACGCTTGTATCAAAGAGGGACCTCGATTTATTGTCTCATCCAAATAAAACTGTTTCTATGTTAACAACTTTAACCTGCATCACTGACTAGCGGTATTCAGATTGAAAATGTGAAGGTAGAATCTTAACCTATTGTGATTTATAGCAGGTGTATAAGACAGACAATGCAGTAACTATATAAATAAATATAAACAACAATACTTACAGATTTTTCAAATTGGTCAAATTACTGAAAACACCTTTATTCAATTCCATTATTTTGTTTTTGTTTATTTTCAACCATTCTAATGAAGTCAGATTGTTAAGACATCCCTTTTCTAAACTTATAATTCGATTATTGTTCATAAATCTACAAAAGATAAATTTATTAATAGTATAACTTAAAAGGGTAAAAAAATTCAATAAGAAGACTAATTTCTAAAAAAAGAAATTAAAGGGATATGTTCATGTTTTGACCAAAAAACTTTTAGTCTAAAAACTTGGAATTTTTAGCTTATCTAATCAGTAATAATGTTCGAAACTCTCCCTCAAAATTTAAGCCTTCAAATCTTTGTGTATCCATAAATATAAGTGTTTGAAAGTAAAAAATACGACTAATCGTTTAGTAAGACTATGACTTATATAGAAAACACATTTTTGGTCAGTTCCAGCAAATCAGAAAGATATTTACATAAATTCAAGGCTCAAATCGATCCTCGAAAATGCTGAACATTCCCCTTTAAGTATGATCACATTCAATCCAGCCTTTAACATCATTATTCTTTTCAAAATTTTCAGATAAGAACTTACAATTCCATGCGAGTTTGATCTGAAGGCTAATTATTAAATAAAACTAAAGAAAGACAACATTCAATAATAGATGTCTCAGAATGATAAAAATTCCATCATTAAAAGAATATTTACTTACAAATGATGTAAATTAGATTTCTTAGGAAATGTTCCTAGAGGGATATCCATTATTTCATTATAATTGACATCCATTACTTTTAAACTGGGTAAATTTTGCATAGCTTCTGGTTTGATAGTAATAATTTGGTTGTGATTCCTATAAAGAAAGACATATACAGGGTTAATCTTTTTTTGAACGCGACACATTCAGTTGCAAAACTCTATCAAGTATCCACAACAGTGAGCATGATCTGTCTTGCTAGTGACACACACACACAGCTGTATTTATAAAGCAGTTCGAAATTTAATAATGCTCACTGTATATCAATCATATATCATTTCATAATGAACAATTTGATGAATATTGATGAATCAGATGAACCGAAATTACAATATAATATGAGTAAATATCTAATATTTTAATACTTACATATAAAGATTTTGTAGTGAAGAATTTGGAGGAAATACAGGAAGTTCTGTTAATTTATTATGATTTATTTTTCTGGAAAAAAAAACAACAAACATTGTAAGCATTCAACATTCCTGGTTTTTAACCTTTAGTAATTTGTAGCACCCACAACACTATCTCTTGGTCTGATTTGTGTGTATTACACCTCATGGATATGGGCATGCATTGTGTCACAATTAATTTGTTTGTGATAGAGAAAGAATCTATCCATGTTTTCCACATTTTGAGGACTGTCTTAGGAGTCTACTCAGCAGCATTTTATAACATTTGGGCTAAATTTGGGGTATTTGATATAGTTCTGGGGAAAAGAGTCTTTGATTGACCTTGATTTGAAAAGCTGGTTCTGTTCTTAGGAACAAATGATAGTATAATGGGAGTCAGATTTTTTTTAAAATTTAGGATGAACTTACAATGTTTGTAAATGTTTTAAATCTTCAAAAACTGTATTATTAATAAACTCAATATCATTATTACTCAAATCTCTGAAATAAAAAAATAATTCAAAAAATGATAAGCAGCTCAAAATAACCATTTTTAAACTAATGCAATTCATCAAATGTGAACTAAAATATCTCCAGGTATGTTAAGAACCTAACATGGTCCATTTCTGGTGAATCCATGAAGAGTGACAAGAATCCAAGTTGGGTCAATTTTTTAGTGAAATTGAATGATCAAAAGGGGGACAAAAAAAATTCATGTGAGATAAGAACCTAAAATGTTTTTAATATCAGGAGAATCAGTCTCAATGAGGTCAGAAAGGAATTCTAGAATATACTAAAACCTAAACATGGCTCAGTGATTTGAGAAGGGACATAAAAATGGCCAATTTCACACTAATTCAACTGATTAAAAGGGACTGAAATATATTTCACGAGAATATTCTTGATCAACAAATTCCGTGTTCTATCATATCCCTATCATTTAGTAATCCCCCAATAAATTATGGTCACTATAAAAAACAATTATATTGAGTAGAAGTGGCAAGGTTTGAACAGGTGCACCTGGAAGCTTTAGAAAACAACTAGTGAAAAGCCAGTTCAAGGGTTCTTATGTTGACCTAGTTGCTTTCAATAGCTTAGACCAGGGTTGCTTTTCTACCATAGTAGTCATAAGCTCCACTTAAAGATTGCCAATTCTCACTCATATATATTCTATTGTATTATAATATTTACTAAAGACACCACTTGTCCTCTATCAAGTAGAGGTCACTTTCTTCAACTCTTTCAAGAATAAATAAGAAGGGGTGTCGTAAACAATTGATATTATAAAGGGGTGTCTCTATACAATGTATCAATACAATTCTTTCAATATTAACATTTGCAATATTTATGAGTTGCATTCATTTCATATCATTTCTATTCAGATCATTCACATTTATCTCTCACAAAACCAGTAGTACTACTTTCTTGAATTTTGAACAATAAGTTCGCCAAAACACACATCTTGAGTCATTTCTTTATTTGATATTCAGCGAGTATCGTACAATTATGTCCTTATTTCTCACAGTCAAAAAATACATAGAGGTGTTTCACATTTTAATTTATACTATCTGATATTCATGTTATACAATTTGTTGATATCCGGTTAAGAGTTAATGACAAAATCATTACAAAATTCAAAGAAATAGCAAGTCAAATTTCTGTTAAAAAAGGTCTGCCCATAGTGTGTTATTAGTAAAAATTGGTCTTTGGTAACGAATATAAGTATTTGTTGCCACAACTGTATCATATTTACTACATCAATCTTTAAATCAGGCCTCCTCAAATGGCAACCCGCAGCCATCTTGAGAATGGCCCTTCAAGATTGACCCCTTCCTCTAAAATGCTATGATGGCTTTGCTAGCTAAGCTCTATATATTTTTATAAAATGCAAAAATTATTTGATAAAGCCTGCTTTAAATAGTAACTTTATGCATCAATTACATTTGTGAATACTTACAATAATTTCAGATTCGGCAAGTCTCTAAAAGCAGTTGGTTTTACTATAGTAATTGCATTATCTTTTAAATCTCTGAAATGAAAGAAACAGAAGAAATAATGAGATTTTCATCATCTGGTGAATATATGTAAATTGCAATACAGCCTTTCTGAAAAAAATAAACATTTGTATATATATAAAGCTTAAATTCAGAGATTTATTCCCAAAATAATCAGAAATCATATTCATGCTCGACCAACACACGTCATAAGCAAATATTTGTTGTCTTTAAGTCTTAATCTATTCTTTGGACAATAAACAATGTGTAATTTTTGTAAAATTTATATTTGTAAAATAGTACTGCGGTGCAGACATACATATCTCAATTCTTTTATATATTCCTAATGACTTCAGATACAAATTTCATATAGAGAGGATTGTATTCCTTTACACGACCTATGAAAATAACAGATGTTATCAGATGGTAATGCCAAGTAATTACTTCACTAGAAACTGTCCTGCTAGGAAGCAAATTAAAGAGATTTGGTTTTATCGTTTTCACATATTTAGAAATATATATACATATTAAACTATCTATTTAGGGTGTACAGATTTAACTTACAATACAGATACTGAGATAGAAAGTAGAGAAATTTAACATGTGCTCAGTTTGTGTTTTGATGCCAAACTCCACAAACTTATATTATGTGTTTGCCAGTTGGTAGTATCTATGTTAAATCAATTTACTAGAGAACCTAGTTAAGAAAATCTCTAGTTTAACATATGCTAATAATATGGAACTTCCATTATCCCAAACAAATCAAACTGGTAAAAAAGCTGTTAAGATTCTATAATGATCTTAACTTTAAATCAAATTTCCTCAGATTTGGCTTTTTTCGCACTCATTGATGCCTCTTTGTCTTAAATCAAAATATGAAATTGAACAATTATTCCAATTAACCCACAAAGCAAGACAAACAAACAAAATATTCATCCAAAAGAACAGAGAAGACAGACCACACCTAGCCAGGTGATAAAACTAAATATTTAAACATACAAGAAAATAAAGTTTCAATTCTTTATTCCAAATAATTCTGCTGCATATTTCGATTACTTTCTTGATCTTCCAAGTCTATGCACACTAATACCAGTCATATCTTTATACTATTAAAATAATATAGGACATAAGTAAAATTGTATTGTTTAGGTGTCAAAAGGTGTGATAAATTTGAATATGACATCTATTTTGAATATTGCTGTTAACCCAGATGGATATGGGAGAGGATTATCTGTAAAAATATCCCTGAAGAACCTAACATCAGCTTTCACTTTAGTTTACCAGGAAGATATATCCCCTATTTAAATATTTGACTTTTAGAATTTATATGTATGCATATTACACACTCACACTATTAACCACCTGAATTTTATGAAAGGGTTGCTAACTTAACAAAGTCAGAAATCATTCAACACATCAAATATCAAAGTATTCATATCACCATTTATCAACTTTCTCATAAGAAAATATTTTTCCTTTCAGTTCAATATTCTTTTTTATGATAATGATGATCAAGCATGTGTGACTATATTCATTATATCAATAGATGAATTATTCTGTTAGCTGATTTCAAATTGACAGGAAAAAACTCAAATGAATTGCAAATGTGTTTCTCAACATTTGTATGTGTTATTAATCACGATAATTAAGTCTATTTATCAATTATGATCACACATCATTAGCTGTTGTTTTGTTGTTAGTTATGGTGTGATATGCAGATGTTATATGTAATTAATAAATCGTTTGTTATATGAATACATTGAACTTTTAATATTCACAGTGTTCAATATTCAAAACCAGAACATGTTTTACTGGTAACAATCTTTATGAATGCAGCACCAACGCTTAAAAATATACCTCTGAAAAATCACAATTCAAATCAAGTTTAAGGTATTACATACATTAGAAAATTTGCACAGAGCGTAAAGAAACTATATTAAAGAGATGGTAAAATGTATTTCTAAACTTTGTATGTGTATTGGGGACACTGATAGCATATAAAAAATTGATGCTATCAGTATCCCTGATACACATGCAAAGTTTAGAAATACACTTTACAATCCCTTCAAGTGACCCTAAAACCCCCTTAACCCATCTACAGCAAGCATAAATCAGATTTTAGAAATGTTAGAACAATATTTTCAACTTGGAACCTGTCTAACAGTTGTTTCTTTGCCAAACTCTGCGACAGCTGGTCATTTGGAATTACTACTGCCTTCACACTTTATTTTCAAGTGAATTTAAATATCAGCTTTAAAACAACTACAAATATTTTAAGAGTTGCTTTGTTTTAATGAAAAAAGTTCATATATGTATGTACGGTATCTAATATAAGCACACAATTCTATTAAAAAAAACTCCATATTACAGCTGAAATTTGCCCGCTGTTTATATGCCTGTTCAAATCCAAATTACAGCTCAAACAGACTTTAAAAGACTTGAACCACTCCTGATAAATCTTGATCTAATTTTCTACTTGGAGCAATATCAACAAACAAAGCTAAAGGAAAGATGAAAGTAATTATGATAATTTCTGATTATTTAATGTTGACCATAAATGTCCACAATTGAAACTGTTTAAATATTACAGGTAATAACTAGTCCGAACTAGCTGACACTTTCCCCAGCTATTTAGACAGATACGGCTGGGAGAGAGTCAGAAAAACTATACTCAAAACGTTGCGATTTTCCACACCTCCAAGGGTGCAGGGGTTTTATAAGTATTTATTTACTTCGAATCCACAAAACTTTGATGTATTTGGAAAGATGGATGATTTTGTAGTTCAATCATACCACCATTATCCCCTAACACAATACAGTCCATGTATGTGAGTCCACCAAAGTTTTTTCCCCCAAAAAAATAAAATCTATTGGTCGCCACTGAATGTTGAACGTGCAAGCAAGGTGTGGAAAATCGCAAGCTTTTATGGCCTAGTTCTCTCCCAGCCATATCATATCTGTCCAAATATCTATCAAAAGCAGGGAATTGAGTCAGCAAGTTTCTGACTAGGTAACAACTTGTTTTATGACAACCCAGTATTTTCTGAAGCTGGTACAATTGTTCCTTCATGCACTTTGTAATACAACAGCAGATAGATCCTTGACCGGTACTGGGGTTTGGATATACCCTTTCCAAAAGGTAATGGAACTGTGACGGGTATCTGAAACTTTGGTGAATGATAACCTATAGGTGGTTCACCCTTCTCTTACAATAAACTAGCACTTAACAGTATCAGCTTTTTATATTGGTTTATAGTTGACTTTGATGCAAGTTGTTCGGATTCCATTTTGAAGACCAGTGATGGACCTCATCCAGGAGCGGATTCAAAGGGGGGGGGGGGGGGGCACCTCCCGGCTTGAGCCCCCTCTATTTTTGGGTGACTGTTGTCAGAACCCTCTAAAAATTTGCCGCTCATGCATTTCGGAGCTTGCGCCGCCGTTACATTTGAAGCATGTTATATTTCAAAGCCTCCCCCTTTCTCTCAATCCTGGATCTGCCGTTATATGAATTCAATTAAGAATTTTAGTAATCAGGATAATGCATATTTTTCAACCTTAGTACCTTACTATTTACAATACATGTTTATAGAACTCTTGTTAAAACACCAACACTTACTAGAATTCTAGAATTTCCAAATTGGACAAATAGCTTTTGAGCTGAAAATTAATTCAGGGTATCATATAAACAATCAACTATGCACATTGCACAGTGATCAGAGAGTAATTAACATGGTACAATTAATAGTGACAACATTGTCAGTAGCACCTACTGATTGGATCTACTAATCTAGTAACCTCTTTACCATTTAACACCTTTCAAGGCTTTATAATTACTCAATTACTGTATATACTAATACTTAAAGTTACACTTACAGAATTTCAACCCAGTTTGGAATATCAGATGGCACCTCGATCAGCCCCTGTTTACTGCAATCAACCATTTCTCCTAAGCATGAACATGCTAAAGGGCATGCTATAGAGTTTGCAAACGCATACTGGTACGGCAAGGGTATATCCCAAACAACAAAAAATACACAGACAAATAACAACGCCGCCATCTTGGATAGGCGCTATAGTAGACCGTGTGCGCCACCCTGTTCCCTTTACTTTAATCGACTTTTTATCGACCACTGTAAGTGTTCCGTTAGCATCATTATTCCATGTAATCCAGTCACAATCTAATAGATTAATCACAGTATATAAAAGTTATTAATTATAACTGATGCTGAATGTGGTTTGTTGTCAGTTCAATGTAATGCGAGCTTCGCCTCCCACGTTCGGGTCGAGTACATTCCTTCAAGATATCTTTCACTTCTGATTAGTCTAGACAAGTCACGTGGTGCATAAATTAACACTATAGAGTTGAAAATGCAAAAGTACGATATAGCTGAGATACAACACTAAAGGTTGGCTGCTAGGTAAACATGGGTGAGGACGAAACCTCTTCACGATTATAGAACAAGTTACAAGTATATAGTTTTTGAATATTGCCTTTAATTCAAGGGTTTAAAAGTTTAAACAGACACAGCTGCCATTGCGAAGTTCTTTATCAACTTTGAAAGATTGGAAACCAACCAAACTTGAGCTAGTAATTATCGAAAGGCTATCTTTATTAAAAACACTTTCGATCAATTATTATTCACCCCATTTATTGTTATACCACTTCAATCAAATTCTATACAACTTTTACTGTAGGTGTATAACATCAGCTGAAACTAGCCCCCATAATACTCTAATGCCAAATAGCCCTCGTAGTAATCTAACGAACTAAATTAATCTGGATCTTAAATTCATAAGAAATATTTCAATCTTTATTCGACTTCTGAATTATTAATGCAGAACTCATTTTAAGTAGCCAACTTGAAAAGATATATTTATTTTGTAGGACTAACCCGCACTGAATTTTATTTTGAAAGCAAACATGGAATCCTTAGATACACATTTCATTAAATGAATACGTTAAGAAAGTCCTGCTTGGTCGTAAAAAAAGTTTAAATATGGTTGGCCATGATTTAAATCTTCTATAGATATTTTAATATCTTGATAGATTTAGTTATAGTCCTCCATCTTCGTTTCATCGAAGCCAAGAATCAGCACGTTGTGAAATTCTCTGAAATAGAAAAAAAAGTTGAGTATGAAATGAAATAGTATTTAAGTCCCTCTTGTCTGCACCTATTGCACTTTTGATGAAGGACACACGTCATCCAGTGGGCCTACACAAGACAGGGTAGCTAAACTTAGCATAGGCCTTGTAAAAGCAATTAACAAGAAACAAAAAGCTGATAGGCCTATATAGGCTTCATGTATAAAATAACCATTGTTTTGACGACAGGAGTAGATATCAAAAGGCCTAGCATTCAAAATTGAAATCGAGTTAGTTGCTGGTCTATTCCGATTTCCTTCAATTCACGACGGGTGACTTCGAGTGAGGCTATGAACATTGTAGTCCAGTCATCCTACTTTGAAATCGTACCGAACCTGGAACAAATTGCAACAGAAATGATTTTGGTGGGATTTAGTTCAACATGACCGTGTGTCTAACATATACAAAATCGGACATATTCTGAGCATGGGAAATGTCAGTTTTTGGGGGTAAAATAATCGATTTTTTTCAAAATCTGTCGAAAAGTGGGATCGTAACGATTTTTTAACTGATTTTGAATAATATGCGTTGTTGATCAAATAAACCGAATTGGATTAATACCAAGATCCATTTAAATCAATAATCTCAAATTAACGTGGTTTTTTTGGGGGGGGGGGGGGGTAGTAAAATGGGCGATTTTAGTCAATATCTGTCGAAAATTGAGATATAACGAAATGATCAGTCGGATAAATGATCGTTTTTTGCAAAATCTTTCGACAAACGGACTTGTGAGTTTGACTGAAAATTGATTAAAACTTAAAATGATTACCATAAAGATAATTCATAGAACTGTATCTGTATTATACCAAAGTAAATATATACATTCATCCACCAAATATTCATTTAAAAAATATACTATATACAGTGTCAATATTGTTCAGTGTTCATCACCATTATCATCAGAGTCATTGATAGGATACTCATGCATTGCATTGGTACAGCTCTGACAACGACATCCACCACATGCAGTTGAACACTTTAATCCATGTGATCTACATGAACACCGCTTGTTATCACAGTCTGTCTTACAGTTACAGCGTATTATAGTCAAAAGTTGTTCTGGAGCTGCTGGTAAATGAGTTGTTGTTGGTTCTAAGACATTAGTGTCCAATAGTTTCCATCCACATTCTTTCGGTTCTAACTTCAGAAGACCAATCCAATCCTGAACTTGTAAATACACACGGTGACAGTGATAAGCTGCAGCCGCAGATGTTGGTGGTAAGGTTTGTATCTGAAGATGTGATGCCTTGTTTGACAAAACTTTAGATGTGAACTTTTTATACCGCAAATAATTTAAATTATCCGTTACAGACCCACCATACAGAATCACCATAGCCAATACACCAGCATTTTCAATCTGTTGCTTTGTAGATGTAGATGATATAAAGGTAGAAGCACATTCTCCCAGTTCATGTTTTTTCATTAATGTCTTTAAAGCAAATCCCTTTCCGATTCCATAAACTCTTGAAACTGTGTCACATCCAGTAAAGGCGTGAAGAAACAGAATAGACCTTGATACATCTGGACCAAGTGCGACCAAATGGTCTTGAATGTTTACGGTAGCGCCACTGATTCCTTTAGATCTTCTGCGATGCGTGTGGTCTTTTGTTGTAAGTCCAGAATTGTAACCATCAAACACAACTATGCAGTTTGGATATCTCTTAGTCAAATATTGAACGTATGATTGGAAAATTTCGGTGTACGTGGAACCTTTCGTCCATGGTATTTGATGGAGTAAAGAACCACCGTCAATAATGAAACAGCTGCTGTCGACGTCAAAACTATTTTCACTAGCCGAGCATTTAAACGATGACCAAATTGCATCCAGAAGTGTTGATTTCTGTGCAAGTCGCATTAATCCAGAAGATTCAAATATAGCAGATGGAACATTACTAAGTTCGTATTCAAAGAGGCTTTTTGTATCTGGTAAAATGTTATTTGCAGCTGCAATTAGTCTCTGGAATAGAAGCTGTGGATCGACTTGTACTTCTTCATTCTTGATTCTTAAGTTTGATTTAGAGCTCATTGATTTTATCTGGTATTTCCTTTTAAAGACAAAATCGTCTACACACTGACCAACCATCGATTTAATAATAGCACTACCAACTTCTAACGCTCTGTCAGCAGTAACTTGTTCGTCACTTGTTGTTCCAGTCTCAATATTTCGAAGTTGTTCCGACGATGTAAAGGGATTTCGTTCTGTAAGGAAATCCACCAGCTTTCCAACATCCGCGACATCTCTATTTTGACGTGATGCACCGGACTCCTTGTGTTGAAAACTGGTCTCAAACACAATATTTGCGAAGGTTTGCATAGCAATGTTCATTTCGGCACACTGAGGCATCGACAGTAACCACACAGCTCTTTGGTTCTCAGACATACCCCGACCACGGGTCAAACCACCAGTTGTCTTTACACTACGCATCAATACTTGCTCAATTGCTAAATCAGTTGAAATCCCCGCCCAGAATTGGTCTGTACGTCTTACTACGTGAAACCCATCTTTAAACAACGCATCAACGTCTGGATGATCCGACTGAAGTTTATTCATTTGCTGTAAATATATGTGTGCAGATTTGGCATACTGGTTGTGTCCGCTAGCAGCAAGGTATGGTAACATTGATGAAAGAGTAGTGAGGTGAAGATTCCAATTGCCTGTTCTTTCGGCAGCGATAAACATACGCAAAAGATCCACCATATCCATGTATTGAAACCAAAGTTGGGCTGTTCTATTTGTTTTCCTTGTCAGTCGAAATTCTGTTATCTCTTGTAAAATGTTCTTCATATTTTGGTTCTGTGTAAGTTGAGACAGAAGCTGTTTACCGGTAACAAGATCATCGTATAGCTCATTTACATTTTCAAGAGACACACCTTTTGAAGAGGTAGTCTTTTCTGGTAAAACATTCAAAGCTGTTCCATTTTCATTTATATCAGCTTTCATCAAATGTACCAATGCAGTATATACCAGGAAATGACCACGAACCGCCCTGGAAACGGCCTTTCCACTCAGCAAATGCGGGATAGTATTTGGAGCATATATTGTCTCTAAAACTGCCGAGAGACCAGATCCATCCATTATGTAACCAATTGAACCAAGGAAACTCATTTCAGCATGGAAACCACCAAGACGAAGAACAATATTTTGCAAAATGCTGTCATTTGGCGAATTTCGTATAATATTCATACATTTCCAGTAAAGCGGTTGGTCAAATGTAACAATAGGAGTCATGTTGTGTTTCATAGCCTGGTTTGATATATAAAGCACTGTTGAATATATACAGGAAATATTTGTTGGATCCATATCGATCATTGGTAGGAATCTAATTGAAGATTTACCTGGATATTCTCCCGTTTGCACCATATGGGAAAAGGATGACCAACTTGGAGATCTATGTGGCCATACAAAACTGGTTAACACTCCAACAGCCTTGCTTGTATCATTAGATGCAGTGGTTGGAGTAAAGTATTCTTGGTATTTAAGTTCTGTTCCAGAATTCGTATTCATGAAATACTTGATGTCAACCTTTGCCAATTCAACTACGTCGTTTATTGAAACTTCAGCTCTCGGTACAACAAGTCTTGATCTAGTGCTGGGAGTGATGCATGCTATGATACCCATTCCATGAAACGTATCGTGACCATCCAGTGTTACTGCATTGTGATCAACGTTGTCGGCTACAAACTGCACACATTTTCTACCTGCCTCTTCCGACGTGTCCGTACTTTGTACCATTGCAGAATTTAGTTCATACTTCT
The DNA here is from genome assembly GCA_029955415.1 of Lottia scabra. Taxonomy (NCBI): domain Eukaryota; kingdom Metazoa; phylum Mollusca; class Gastropoda; family Lottiidae; genus Lottia; species Lottia scabra. Next base: position 212,837 of record JARJEI010000069.1, read on the forward strand.
TTATTTCATTGTATGGAGAACAGAAGCCAAGATTATACAAAAGATCTATGAGAAACCTTGAACCAAAGTGATGATGTAATTGCACTCCTAAACCGATCTGAAGAGGAGCAATAATTGATCTGGGTCTTGAAGCTTGAATGATTGACTGCCCAATGGATGCTATCTTTATTTCCTTCTTCCGTTCGGTAAACAAGTGATTCAACAGAGTTTTTAGACTTTTAGGAATAAAGTTGAGATTTTCTTCTATTGATGAAATTGAATCTGTAGATGCGTATATATCCTTTGTACAAGATAAGTCTTTGATTTCTGATTTAATCAATCTCGCTGCAGTTGCAATGATGTTGTCTTTCTCGTCTGCTTCACTTAAATTGCCTTTTTTTTGTTTTTGATAAAATTCATGTAATATTGTAGAAGCTGTTTTTCTAAGAGTTACTATATTAGATTTACCATCCATATCACTTAAAATAACAGAAGATCCAAAATACTTTTCAACTTTTTTTTGCATGTACTTGGTGCTGTATGCGTTTTCCCCACACATTTCAGTCATTTTCTGAACCAAATCTACCACAGATAGTTGCTCTTCTTCGTTATCGATAAGATAATCCATTGTCTTCTGAAATGATGTGTCTGTCAACTCATTGGTAGGTCTGCCTAATGACTTTCTTTTGACTCCAGGCGTTGAAGGTAACTGTTTTAATGTTCGAAAATTAGAACTACATTGTTGATGATAAATAGCGTCAGCTGCATGGAGGTCCGGAGCATATTCTAATCTTCCCAGTACATTTTCTGACCATTTATCATTACGCTCTTCACAAATGCGTTTAACGTTTACCTGGAAGTCAAGGGTTCTCACAGGGTAGACATCTAGACCTCGTTAATTTTCACATTTAGCGAATTCGCCACAAAACAAACAATTGTTTTTAAAATCAAAGGATCCTCTAGATCGTAAGGCAGGGTTTAATACAGTTGTATTTTCAAATGTTTTAGTTTTCACACGAATACTCTTTTCATTTGTATAATTTTTTCGACATTTCTGGTGAACTACATGCCCTACTGTCACTGAAATATTTTCTCCCAAGGTTTCGCTCACTGCGTTGATGCTACATGCCCCCTTTTCGCGAAGCTTAACTGATGGCTCTTCAGCATGAATATTATTATGGCATAAAGCACATATATCCTCTTCCATTTTAAATAATTTATTCGAAAAGTACAACAAATTAAGAAATTTACTATATCTAATCTATGTCATCTCTGTGTTTCCGTACTTTTTTAACAACGAAAAGAATGTGTCGTCCACGGTTTACTTTTAGACAAACAGTAAAGGAATCGTTTCTTTACGATCATTGGAATCGGTCATTGATGGTGGGTAGATATTTCTTCATAAATACATTATAAAGTTAATTCATTTGCAAAACAAATATAAACTAGAAATGGAACGAAATAACGTTGCCATAATAGATAGGCTAGACGTCTGGCTCAGTGATTGGCGACAATGTGCGTAATTTACAACTAAAAACTGTCTTTAAACAGGCAAATAACTTTAAATGTCCATTATAAATTGATCCCATCATAAGTGTACTTTCAAAATGTAATAGTTCTTATATAAATCACTAAATTCTACTGATTATTTAAAAGCGTAGGGGTTTGTTTACATGAAGAAGAGTCCTTGACGACGTCAAAATCGAGGAATTTGATTTATCTCCCTTTACAATGACGTCAAAAAGTACGGTGCGCCAATAACGTCATTTACACTGAAAGGGGTGTATCTTATGGGTTCGATTAAACCAGGTTCCCAATGTCCGATTTTGTCCGATTTTGGATATGTTACTCAAGAATATGTATTGCAATCGAAAATGTAAAAATAATTTCTGTTGCAATTTGTTTCACCTCAAATACTAGCATGACTGGACTATTGACGACTAAACGAATCTTTTAGCCTTTGGCCTTCAACATAAGGCATTGATCGCATCAGGCCTCACAACAGGCCACAATGCATGAAGCTAAATACATCCCATTGTTCAAAAAATATACACGTGGTAAAAACACCTGCAGAGGTTTTAGTGAAGTTATAATCGAGGTTGTCTAAGAAGCAATTTAATCAAAGACACAAAAACAGTAGGTATAACAAGCATCAAAATTAGCCTAAGAAAAGCCATCAATTTGTAAATATCTGCACACAAAATCTATATGGGCCTACATTGTCTAACAGCCTAGTTATACAAACGTAAGCCCTCTTCTATCCAGAAATTGGCGCCAAATTGACTACATCGTGTTATGTTCAAGGGAGGTAATTTGAACAAAGAATACGAAAAGTGAACGCTGCAATTTTCTAATGGAAGTTTCCTTAAAGGGGACCAGTCTTCATTTTTATTGGTTGATTTGGGTCTGGAATATATTTAAGTATCCTTCAGAAGCACGAGAAATGCACGAAAATTGCGTATTTTCTTCAAATATACCTTAAATTAGACATTTCTCATTCTATTTCTATAGATGACTTTTCTATACATTGCATAGTATCGCTAATGTGTAGTAGGCATTATAACTTTCAAATGCTAATAATTATGGATGCACATGGATTTGGAGGCTCAAATTTCAATGGTGAGTTGTGATAACCAGTACTAAATTGCTGAGCTAAAAAATCCCTGTTTCTGAGACTTATCCAAATCGACCCGCGAAAATGAAGCCTGTGCCTCTTTAATTAGCCTATACTTCTACCTTCGATGAATACAAATATAAATCTGCATGAATTTAAGTTGTTATTCTTGTAGCTAAAAATGGTTGCTTCTTTCTTTTCATTTTCTTGGATTGAACAACAGTTGGAATTTCAAGGGAGGTAACTTTCAAAATGAAAACAATTGAACTTTTTTACTTGTAAGGGAGGTAACCTTACACTAAGATTACATAAATACGGAATGGTATAAAACATTTTCTTCAGCGTTGAACTTAAAAGTTCGTTGTAGGTTCAATTTCCTTAAGCAACGAAATACGATATCATTTCATCTATCCATTCATTCCACACAGCGATATTCTAGATATTAATAAATGGCAGGGTTCCCTATCGAGTTGAGTTATCGATGTGAAACTTGACACAAATTAACTGATGTGTTCTGAATATTCACTTCAAATTTCAGATAATTCTAACCCTAAAATCAAATTAGAAAGTTAAAAATATTTTTCGATAATGGTGAAATAGTGGTGATGATTGTTTTTTGGGGTTTTGTTTAAAGATATTTTCCTGTATGGGACGAGAATGGAATTAAATTATTATTTACTAAATTGGAATTTCGTCATAAAATACAAATTTCTTTCTATAGAATACAAAAAGTTAAGAAAATATTCGAATATGTTTACCAATAGATGATGGTGACACTCACATAGACTGGACAGTATAAATATTGTGGTCTATATCGTATGTGTTTCTAAGTAGAATGGCTACCCTTTTAAGTAAAAGTCATTCAAGTATTTCTATAATATAATCATATGAAATAAGATAACTTTAAAATTTCAAACCCCACGAACCCATATTTAGAGTTTTGCTCGTTTTCTGAAAACTACGAATAGGTTTATTCTGAAATTCCAATATGAATTTCATTATTCAGTCTTGAAAAGAGATATTTGAAAAATAAAATATAGGCGAAAAATATGTACAAATGTTCAAAATTTCATCATAGGAACACTCGCACTATTCTTTAATGTTTTGGTGCCTTCTGTATGTCATAGATGTTATCCTATAACCTACCAGGCCCGTAGGAACAGGGGGGGCAGGGGGGCTGACTGAATGTCTGAAGCAATACAATTTTTGTTTTTTTAAGATAAAACAAGAAGTTACTGGTATGTTTTTAGAGCCAGTGAAAGCAAAATGGCTTTATATAGGCAGGAGCATCCTTGAATTCTGCACAATTCCCTTGAGAATGAGTTTTTGCACATTTGAATAGATCCATAGGTAGTAGTCTACTGAGTAAAATGACGACATGGACAGATTTCGAGAATCCACTTTAAGCCCCATTCACTTATTTCAAAGATAACTTAGGCGATATGAGAAAGTTTTATAAATGTCGATATTACTTTTCCCACTTCATTGATCAGAAAGTATCTACACCTATCTATAATGCAAATATTTATTGAAGTCTATTTTTGGTGGTTTTATTACTTTGTAGTTTACCTATTTATCTACACTACTCTTTTTATGAACACCTGTCTTTGTCAATATCATTCTTATACGTCTTGAATAATCAAAGATAGTAGTTATTAGACTTATTTCCTCAATAATTATTGTCAGATTTTAGACTTGACTTGTGGTTATTGACTCTTCTAGGCTACTTGCGTTTTCGGTTTTTTTATAATTTGATTATGTGATAAATCATACAATATAATACGCCTTTTTTTCAAAATCCTATTCTATATCATAATTTGCATAGACCTGAAGTATTTAATGAAATCCCTCTGATTGATAAGATTGTTAAAGCCACTCTTCAGCCTTTTAACTTAATGCCACCCTAAGATTTGGTTTGTCAACACGACATACCTTTTGCACATTTCATAAAAAAACCACCTGAAGAATGTAACGCGAAGAACCCTTGTTAAAATCCTAATCCATAAGTTACAACAAAAGAAATCAAAATCAGAGGAGTTCAATTGCCATCATTTTCAGATGACAATTAATGACAAAGTCAGCTGTGGTCAGAAAGCGAAAGAACTACCCAGTGCACTGCTCCCTTCACAAATAGAGACTCGTGTATAAAGTTTATACGAAAATATTCATGTTTATGTTCCTGATGACCTGTTGGAAGATGTCTACCCAGATCACAACAATTATGTTGTATATAACATCAGATACACTGTATATGTTTACGATTTAAGTCTGAGAATATTTTGTTCCGTTAAATATATTTCTGGTTGAAATACCAGAGGTTGAATCAATCCGTTTTTCTGACACTGGGTGAGGTCAAATCCCGTGTTAGTGTTCCGTGTTAGTGTTAACTCTGGTGTTAGTACCGAATTTGGACTAACACGGAGCGTGTAACACGAGCCTACTATCGGTATGATTTCTTGGATGTTAAATATTACACAGAGCCGATCTGTATGAATTTTTAGCCTTTATAAAAGTTTCTGAAATATATTTGATGATTTGATCTAGTATATTAAAGCTTTATTTGTCTGTATTTGTTATTTCTTAGCGCGGTTTATTTTGGTGTTAGTCCGCAAGACTTGACCTCATACTGGTGTTCCGTGTTAGCCCTGATATAAAAACTATCAACATGGTGTTAAGCAGTATTAACACGATTTCTCCTTCGTGTTAGTGTTAATATCGGAAATGAGATTTCATGGAATACTTTAACACATTATTAGAGGGTGAAAATGACATAATTATGCAAATTCTTTTGGCAATCGGTTATATATTACTGTTTGACATTCGGGACTCAAATTCTGATCGATTTCCGTCTGAAATAAGCCTAAAAATGGATTTAGAAATTATGCGCTAACACTAATCTCTAGGGCATTAACACGAGCATGAGTTCAAGTTTAGTGTTGGTGTTAACAGTTATTTAAATTCATTTAAAATGATTTTTATACCGACTGCTCAAGCTATTGTTGCAAAATAGAGGCTAAAATTTGGAAAGATATCCCGATACAACTTTAGAACCGATTGAACGTCATATCCGGCTTAATAAACGTGAATAAGATGTTTTCTCGGCTGAGTATTATGATTTTAGATATGGATGCCCAGCAAGGTAACAAATGTGTGTTGTTTTGCGGTTTGGATCGTTTGTAGCCTAGGTTGTATTATTGCTATTACTATATCAAAACACCAAGTTACGGTTAAGATATAGAAAAAGCTCATAGTTTTCATATCAAGCCCATTAGTATAGAGATGTTTTAAATGTACTTTCTACCAGATTTTCCTGTCGTTCTACCAAGGGAACGCCCACAAGAAACTCCCTTAATTTTAATAATATATGTACCAAAACAATAAAGTTACGGTTTAGATATAGATATATATAGGCTTACATCAATTTTCTCAGTAGTCCTTTGAGTTAGATACCAAAACAACGTCCAGTCTGAACAAGTTTGGTATGTCTAAACGTTGCTTAACATATCAGGAAAGTTTCTCCCATTCTCCCAAGTACGGCAACACGATCGCCGATCGTTAAATTTTGGTCATTCTATCCGAGTAAGGCACTTCTCGGTCCGTCATGTACCAACAAATGCTCACGAGCGAAGGACCCGAAAGTGACGTTCAGCGAATGGTTCCAAAGATCGTCCGGTACACAATTCAACAGAGTAGAGGAAAGGAGAAGGGGAGGGGGTGGTCTCAACTATTTTAGGTGCAAAACATCGACCATGGTTTTGTAAAATTAGGTATGTTTAAAACTCGCTTAGCACTCAAATTAAAGAGAAAAATAAATAAGAGAGTTATGTCCGTCTTGTTGCGGATTAATCTCTTGGTCGAGGGACAACTCAATCTCAGAATCGGATCCAAAAACCTGACAAAATCGAGAGTTATAGTAGTATAGTAGTGGATTACCTCAAAGAGAAGTACCATCAGATGTTTCGAAAAGAGTAACCATGGTCTGCTTCACCGCCACAATTATATATATATTTGGGATACAATCAGATCAATTTTTGCCTGACAAAACAAATCAGTCAAAATGCTAGAAACGGTTTTGTTATATTTGTCCAGAAGTTCCTTTAAACCACCATAAAAGTTCTTAAATGGATGAGTTGTGAAACATACACGCCATAAACTGGTGATTGAGGTATGTTACTGCATATAAATAGAAGATTAACAATAGGAAAATCAAAATCGTCACGTTTTTCATAAAGTCGAACCAAACATTCCACTCTTACAAGATCGTCCTTCCCGCTAGCCGCTAGTAGACACTCGTTCGTAAAGTGTTCCCTACCAGTAGGGTAAAACTAACCTCACGACGGTCTAAACCCAGCTCACGTTCCCTGTTGGAGGGTGAACAATCCAACGCTTGGCGAATTCTGCTTCGCAATGATAGGAAGAGCCGACATCGAAGGATCAAAAAGCAACGTCGGTAAGAACGCTTGACTGCTCTCGTTGTCCTCATCGAGTGAATTGAACGAACAAAACAATACAAGAACAACGTTTTAGAAATACATGTATTGTTTATATGGTAAGACTTGGTGTTAATGCAAATGTAATATTAGATTCGCGTGTTAACACCAGACATACAATATTAACACGAAGAATGAGTTCAAATGTCGTGTTACGTGTCGGTGTTAACACTAACACGGAACACTAACACGAGATTTGACCTCACCCACTGTATATATACGAAGACAAAATTACTTAATAAGGTATTTTACACGAATGTCCCTAAAGTTAATCGGCTTAGACACTAATTGACGGGTTTGTACTCTTAACATAATCTTTCTCTCTTTGTCTTAAAAACATTTAATATGATAATCCTTCGTTGTTACATACATGTTAATATCTTAATTCATTTGGTCGGTGTAACAACTACAAACAACTACCATTTACAACGCAAAGAAAATCTGGCATAAACATTTAGATATGGACAAAAACTGTTAAACATTTCTAGAGACTGCTCGCCCGTTTCCGCTTCAAAAAACAACATGGATTTAAGTGTCAGGTAAGACCTATTTTGTATATTTTGAAATGTATTTTCAAATATTTTGTATATTCTATTATTTTATATTTAAATATTTTGTTATTGAAAATTTTAAATATTTGTAAATTTAATTATTTTGTATAAAAAATACTTTAATATTATCTATTGAACCATAAACTCTCTCCTGGTTCAGTTGTTTGAAAATCGAACGGCGATATAGAGATATTTACAACTGGCATTAATGTATACACAGTAAGTTATATATGCTATATGCAATGTATTTAACTAATTGTATACGTTTTTCAGTCCATTATCAAAATATAGCAGTTTAACAGATACCAATCTATCTAGCTATTTCTCCAGTAAGTCGAAGAGGAGGCATCTGAAGAAAGCTGGTCTTGTAAGTATAGATGTTCCTTCCCTTGCATATTGCAACCCAAATTTTCAAACACTGTAAAATCTCTACAATACCAAAAAACCCGCTAGACAAACCATCTTCGATGAATATGCAATTCCTCGGTTCCCAACCAGAGGTACTAGTACCAGCAAACACCACAAGGGGAACCTGAGAAGCCCCTCAGACAATTTTAAAAAGTACAGAATGGATTAAATATCAAACCCCATTAATCGACAGATATCCTTTTACTTTCATGTTTGCTCTTAATGTTACTTAGGGTTGGCGAAGGGGTACCAGGAGATTGCTTGAACAAAATAAGGGTACGAAGAGTCCAAAAGGTTGGGAACCGAGGATGTAATTGAATCAAAAAAGGTCTTCACAGTGCTGTTTGTCAAAATGTACATCAGAAAGCAAAATAATGTAGTGATTTGTCTTTCTTAATTTCATCAACGTTCTTTTTCAGATCAGTGCCAATGGCATTGTACTACCAGAAAATAAAGTCAGATGCAACATTCTGAAACAAGAACGCAAACGGCAGATCAAGACTACCATAGCTCAAGCAATTGTTGAAAAAACATTAGAAATAGAGAGACAACGGCAGGCCATCATTCAACAAAAATTAGAAGAAATTGCTAAACTGGAATTAGTTCAGAGAATTAGAGTAAGTATATATGGACAGAAATGTAGTATGCATCACACGAAATTCCGTTTGTGAATCCGAAAGATCATCAATATGGTGAAAATGTCCTGTTAAGCAGTATTTTTTTTAAATAATATTTTTAGTTAATTGAATCCATTTAAGTCCATGAACTTGGACAATATTCTTCAACGACAAAGTCTTGGGAATTAGACAATCTTGTCCATCTTCAGAATAATGAGCCTATTGAGTATTAAATATACTGAAATATTTTAGGCAGATGAAACAGATCAAAGAAGACGAAATGAAGAGTTTTTACCAATGGTATTTAAACCATCAAGACCAAGACTTTCAACACGAAGTCGTCGACCATCATCAGGTCGAGCCAAAGAGAAACTTACTCATCAAACTTCTCTAAGACGTCGACCAACGAGTGCGCCCATTGCACGTTCCACATCGACGTCTAATTACGGTCACCATGATGGGGTAAGTTCTGCTCTGGATTTCCTCTCTTATACCATATTGCATTATTCGATGGGTCATTTGTCAGAATAATCACTCAATGTATCTTTTTGCCCCATTTTATTGTACATGTACAATTTAATTCCTTGATTTTGGTTGATATTTATTTATTATAACCATGGTGAAAACCAGAAAGTTGTAAATAAAAAGAATTGGATTTGGTAAGATATAATCGTTTTGGACATGGTTTTCTGGTCATTTCATAAATTTTATTTTTGTATTTTAGGTACGATACATCAATGTTGATATAAAACCATCCAATTCCCTAGTAAATGTAGATCAAGAAGACTTGGGTTTGGATTTAAAAAAGCTATATACAGTAAGTATGGTCAGTTACTATATTTTGCGAAATGATTTAATAATTGCATCTGAATGCATCTGGGTTTCCTGTGCTGAGATATCCTGTTCGTCTTTTGACTTCATTAGTTCTTTATATCTTATTTCCAGGTAGAACCATTGGCTTTAAGTAAGTATGCAATGGCCCTGGACAAATTAGAGAAGAGCAGAATTGCCAATTCACCATATAATACAGCTTCGACTATACCAATGCCACCAAAATCTCCACGAATTGCTGAAATGAATAAAACACGAAGACGTAACTCTGATCGACCTTACTCGGCCTCGCAGGTACTGTATATTTTTTATTTGAGCTCATCTTAAGCTGTACTCATCTGCTTTGGGTATTTAATAAAAATTCTCATCAGGATCGCTAGTTGAAGCAAAATTGAACTGCTGTAAGTTTACATACAAGATGATGGTGTAAGACCAGCAGAGTTAACTGTTTTTGGTCCACGGAAGCAGGTTTTCAGATTAGAATGTGCTAGGGTAGGAGAGCAGCTTTCAATGATAATCTGTAATACAATGATGGTCATCTTATTTCAGGCTCATACTTATGATAGAGAATCATCACTATTGAGTTACCCTAATGCAAGACAAAATATGACAGAAATAGTGATGAAGTATCACGGTTCAAAATTATCACTGGCTAGAGAAAAACTAGATCCTAAAAACATGGTAATTGTAGAGCAACAACATTGTGGAGGAAATACATTGATCATTTTTAAAGGAAGGCTTCTTCCCAATAGTAAGTTAAGATAGTATTCGTATTAGTATTTTATTCACAAATGGATTTGAAATCTTTTCAGATAGTGGCATTTCATGAGAGATGAGGCTCTCTGTAATTTTAGTTACGATATATGCATATACTTCTTGGAAATAAACCAGCCTAACTGAAAATTTGTTTCTCTGTGACAATAATTGTTCCTATGTCTGATTTTTTTTATTCCCCGTGAACAAAGATTATTATTTTACTTTCAGCGGATTTCACTATTTTCTCCCATCGTCACAGAGGATTTCCTTTTAGTTTAACAATATACGTTGATGGGCGGAGGAACTGCAGAGTCAGCACATGTTGTGAATATAGACATGCTTTAAATGTACGACTTGGTGGATCTCAAGGTCATTTTAGTTTTATTGATGTTCGTGGTAATATGCCGTGCTATAAGTAAGTAGGTTGTTCAGAAATACTTTGTGATTGACATTTTCTGAAAGCAATTGGATATTTAACTATTGCTAGCGTACACAAATGTAGAATACTCAACTCAAATCTCATGGAAAAAGGCTCATAACATTTTGTCGACGCGTGTTATGGATATCAAGTCTTTTCAAGGACAGAACAAAGCTATTGGATTGAGAATAATTTCGAATATTTCGATTTTGTTAACAATTTAATGTTTGCTCAAATCTAACATAAATTTTAAACTAAAATTTTGTTTTATTTAGATGTCAAGTAGAAATGGAAAAAAGGAAAAAGAAAAAACCTCCATCTGTAGAAACGGAAGTTTTAAATACATATAATGATCCGATAATACCAGTCGAGATTATAGAAGAGACATTTAGTAAGTATAGATAATATAAACATACATGTTTACATAGCTGCATTGGCATCCGAGTCGGAGAACATCCAAGTCCCAAAATTTTACAGGCATCCTTACTAATGGGCACAGAAACAAATTTTATCGATCGCAGGTATGGACATAGCTATGACAGCTCATGTTTTAATCTTCATAAAGATCTCAGTCTCAGTAACTGCATTTCTTCCCCAAAAAAAAATGTACGTTATTGGCGCGTAATGGTGAAAATGGCACGAGCACCTGCTTATAACAGACGTTGAAAACAATAATGTACGGTAATCTAATTATATTTCAGTTCAAGAAGTGAAAGTTCCTGTTGAACCACTGATTGTTGGACATGAATTAGGTAAGTGTTCAGGTTTTCTCTATAATATACTCATTTGAAACAAAGTGGATTGATCTGTAATATTTTATAGTTTCAAAACGTAGCACTTGTGGATACCTAAAAAAACTTTCTTTTGAATAGCAACACCGTCATCGAGGTACATCTTTCAGTAAATTTGAAAAAGTCCAAGTCTGTTAATCGATTGTAAAATTAATTCCTCACTCATTTATTTTAGAACTAGAGCATTATATTTATGACGACTTTGAAGAATCATACCAAGAATCCGCCAGAAAGATCAACCCTCGAACGACTAAAAGTAAGTTATTAACCTAATTACAGTATGGTAAATCTCTGTACATATGTTTCAGTAGGTTGGTCAATTTCTGTACAGTTGGTTCAGGTCGGCTCTTACTTACAGAAGCTTTATGGAACAACAATCACTGGTTGAGGTTTTAAGCAACGCTTCAATCTGAAACACGTCGAAACGTTTCATAAAACTTGAACCAGTGAATGATGTTCCGAAAAGATGTGTCTATATATTATATTCACAATTGCTTAGTGTCATTTAAAGACTTTAATTAACACTAGTTACCATCTAGCAAAAAAAATATGTCGATTTGAGCGGTCGAAAAAATGGACAACCAAGAGGGCCGTAGTCGATCATTTTCTGAAAAAAAAAAATCAGTGATGTGCCTTACCTCTCTACCTGAAACTATTTATTCAGATCACCCTACCGGTATGTCATTCGGAGCAGGCTAAATAATGATGTTGAGCATGTATTACAACACGACTAGCTATTCGGAACACATTCAAAGTTTTATGTCAACTTTGATCTGGATGAGGTCTTTGAGATTCTTTTATTTTCATCAGCATTTGTAGTAATATATTGCCGGGTTGGAATCCTGCTTTGGGATCAAATTTGATAGTGTACGTTCTTTGTTCCAGATGTGGTACCTGTCAGTCCCATTGTTAAAGAAAGGAGAGTGAAAGTAAGAGACGGAAAAGGAAAGGGAGGGAAAGAATATATTACAGAAGTAGAGCCACCGAATGTAGACTGTGATACAGCTATGACTTATACGTTTCTCAAAAAAGATGTCAATGATGATGAGAACCCATTAAGTGACGTAAGAGGACCAAGACAAATTACCATCACTGACGATAACAAATGGGTTATTACCGTTCAAGGTCCACCAAAAGCAGCGAAGACACATCACAGAGACCCAGCCTTAGTCAAACAAAAAACTCACGAAGTTACATTACATAAGAACAACCGGTCTTTGATTTCCATTCAAGGACAATCGTCTGACTCTGATGATGATATTGATGTTATTGGGTGTAAACCAGATGTGAAAGACGAGTATACCGACTCGGATGATTCACCATCAACTCTGAGATCCGAACCCAAAATAGACTCTGGTTCACGTAACTCCACTAAGTCTCATCGAGGATTGGTGAAGTCGGGTTCTTCAACACAAACCATGTCCAGTGCTGGTATGGAAAAGAAGGTGAAAAGAACTAAAAAGAAATCACACCGGAGAAGGAAAAATAATAATAGTATTGAGGATGAAATTGAGTCCGCTGAAGAATTGTTAAAAGAGGTAGATAGTTATATCAATACAGCTGATGAAGTGTCTGATATAGAAAATGAAGTGGCGTCTCCTAAGGGTCCAGTAACAAATCACATTCTCTCTCAAAGTTCATCCTCTACAACAACTCGTCAAACGATAGATAAGGAAAGTTCTTCTGTTGTTTCTGAAAGATCAGATAGTAAAGATCGCACCAAAAATCACCAAGAAGATGTTTACCGATCCCGCAATAACCTGTACTTGTCAGATATGGATGATCCAAAAACAATGAGTACGAACAACTCAAAATCAGAGGACATCCCATTACCAGAACCTTCTGATTCACCAAAAGTAGTTTCAGAGAGCAAAAATAGCCCTGTTTGTACTGATGATGATAGTGTAACTCACAGCAACAATTCACATCTGGAAAGTTATTCTGAAAATCGTGGAAATGATCACGAATCTTCAAACTCTATTAAATCTAATGGCAGCTCTATCAAGTCAGAAACCAAGAATCACTCAAAGAAAAAAGCTGAATCAGATTCTGATGGCAATGACTCCAAGCCCGCCTCAGAAAGTTCAAGCGAAATTAAATCTGAATCCGTAAAGAACTCTGACAGTAACAATACAGTAATTGAAGAGGAGGACAAGTTTGACTCAAACTTAAAATCGTCCTTAAAAATCAGTAAATCTCCCAGAAATACAAAAGCTAAAAGTGTTTCATTTCATTCCAAAGTTGACATTGAACCCGATTCTCCTCGTGAATATTCTACAAATCAAAACAATAACAGTAAAGTCGACGATCGACATAGTGATGTAACAGAAGATTCCTCAAGTGACTCTAGTGATACGGAATCATCAAGCTATGAAAGTGATTTCGACAATACCACAAGTGACAAAAAATGAAAAAAAAACACACAATAGGTTGTAGTATAGTTGAAGCAAACTAAGAACTCACGGTCAATGGCAACCACACAATTCAGTTCTACCGGAAGTTAACAATTGCGCGAAATGCGTGGTACCTTATACATAAATAAAATAAATTTCCACTCATTAGACCGAAATTATTGACCCGAAGAGAATTGTCTGTGTACATGTAATTGATTCCAAATTAAATTGTTTTGTTTTGATATTGGAATTCTATAGCCCATGATAAAATCCACACAATACTAGTATTCACTATCGGCTGGATTGGTTAAGTGATTTATTACAAGCTTTATATATAATTCATCTATTTATAACTGTTATTTGAAATAATAAAGTTTTTATTTCCTAGAAAATAACTATCTTTCTCACCCTCTTGTGAAATGTGGATCGTATATAGGCCCCATGTCATCTATAAGGTCCGTCCGTAATTCCGCCCCCAATTACTCGACAACTATCCAGAAGACGCAACCAGATACAATTGTTAATCAGCACCGAAATATCTCCTTGTATTTTAAATTATATGTATATACCGAAATATTTGCATTCTAATTGTCGCCCTTGTCATACAAAATGCGCTCATAAAATTGGCGGGGAATTGTTCATTATTTCTACTCAAGGATGAACCTTTAAAAAGGGTCTAAATAATCACAAATACTTAACGGTTTTTGTTGAACCTCTTACCCTATAGTAACAGATTCTCACAGGATGTTCCTAAAACTAATGTGAACCTTCATATCATTTTGTAACTTCCAACAAAGTAACCACTTTCAAACATGTTGACCTACTTTCGATGAAACATGATTAAAATATTACATTATCAGTTACTTCCCTTGATTCAAAGAAATTAACATATTTGTACCAGTTTCATTTATAGCTCTATGTACAGAAACTTCGTAATCTGCAAACAATCAGTTTTACGTGGTATAATAATATTATAATTATATTATATTATATATCAATAGAGGTCAAAGGCATTTAGTCCGTCTTTTTGTTATTCTATTGCTGCATGTGGTAATTATGGCAAAATAGATAAACCTAAATTCACACTTAGCATTTCTTTTTAATAATACACATAGTTAGTTAGTTGTTGCATTGCTTGGCTACCGTAAATTATCCTGGACAAATGGGCCTCCATACTCAGCTGTTTCAAGACGTCATAAGGATTCTCTACGTTACTATAAATATATTTCGGAGATCCTCTATGTCTTGCCATCATGTCAACAGAGAGTATAAAATGTCAAGAACACAAACGGTTAGCTGATATTATAAAAGGGGTTCATGCCAGTTTACGGCAGAAACTTAAGTCTAGTAAGTAGATCTATTGAAAATATATCTAGTATTTAAACTGAACTGGCATTCGATAAATCTATCCACGCAGTGCAGTGTATTGTAGGCCTATGGAGGGGCATTTGTGCCACAATCGTTCTTCATTTACATTCTTCTCATATCCAAATTCAGTGATGAACAAATAACGCTACAGGCGTGCAAACCAACATTCTGACAGGAAAGAGGTCTGGAACAAATAAAATTTAAAGATAGTGCCTTTATTTGAAAACTTTTTTTTATTAGATGATGCAGATTACAAAGAAATTTGGGAAAACCATTGTCAAAATAAAGAAGTATTAGAAGAATATGCTGATGCTATGCATCATTTAGCTGTAGATCATTGGAATGATGAATCAGAGTCTAGAATAGAATGGTGTTATCAAACTATTACAGAGTATTATTATAAAGATGGACTTAGTAAATTGATTGCTAAAGATTTAAGAAGGCAAAGTGCAGGTAGATATCATTAGGCATAAGTATCTCTCTCTAAAAAAGTGAGTTTTCTCTGTTACATAATGTAGAATTTCAAAAGAGAAGTATGAATGGATTATATATCATAAACAGATAAATTCTTAAATTGCACGAAAAATTAAACATGAGTGGGAAATTGAAATGATACAAGCTACACAATCTAACAATAAGATTGGAATAATAGTGATATTATAATTTTATACATGAATATTGTAGAAAATAGGAAGAAAATTTCAGTGATTGTAAATCATGAAGATAAATTAGATATGACAAGTTTAAACTCTTTACCAGCCAATTCAGATTATTGTGAAGAACAGTCATCAGTTTTAACGAACACTAATCAGACATCAGATAGTGTGTTATCATTATCTAGTACATGTAATACAACTAAAATAAGGTGATAGTTTTGGGGTTTTTTTATTTATCGTTCACATAAATTCCACATTTGTTATAAACTGTATCAAAACAATGTTTTTATTCAAATATAAATCCTTATACAAAGATATTTTTGAATTATTATTAATTATCCTTTCATAATCACCTTGGAAAAAACTTTTTAGTTATTTTATCTTTCCAAGGCATTTTGTAATTGATGAATATAAGGAAACAAACTTTATGGATATACAATTTCTAGTTATTGTTCTTTCCTTTGTATCATTGTTATAACAGACTCTTGTAAATAACCAACAGTATAATTTAATTTATTTCAGCCATTCTCTACGACTAGAGAGTAAGATAAGACTATTAGATGTTGGTAGTTGTTATAATCCATTTACTGTATTTGATACGTTTCAAACAGTTGGTATTGATATTTGTCCAGCCACGCCTGTAAGTTATGAATATTTACCTCATATATTTAAAGAATATTTGTCTGCATTCATACGCTCAAGAAGTAACAAATAGATACAACAAAAATGAACAATTTTAATACATTGCGTGTACAATATATTTAATTATTTCAAATAATTAAGTATTTTTGGCTTTATGGCCAAATTGGTTTTAAGTTTTTAATGAAATTTAAAATTCTTTCATACAAACATAGATGTGTTTTATCTTTCAGAGTGTGTACCAGTGTGATTTTCTAAATTTACAAACAATTGATCCATTTCCATCAGAGTCTTTAGATTTTTATATTGACACATTACAAAGTCCTATTGAACAGTTACCAAAACAACTTTTTCATGTGTGTGTATTTTCATTGTTGTTAGAATATTTTCCATCTCCTCATCAGAGAATATTGTGTTGTAAAAAGGCCCAGGAATTATTAGAGTTAAATGGATTGTTATTGATTATAACCCCAGACTCTCACAGTCAACATCGTAATTCTGCCATGATCAAAAGCTGGAAATTGGCTGTGGAATCACTTGGATTTAAAAGGTGGAAATATGTGAAAAAAGAACACTTACATTGTCTAGCATTCCGAAAGATGAACAATGTTTCATCAGACATAATGTGTGAAAAGACTCGAGATTTGATGTATATACCTCAAGATTTTAATACTGTGGACTCTCAAGATGAAAACACATCTTGTAAGCCATATACTGTTGAAGATGAAGAGGTTAATCATTTATTATTAGATGAACTACCAGATGTGTATGTTTCTGATGAATAAACATTTTACAGTTGTATTATCTCTTAAAAAGGCAATACACTTTGAAATAAATAACAAAGTCACTAATTTCCTTTCCTACAGGTATCCATATTGTTTCAGATTTTTTATCTTAAATCTTTATGGATTAATCCCACATTCCGTTGTAATTAAAAATAGGAACATGAAATAGAGTAGGGATGGGAAGCCCACATGCAGCTCTTACCTTTGGTTCCAAATCTACCAGATATGTATGACCATTATTAGAGATGAACTACCAGATCTGTATGACCATTATATACCAGATCTGTATGACAAATATTAGGTGAACTACCAGATCTGTATGACCATTATATACCAGATCTGTATGACAAATATTAGGTGAACTACCAGATCTGAATGATAATGGTAGATTAACTACCAGATCTGTTTTTTTCGAATGGTTAATAAATTAATATATTAAGACAGTGCAGTACGTACAATAGGCTACAATTATTGGACATTAAGAATTGCACACCAATGGTCCTAATCGTAAATTACGACGTAAAATGAATCTAGACATTCATACACATATAAGAACATATTATGTTGCTTATCGCTTATAAATTTGTCATGGTTAAATATTTAATATTAATTAAGAGTAGTAAAAGCATACCCTTGCTGCTAATTAATATTACATCACCATGTCAATTTATAAAGTTCAAGGGAGGTAATTTTATATTTTAAAAAATAATCACGAAATTTACACATTACGGGAGAGAACTCTGTCAAAATTTGATAATTATAAAAGTAGGTCGAAAACCAATGTTTTGACAGTCGAAGCATCGATTTACATTCGTTGTCATCATATTCCAACTTCGTCAATATCAAGAATAATCACTATTAATTGTTCTAAATAGTAGAAGTCTTTATGCTACTAATTATCTGAACTTTTGCCAATTGATTCAGTCTTGGAGTAATCTGAAAAACTGGAGGCTCTATTGCAATTTCTGCAAAAAACCCAGAGCTGTACACGAAAGTACTAAAATATGTAGAAATCATAAAAATAGACAGTGGCAAGATAAAATTGACATTGGGTCATTTAAACAAACAGATCTAGTAGTTCATCTGTATGCCCATGGTTCATAATAATATGCTGCTACCAATGTATATACACAAACATTTATTTTGGTTTACCAGTTTCGCTCAGACCATGATTAATCCAACGGCAACATAGAAACAATATTGAAGACTTCAATTAGGCTGAACATGGTGGAAACCGCATCTGTTGAAAGGGTGGACTCTTCTGGCTTCGAAATATAATGTGGTCTACTAATATTGCGATTTACAGAGATGTAATATAGTTGTGGTAAACGATACAAGAGTTGCCTCCCATTAATCAATCTTTCTATACTATTGGACTTAAAGGGGAATGTTCAGCATTTTCGAGTATCGATTTCGGCCTTTAATTTATGTAAATGGCCTTCAGGTGTACTGCAACTGCCCAAAAATTGCACAATTCCTTCATTTATACCCGTACCTTAATAGTTATTTTTCATTTTATGTAGGTGTGTTTTCTATATAAGGCATAGTCTTACTATACGACGAGTCGTATTTTTTCCTTTGAACGCTGATAATTATGGATACATGGGGATTTGAAGTCTCAAAAATATTATTACAGATTAGATTATCTAAAAAAAATCCCGGTTTGGTCGAACAGTTAGTGAACACATCCCTTTAGGCAATAGATCACACGGATGTTCTCTGGTATTGGATATTCACTTCAAATTACATGACAGTAACCGTCTTATCTTTACTAACATCTGGAGCTCAAATATCCTGCTACTTTACATCATTTGACAGATTCATTTCACTCTAATTCAAATGATCATGTGCAGAACTCTAGGATATTTTGACAAAAGTGTATTGTCTGTTTACAATCGTCTGTTCACATTTCTCCTTCAAGGCTCTAGATGTAGAATATACAGTATCTAAGCAAGATAGATAGTTTTTGTAGTTCAGAGTAATGAAAGTCTAGCTCTTCAGATAACATCCAGCATCCAATGCCGCCAGTTACTGAGGCGTACGAACTCCCAGTGCTGCATGATATTAATAACACTTCCAGTACTGCATACTGTTAAAACTCCCAGTGTTGCATGCTGTTAATTCTTCCAGTGCTGCATGCTGTTAAATCTCCCAGTGCTGCATGATGTTAAAACTCCCAGTTCTGTGTGCTGTTAAAACTCCCAGTGCTGCAAGATGTTAATAAAACTCATAGTGCTGCATGATGTTAATAAAACTCCCAGTGCTGCATGATGTTAATAAAACTCCCAGTGCTGCGTGCTGTTAAAACTCCCAGTGCTGCAAGATGTTAATAAAACTCCCAGTGCTGCATGATGTTAATAAAACTCCCAGTGCTGCGTGCTGTTAAAACTCTCAGTGCTGCATGATGTTAAAACTCTCAGTGCTGCATGATGTTAAAACTTTCAGTGCTTCGTGATGTTAAAACTTTCAGTGCTGTATTATGTTAAAACTCTCAGTGCTGCATGATGTTAAAACTTTCAGTGCTGCATGATGTTAAAACTTTCAGAGCTGCGTGCTGTTAATAAAACTCCCAGTGCTGCGTGCTGTTAAAACTCTCAGTGCTGCATGATGTTAAAACTTTCAGTGCTGCGTGATGTTAAAACTTTCAGTGCTGCATGGTGTTAAAACTTTCAGTGCTGCATGATGTTAAAACTTTCAGTGCTGCATGATGTTAAAACTCCCCAGTGCTGCGTGATGTTAAAGACCCAGTGGTGCATAGTGTTAAAACTCTCAGTGCTGCACGATGTTAAAATTATTAAAAACTTCCAGTGCCGCATGATGTCAAAGCTTCCAGTGCTGCATAAGGGTAAAACTCCCAGTGCTGCATGATGTTAAAACTCCCAGTGCTGCGTGCTGT
Source organism: Lottia scabra (assembly GCA_029955415.1). Taxonomy (NCBI): domain Eukaryota; kingdom Metazoa; phylum Mollusca; class Gastropoda; family Lottiidae; genus Lottia; species Lottia scabra. The sequence goes on from JARJEI010000069.1 coordinate 233,029, forward strand.
TAAAATTCCAAGTGTTGCATGAGGGTAAAACTCCCAGTGCTGCATAAGGGTAAAACTCCCGGTGCTGCATGATGTTAAAACGCAGAGTGCTGCATGATGGTAAAACTCCCAGTGCTGCATGAGGGTACAACTCCTAGTGATGCATGATGTTAAAACTCCCAGTGCTGCATGATGTTTAAAAAACCAGTGCTGCATGAGGGTAAAACTCCCAGTGATGCATGATGTTAAAACTCCCAGTGCTGCATGAGGGTAAAACTCCCAGTGATGCATGAGGGTAAAACTCCCATTATTCTCTAATCTACAATAGGGGCGCACCATCGTCGCATCTTGCATCTATGTTGGATTGTCGAAGAATTGCAGTGGGTTCGAACTCTTATCAGCAAAACAATCTTTGCAACCAACGTTATTTTATTCAATGACAGAGTTTGAACTTATATATCACTCTTTGGACCAAATTAAATCAACCTAAATTATCGTCTGCATGAGGCCAAAAAAAAGTTTCATACGTCCGAATAATTGTAATAAACGCTAGGAGAACCTTCTGTTGATGGTAATATTCGACATTTTAGCCTCGATTCGATAGTTTTCACCCCCTACCCTCATAGGCGTAGGAGACAGGGGGGCAGGGGGGGGGCAGCTGCCCCCCCAAAAAGTATGTTTTCGGGCAAAATTATCCCAAAAATCGGGCAATCAATGGGAAAACATTACTAAAATTCGGGCAAAAGTCGGTCTGCCCCCTTGTTGAGACGTGGGCCCCTACGGCTATGCCTACCCTAATGCCGGTATTAAAAAGATCGATGGTCTCCTAATTTTACAATTTTCGTGAAAAACAAAAATACACCAAAAAATAGTCTAAGCAACCGGCGGAATAATATTAATAATATTACTAACGACTGTAAATAACGGTACGTGTTGATAGGGAATTGAGTATATTAGTGGCTAATATTGAAATATATTGTACCATTAAAATATTATACATTATCTCTAACATTGTTTGTTATTTTTCTATTTACTCGGCAGGTGCTCGTGACGTCACTATGGTTAGTAGACGAATAACTCTTTATAACAACAAAGTATCCTTACGCGGTCAACAAAATAAATCAATAATGAGGTCTAAAATTCTCCTCAGATCTAGATGAAAAGTGATTTGTTTGTCAATGGACATTATTCCACGGAAATACTGATTCGATGTGTCGCTGACAGAATTTATTTAAAATAAAAACAATATTGATAGGTGTTTGAACTTTTCTTTTATTTTTAACATTGGTGCGACCGTATTGTGTTCCAAGTGCTAGATCTTTCAAATTATTATTGCTCGATATATTTACTGTTTACTTCTTCGTCTGTTAATGACAACTGTCATATTCATGAGGTAAGAATTATAGAACGTATAATGTTCAATCTTGTCATTACTATCTTATATTGTGTCCTCACAACAATTTGGTTTAAATCCATACCAATTGCTAGTATAATGGACTGCGCTAGTAGTGCAGGGCTATTGTCAACAAAGCCGACTGTCAGTATCGGTTCTTTACTGACTCTTCATATATAGGGGAGAGTGGCCAGATTGAGTCACCTATATAGAACATCATTTGCATTATGTATGAATATATCCAGTATATAAAGGCCTACCCACTATATTATAATAAATATGATTGGAGTGACCTATGTATATAAATAACTTATACCATACTTACCTTAATTAATAGCCTATTTGAAAAGGGGTACTGGCCATGTGATAGTAAGTTTTGTTCACCCTATCACTATCACGTTTAATGTAAAATTTGATATCTTGAAATGATATCTTAAAATTCCTTTAAGTGTAGGATTAAAATACGAAATAATGACAATGCATGATATCCGACAATACATGATATCCGGCATAATAATTAAATGCCAAATAATCATTATTGTTAAATATTATTATTATATATTGGATACACTGCAAGAAAACCCTACAACATCAAACGTTCATAATTAGCCTATAAGAAATTTCTACATTATTTTGGATACATGGTATATGAAATTTATACAATTAGTACATTAACAATAAGTATCAGAATATTTGAATTGATTAACGAGTTATCCCAAATTGAAAGTTATTATAACTTGTGATGTCACTTGATCATGCAGTTTTACAGGACTCGACACTATGTATCATAATTATTTTACTGTTAGAATTGAGCGGTACCATGAATGAAAGGGCTGCATGACCCAAATAACTAAGCAGATATAGTGAACCTCTTATTAAGAGTTAACTCCCTTAGAATGACTTTAAATGGGAACATTTTTAATGAATTTGCATATTATGTTAATGATCTACATTAAATTGCCTTTTATGATAGACCTATAGTTACAATGAATTAAATGAAGAATCTGATTTGAAATTTTTAAGGCATCTTAACTTGATTAAGAAATAATGCTTAACCAATGCAATATGATGATAGCTCTTGTTTCAACGATTTAGAATATTTAGATGCTTGCTTGTTAGTCAATATTGGCTATGGGCACAGTTTAAGATAGTAATTAACTTATGAATTAATTTGAAAATGAAAAGTGAATTTTAATTGATTTGTCTTGGATTATTACACATTCGTTTTTTATTGCAGATAAACCTCACCCCAGATTCTCATACTGAAAAATAACATGGGTAGTTGAAATTGAGCTCCTTCCACTGGTATGTATAATTTAATTCTAAAATTTATTGTAATTATTGTCTAATAAAAAGTTTCACCTATTTCGGACCGTTGCCCAAATTCATAAAACTCCGGGACTGAAGTGTCCCCCTGATCATTTCCAAACTAGGAATTGATGTTTAAATCACAGATTGTTTACAGAGATACAGGGATTCACATACAAATTTTTAATTCAGTTCACAGGGACAGCCTGTGAGAAAATTTGTTTTTAAAGATATACTGCATGCGTTGCTATTATGTGTCTCCAAGCATTGGATATCATCATTAGGGAGGCAGAATGCATTTAACCACACAATAACATACCGTATTAAGCGAATTTAAAGTTAAATGCAATTTGGGCTTTGGAAAAAATAACACAGCCTATATGCCCTACAGGCCCCTGATAAGTAGTCCATGGCTCCAGGTTGGGAACCAATGTTTTATAGCATAATTATGATATATATTATTTATTCCCCATCAAGGAAAAAATTGCAAAGAGATTCTTAAAGAATTTTACGCAATAATAAGGATTTATATGGGAGAAATCGGGGTAAAGTAACCCATCGAGAACCTTCAAAGAATAATAGAGAGAAAAATGTTGAAAACCCCTGCACTAAATGAACCATATTGACAGCAACTTTTCATCTTATCAAGGGCAAAATTATATGTTCTATTATTACTTACAAAATACTTTGCATTCAATTTTGTCTACTCAAAAGTTTGAAAGTGTTTTTAAAAAGGGCTTATTGAAAAAGATTCTATAATAACAAAAAAAGAAACACATTATGCAGAGTGGCATTACAGCCCTTGGCTTTTAAAGAGGTTAACAAACAAGTTTTCTTCGTTTTTTTGTATGTATCTTTGTCTGAATATTCCTTTGAAGCAATATCTGATAAGGACAGTGACTAATTCAATCATGTTCATGTCAGCCAAAATACCTGGCATTCTTTTGTTATGATGACCAGCAATTAGCATTGCCTTTCAGCATTTTGTTCACAGTTCAAAACATACGCGACGATTTCCTTGGTCCGGTTCCTAGTATTAAAGTAAGTTCAAGTCCGATACTCGACTTGAGATTTCCCAAGTAATTCATGCATAGACATAAGTCAACTTAGGGTTTTAAGCTGGAAATTGATCTTAAGCAAAAGGAACTGGGCCAAGATATCTCAAAAATGATCAATTCAAAGAATTCGTGCTCTCCGTAGAATAGCATTTAATAAAAATAATCTTCAAATACATTTTAGAAAACATCTTTAAGTTTTAAACTGATTTGAATGAAATTTGATATTAACACTCAGAGAAAGTGTATATAGGCTATATTGTATGGTTTAAAGGAAATGTGAAAAGTAAACAAATGAATAAATAAATAAACAAATAAATTACCATGCCATGGTGAAACCTTAATCATGATAATGAATAGCAGGATGTTATTAGAAAGTTGAAGCCACTATTTGTAAACAACCAACAGTCAAATCAGAGTCTGTGTTCAGCTTTTAAATCAAAATGCTTGAAAAATATAATTTAATGTATTGATTTGCATATTCGAAAAATAAGACAATAATACCTTTGTAGAAAAATGTTGCTATGATTTTTATAGAAATATGATCTATGAACCTGTTTCACAAAAATATTTTTGGATCTGAGATATTGTAGTTCTGAAGTCTGCATTTTAAATTATGAACTATTATAAATTTTTGACAAACATGAGCCACCTTTGTATGTTATTGGTGATTGAGAGCATGCTGTTCAATTCAGTTATTCTGTTTCTTGTACCAACAGTAACGCAGAACTTGGTTTTGTCTTGCAATGCCCATTTCTATGTAAGAATTAGTTATTATTTTAAATAACGGCATGTTTGACATTTTGGGAGTAACCTACATTAACTGTTTAAAGGGATATGTTCACTATTTGTTTGATCAAAAAAAATTTAATCTCAGAAACTTGAATTTTTAAGCTGATCTAATCCGTAATAATGTTCCCAACTCTGCCTCTAAATTTAAGCCTTCAATACCCTGTGTATCCATCTTTATCAGCGTTTGAAAGTCGAAAATTTGACTTATCGTTTAGAAATACAGAAAACACATATAAGATAATTGTTAAGGTACAGGTATGATTTAAGTGATTGTGCGATTTTTGGGCAGTTCCAGTAAATCTGAAGGCTATTTACATAAATTCAGGGCCAAAATCGATCCTCGAAAATGCTGAACATTCCCCTTTAAAAGTCAACATGCATCATAAGCATACACATGGAAGTAAATAGACTTCAAATTGGCCACTCTGTTATAAAACATTGGGCTTGTGTTCTGAAATGTGTCAAGAATGATATCCCAAATTTACTGAGATGAAATGCAATTCAAAATGTCAAAAAATTACATTATTATTTGGAAATGCAGAACTCAATTTCTTGTGCGATGGATTCTTTTGAACCCTTTATACAATGAAATAGGACTTCTTTCCCTAATTATGGTTGATTTATACTTTTAATTTGTTAGAATTGTGATGTGTTTTTGATAAAACTATCTGAGAAAGAGAGAAATTATAAATAGTAATAGAGATATTAACATAATGAGATGGGGATGATGATATTTGTTTGAAGACTATAATATAATACAAACAAAATAACAATCAATACTTCTGTAGGGAGTTTCACTCTATCTTTAAAAAAACAAAAATATACCGCTGTTACTATAGACAAGCTTAGAAAGATTTTCATGTGGTAGACTTGGATGTAAATAATCAATCAATATTTTATTAGTATTTACAGTACCAGTAACCTATACTCTTCCTGGAATGGAATATTGAGGTCAGTTTGATTCCAATGTTTGTTGTATTGTGATGCCAGCGGTTCCTGGAGGCCTCTGATAAACAAACTATATTGATTTGCTAACACTGTCAACTTCTCTCACTTTCTTTATCTTTGATTTAATACAGATTATTTGTTCAATATTCTCCACCATTCAAACTGAGGGAAACACTGCAAACTTTCTTAATTTATACTGTTTATTTCTAACTCCTCTAGGAATATAATATGGTGTGTATTTTAGAAATATCTTATACGGGAACACAATCCACAAATTAGCCATTTATTCTTTACATATTATGAATTGGAAGAATTGAACTTTTAAATCAGGCCTTCTCAAATAGCGGCCCGGGGGCCAAATCTGGCCTGCGATGCCCTTGAAAATGGCTCCTCAGGAGTGACCTCTTCGGCTAAAACTCTCTCCTCTCTATGCTTGTTAAGCTCTATTTGGCCCTTATATGTTTTCATGAAATGCATTTGGCCCTTTACAAAAATTAATTAATTTTAAATAGTGTCCACATTTCTCCTGAAAAATTATCTTGTGGGGTGAAATTCAAAATATAACAAGCACCAAAAGACAGTTTAAAAAGAAGATGGCTCTAAAAAAGCATGACAGAGCAGCTTAAGAAAAGGTTGCTATAAAAATGCCAGGTTAAATAGGCATTAGAGTTTTAAATCAAACAAATGTCTACAATTCAACCTCCCTACAATGCTCAGCTGCATTGAATATATTGTCCAAGCTGTAGCTTTTATCATTTTCATGGCTAATCTAATCCGTCCAAAACTCTCCCTTGAAATTTAAGCTTTCAAATCCCGATGTATCCATAATTTTATATACGTTTGAAAGTCAAAAATACGACTTGCTGTTTAGTAATTCTATGCCTTATATAGAAAACTCATATACAGAAAAAGAAAGATTACTGTTATGGTACAGGGGCCTTATTCTAGAAGACTTAACTTGGATAAAATCCAGATTTTAAGAAATACAGTAATCTGATTGGATAATAAAGTCAAATTTAAAATCAATTTTAGTGATTGACCAATCAGATGACTGGGACACTAAAATAATTGTAAGTTAAGCTTTCGAGAATAAGGCCCCAGGTATAATTGAAGTGATTGTGCGATTTTTGGGCAGTTCCAGTAAATCTGAAGGCTATTTACATAAATTCAAGGCCCAAATCGATCCTTGAAAATTCTGAACATTTCCCTTGAAAGCGATCCAACCTCTTAGAATAAACACAAAAATGAAGTTCTCAAACTTGGTCAATAAGAGTATATATTCATCAACGGTGTCCAAACAGAATCCAATAAATCCATAAAACTATGTCATTTCCATACAATTACAGGTTATAATTGAAAAAAGATTAAAATATGAGTAAGCATTTTTTAATTATTGTATATAAACATTGTTTTCTGGATTTATCAGAGTATTTAAGTAATCTGTTATATAGGTAGCCAACAGGTAAGTCCCTTGATGAATAAATAATCTTATTTACCAAGTTTGAAAATTTAAAGTTTTTGTTCATTCTAAGAGGTTGTATTCCTTTAAATTTGATGTTAAACCCGTTTCTCAGTCAATAAGTAAAAGAAATATATTAAGGGTTTAAATACAATATCACACAAAATAAACCTAGTTCTTCACAGTTCAGTTAAATCAGAATAGCTCTTTCAATTATCAATTGTGTGAAAGAAAATGATCATTCAATTTAAATACATATTATTTGCGAGATAAATCACTTAATGCCATATTCTCCAAAATATACAAAAGTTCAGAAATCAACTAAAACGAAATTTAAATTTAAAATCATTAAAATTAAAATTAATTGCTTAGAGAGGACACATATAGCATCATTTTCTACCATTTTAATTTTAAGCAATGGATCCATCAATTCCACTTAAACTAAATGTTTAATGTACCGAAGTTATTTTGTAAAATATGCCTGTTACAAATAAGGCCTTAATTGAAAATTAGTTCAAGTGGAATTGCTTTAAAGCTGTTGAATTTTGCTATCAATGTCCCCAATACATATAAAAAATGAGAAAACCTCAAAACAATCCCTTTAAATCATAAGTTCAAATTGCATAATAAAACGCATATATTGCACATTAAATTTACTAAAAATCATGATGTGGGCGTATATGACTGTGATGTGTTATCTTTGTATTAACTACTGGGATGAGAAATAAGTAATTCAAATTAATGTTTTCCTTTTTCTTATGTCAATATGAATAAAGATAAATAGAATTGAATAACTAGAGTTCAAGATGTATTCAATATACAGGAAAGCATTTTTCATACAGTTTTATCAATAGTATATCTTGAAAAATAAACATTGCTAAATTTTCTGAATGCAATTATTTCTTAGGGCTTTCATGAACGGTAAATAAAACAGTACTTTGATGCTGACGCAGTACCCTTGCGTGTGTTTGTTAATATTATTTTCTAATAGAATGTGTAGAGGAGTTTGTACTGAGTGACATGGTTATTATAAACAATGATTATTGACAAACAACATAGTAAGTAAATAACATTGACAAATTTCTTGATTAAGAAAAAGATCTCGTCATTTACCTGTTTCCATAATAAAGGCCTTTTAAATGGATCATAGATCAATATATGAACTATTAAAGAAAAATGTATTTGTTGCTTTATAATATCTTCAGACGTCATTTAGTGCTATTTTTGTTTATAAAGAACTCTTCTATTCATGAAATCAAAATAAATACAATTCTATACGTTTTATTTGAACATGATAAAATTTTATATCATATCGAAATCTTAAATTGAGGTTGTTCAATATAACACTTAGTAAAATATTGGATTGATTTTATACATGTCCCCAGTTTGTCAGACATTTTAATTTTTATTTGGCCAACATTGTTTGATTCTAATTTTTTGGTCTAATTTAAAGAGGAACATTCAGCATTTTTTATGGTCAGTTTGGGCCTTGAATATTTGTTAATAGTTTAAAAGTACTAGAACTGCCTATGAGCAAGAGTTAGTGAACGTTCCCCTTTTAATTCTTGAAAGAAATCACGTTTTAAAATTATGAGTCATATCCTTGTATAAAATAACTACTGTTTAGGTGTAGGTGGGGTTGATGCTTGATTCTTCACCTGAGAGTCCAGAGTTCAATCAAAGCACAGTTCAATATATCTTCAAATTTGTCAAATTTCAGCATTCCTGTTGTCATTGATGTAGGTCAGAGGGCTTACATAGAAAAAATGTGCAGACTGTGCACTTTTACGATTCCTCAACAGTTTAAAATAGGAAAAAGGAAAGTAGTGCCCCTGATTGGTTTAAGACCCATGAATGAACTCTACCATGAATAATGCCACGATGAGTGATTTCTTACTTCATATTTTAGCTTGTTTTTTATGATCATAATTAATCTCCTTAATAAAACTGTCTCCCTGTTTTTAAAGTACTGATAATCAGGAATGAAACAGGAGAGAAATTTGTTGTGTAGATGGCATCAGATACCAGATTTCTATATAGTTAACTTGGTACTCTAAACAGATGTTTCTACATGTTGTTTTCAAGACATTTTATGGCACTTTTCGTATTTTAGAGTATCAAAAATAAATAAAGACCAATTTTGTGGGAAGGTCAATATATGATAAATCTGATTTTACCTTGTCATTAGTAGCATGGATATAAAAAAATTACTAAGAAGAAATAATAATTTTATAACACCCTGTGTTACTATTATAGAAGATGGAATAAAAATGTCCAAATTTGGCAACTCTCTGAAAGTTTTGTTTCTATTTATCTTTGTTTTCAAGCACCGGGATGTTAGAAATAACGAAATCATGTGAAAATCTGTGCATGGTACCAGTAAGCATGGCTTCCAGCATCACATTATGTTTCAGAGCACTAACAGAACATTTATGGTGCATTGTTTGAATCAAATCGAACTTTTAGATTTGTGCAAGTAAAGGTTCCTGGTAATCCCTATTATTTTAAATCTATCCAAACAATCACCTTAACCTTAAAATTGATATGATTTCAGAAAAATGATATGATGGAAAAGAATGAACATGTAGTAACTGAAACTGGTAGAGAAGCTGATGATGTTAATGGTAGTTGTGAATTAAATGATAAAAATAATTATCTAGACCAATCTTCCCCAGTAAGTATTGTTATTGATACATTTTGATAAACAGACTTTAGTATAATGTGTAAGAGCGTTTTTAAGCTTTACACAGCATCATTTTCTAGATTTCGTTGATCAAATCATAGTTATAGGTGAATAACTCATTTTTCTTTAACAGTCCTCCATGGGTTTGGTCTATGACTAGCAAAGATCTTCGTGAACCCAAGTTGATATATTCCTTGGACCTAATTTTTGATCATTGGAACTGTCTTACTTGTACATATTTTTTGTTATTTTAGTGATTTTGTTTTCTTAGCATATTTGTCAATGTCATCCATGATTTGTAAATTCTTTATAACTTGTAAATTCTAACAAAGGATTACAGCAATCAACTTGTAATAGTTTTGAAAATGCATTAATATTCTATCAAATAATCGCCAACAATAGCTAAATTGAATTTTATTGATTGACCAAGCCAAAAAAAAAAGAAACAAGCACAAAAGATCCCAACCGTAAAACAAATCTTGAAATCCATGTAAACACATTAGCAATAAATTAGTAGCAGCTTATGAACGTTTCATAGAAGGAAGTATTTCAATAAAATTAATGAGTAAATATTTCGTAATGAAAAGTGGTATCAGGTGTTTAGAAGCGTTAGCTTAACCTGCTTGGCGCCACACCAGCTACTGCTGTACTTGGTTACGTATTCGAGGCTCTGGACTCACAAGATGGTGTACATGGGTTTGGCTATAATGATAGGTGATGTTGATTTTTATTTGGCTACAATGAAGACCACACTGTCAGCTGCTTTAATGACCTGATTGGTCATATCTTACATGCTGAATCTCCCATATAATCACCAAAATATCAATTTAGCTGAAATAAAACTTATAAGTTTATTCCAATCTTGTTTCTGAAGTCAGAAATGTTACTTGTGTGCTGTATACTGGACAGAAAGTACTGACTTTTCCTGCGGAGTCTGCAATAAAGACCCAGGAAGTTATTGGACTCATCATATTGATTTTGTCAGTTTGTCATAAGTTTTCCTGTGTAATTTGGTCAGGAAAGGTACATAAACTTATTCTATGTGTGATAATGAATAGAGGTTTCAAAGTTGTAATGTTACCTATTGGAACATTATTGAGTATAAGAAACAAACAAAATGGATGAATCACATCCGTTAACTGGTTCCCTTTTTTAAACCAAACATATATTTTTACACCCACCCGTTGTTCAGTCAGTTTGTACTTGATGTACTCCGTCCAACGTATTATTGTGATATTCTACAGTTGCCATTCTTTACTAAATAAATGTTTCATCAACATATTTTTGACGAGAAAAAGAGAGTCAAATTCTGAAAGTTTACGTCTATAATTGCTTGATAGTTTGTTGTGACATAGCAAGGGCAAAAGATGAAAACAAAAGCAAATAGATTTGTCATGTTTCAACTACCGAAACCTGATCAATTCCCTAATTTGATAGCTTGTGGCAGAATTTTGTTTCCCTTTTAGCCAGCCTTGTGTGTTTATTCTTTAACTTCTCATTATCAGTGGCTTGGCATTTGTTTACTCTAGCTGAATGAGGCAAGACCTAAGCTGGCCAATGACAGACAGTTCATTGTATAAACTAGAAATACTACACAACTCGTCAAGATTTGAATGGAAAATTTTTATAAATGTTAATTCTAATGTTCATGTCATATATATTTATTAGTGATATAGACACGTCAGTGGAATTGTAACCACACAATATTTGTTGACCAACTTCGCATATTAGCTTTTATAGTGATTGAGTTTAGTTTACACGTAGCTTTACAGTTTGGTCAGATGTTAAACCTCGTGTTGTTTGACTATATGTCAATTTCACTTGACTTTCTGATTTCTCGTGAAAAAATCTGTGACAAAATGTATTTTGGAATATGTACTTATGTGTTATACAGTGAGTTTTGTATTTGAAATTAAATACAAATAACATCAGGGATTGTTTACAAACTGTCAACAACAATTACTGTATCTTGTCAACTATTCTGTTTACTTATATTGTGAGTTATAAAATATATTATAAAAGGACACTTTAGTATTTTCGTGTTTTGGATTCAGAATTTCAGACCGGGGTCTTAGTGAATTTTTACTGGTAAGGACATTTCTCTTTGATTTCTTATAAACTTAGTATCAGACTTTTTGTTTGTTTTTCCTCAACTTACATTCTCATAGACTTTTCCTAGAAATGTAGTCTTTATGAATTCTTTCAGTGCCAGTAAGGAAAATTCTGTTTAAATTCTCTGTTATTACGCATTTAGTTTAACACTTTATATAAATTTTTCTTAATTATTTTTTCAATAATTGATTTTGCAATGCAGAGGTTCAAAAATGCAGATTTACATATTGTAATATAGATACAATGTAGAAGACTGTTCAACATTTTGTTTTTGGGAGATTTTTTAAAGATTTTGTTCAGCATTTTTATGCGCACTTTCTTGTTTTTAGTAATGGGTTAATGGTTTAAAAATCATTATATCAAAGATGATGTCCGTGTCAATAATTTTAATTTAGATTTTTCTGGTTATAAGAGTCAGCCCAGCTGTTTGACCGAGTGCAAATTGTCTGTGTAGGATCATTATTACTGTCACTGTCAAGTACTGAATGAAATGAAATGGAGTTTTACATCGTATTTTTCAGTCAGGAGAATATTGTCTTTATTTTGGCATGAGCTGACTCTTTTTCCTGGTTAAATACTTGCTTATATGAATATAAGAACACATCAGTGAATTATTTTGCGTCCATGAATAATTAAAGGGATGTGTTCACTAACATACCTGTAATGATATGATATGACCAATAAAATTTTAGTCTCCGAACCTGTAATCTTTTAGCTTTTAGCTATTCTAATCCTTAATAATGTTCACAACTCTCCCTTGAAATATCGGGTGTCCCAGAAAAAACGTCCCCAAGTTTGACATGAAGTATCTCGGCTGCTAATGAATCAATCTCTTTCGAAATTCTCACAGATTTACCTCAATATGTCCTTGTTAGTCCCTAAAAATATTAGAATCATCAAATAAAAAGTGTACAAGTACTGCTTCAAAGAAAAGAGCATGTAAGAAAAATCAATATCGGAGCAAATTACATATTTGAACCTGTCTTCATTGTGCCTTCACCACATAGACCACCAGTATCAACCATTTTCCATCCTTTTAAGTTCTCATGGATCTCGTCTAAAGGTACCATTCACTCGACCATCCTGCATTTCAGTTCCTGTTGAGATCCGTGAGAGAATTTCAGGATGGAAAATGAATGATTGATATTGGTGGTCGATGTGGTGAAAGCACAATAGACACAAGTTGAAATTTGTAGTTTGCTTTAATATTGAATTTTTTGACATGCTATTTTGTTCGTAGCATTACTTGTACAATTTTTATTTGATGACTTTCATATTCTTAGGGTCTGACAAGGACATATTGAAGTAAATCTGTGAGAATTTGTAAATAGATCGGTTCACCAGCAGCCAAGATACTTACCGTCAAATTTGGGGACGTTTTTTTTTGTTACACCTGATATAAGCCTTCAAATCCCCATATAGCCATAATTATGAGCGTTTGAAAGTCAAAAATACGACCCATCGTTTAGTAAGACTATGCCTTATATAGAACACATATACAGAAAATAAAAGATAAATGTTTAGGGAGGGATACAATTGAAGGGATCATGCGATTTTTGTGCAGTTCAAGCACTTCTGGAAGCTATATACACATATTCAAGGCTCAAATCGACTCTCTCAAATGCTAAACATTTTATTATTACAATATTAGTCTTAAATTGATCTATGTGACATGACGTAATACAGTCAATAAATAAACAATGTTTTATACCCGGGTGTTGCACAAATAAATAAATATATAAAGTAAATAACTATGATCAATATATGTGAACATGCTAAAAAAATAAGTGATTAAAGAAGATTTTTTTTAGTTGTTAATTTTCTTTTAACATGGTGAAACTGTACTAAGATGAGATTATGAACCCTAGGTTAAGTAAAAGAGTTTGAGGGTATGAATAACTCCAAGTCATAAGAAGAGTATTATGGTGCTTTATGAGTTTATAACAGGCTGCTTACTATAAGGTCTTCCTTATGGTCATGGTGATTGTTCATGTTCATTTCCTCTAAGAATTTCCTTAGATCGAAAACATTACATACTTCATAAATAAACTTAAAACAAAAATTGTGTTCTTAGATTTTGGTGTTCATCTCATGATAAGTTCAGCCAGAACCTCTCCTGTGATAATATCATGTTCACCAGTGAATCCCAGTTATCCTCATGTTCTCAACCTCTTTAAGAAGAACATTTGGTAGTGTTTGGTTGATTGACTTGATTCCCATGATGTTTTTTGATGTGATTTCAAATATTTAAAGAGACATTTTTGAACCATTTTCTGGAATGATGTAAACTTAAAAACCTACATATTTCTAACTTTTTTTCTCAGCTGATATTAGCTGATACTTCAGTAAAGGTACATTTTAGAATGCTTATTGATATTTGTACAGGTATTTGTACAGTCTATCATATACAATCATGTATACAGCTTGGTTCCCCAAAACTGCATTGAAATTTGCTGAAAGTTACTTGAACTCTTTGTCATAATGGTTGTTTTATTGTATATTTCAGACACGCTTCCCATCAGATTCATCAAAATGTGAAACATTATCTACATCGGTTCCTGTGAATAAAAAAATTAAAACTGTAACAGAAGATGTTAAAGTATTGAACTCTCAATGTGTAAGTGCTGGTATGCAGGCACCATTGTTACTAATGGCTGGTCAACATGGTATCTTACCACCACAAATACAACAAATATTACGACAAATACCAGGGTCTGATTTACAGTTAATATTACAACAACAACAATCCATGATTCTTCAACATCAGGTTAGCATAGAGATCCTTCATCTTTTTGGGGCAGAAGTAATAAGGGTTTTCTGTATCATTTGTTAAATGTAGAAATATTTTGTCAGTGAACAAGATTTAGTGCAGATGTTAATGTATGTAGGTCTAAAATAAAAGGTAAAAGGACACTTTTGATGCATGTAGTCGATGGTGCTTGTCAACATAGCATTTCATTCAGGAAGTTATTGTATATTTAGTGTATTTATTGAAATCTTTGTTTTTCTTGACAGCAACAACAGCAGAAACTTCAAGAAGGTTTACTGCATCAACTGAATGAACAACTACAAGTCAACTTTATTCAACTATCACAACTTGTACAACAACAGCAACAAAACGAGAAGAAATCATGTAAACAAACACAACAACAAATACAACAACTGGGTGTTCAACAACAACAATTATTACAACAAATACAACAAATTCAGTTAACACAAAGACAATATTTAATGGCATATTTATCACCACAACTTGGTGCCCTTCATCAAGGTTAGTATACTGTTCCTGTCATTTTCACAGAAATCTTTGTATTAAATTCAAACGGATTCTAAGAACTTACCCAATGATTTTCAGTTTGTCAAACACTGTGACCGCTTTGTCAAGTCATACCCAAACTTCAATCTTAAGTGTATAAATTTGAACACAAAATTTATGAAAATCATATAAAAATTGTGACATAATCTTTACAAGCCAAGGTAGGTTTATATGAATCTCCTGTTCTTTGCTAATGTTACTGAAATTCAAATGTTGAAGATTTGACTTTCTTTTTCCAAAACTGCTTTGAAAAGGATTCAAATTGTTCAGATGTGATTTTGATACTTTGAATGTTAATGAAACATTACATACACAGCTATTAATTAATAGAAAGTGGACCAAAGGACACAAATTAGAATTTTAGCTTAATGCCCAAGAGGCCCACATAAGCACTACAACCTCTGTATTTTCCATTGAAATTTGGGACAAAATATGATTTGAATTAAATACCGTGTTTAAGACAAATGGCAAAACTTTATCGATGTTTCTGTTGGCCTATGCTGATTTTTTTTCATAATTTAGAAGATAAACAACCAAAGTGAAAAATATGTTACTTTCTTTATTTTGCCCACATGACCTAAAACATTTTTGATTCTTATTTCTCCTGTCTTTACAAGGACATGATACTTATTTACTCGTGTTTGTACCTGACATTTACCAATGATAATAAATAACTTTTAACGTTGATTGTGGAGATCACTGTATATATTTCTTTATTTAAATATGTCTTATACATTTACTTTGGTATAACACTGTGCTTTACGCTTAAAAAGAATATAATGATCATTACTAGTAAATTTAATATCTGATTAAATAGCTAGTCGTCACTGGTAGTGATCACAATTTGTTTATTAACTGGTTTTAATAATGTTGACATTACTAATTGACGGCAAATTCAATTGTGAATTCTTAAATTTTGACATTAACATGTATACTAAATACACCACCACCCATGTGTTCAATCTTTGGATCTATCTGTTTGTTAAATTCTAGTTGACTTGTATTGGTCCTGCACTTCAAACTTTTTGTAGCTTATTATTTTACTCCAACATAAGAAAGTTTAAAATATACCCAAAAAGCATTGAGAGCAATGTCGACTTTATGCCACATTAATGCGTTTCCAATGAGAACTGTGAAGGAAAGTTAGCTCCCAAACGACTTTAGCTTAAATCGTAAAGTCACACATTATAGACAGCACGCGATCTACGAGACTTATCATTTACTCTACTAGTTAAAAATAAACAGTGCCCCCTATTGCCTAACGAGAAAAATCCGGCTTTCTTTTGCATTTCCACTGAGTAAATGAAAGCTAGCTTTGCCCCCGATAAATTTCCAAACGCGAAATGCTTTGATTGCCGAACTGTTACGCTTTGTTTGTCAGTGGAAACACAGTTAAAGTGGTATCAGCTTTTCTAGAAAATGTAGTAGAGTCCTTTTAAATTTCTACTGGGACCACAACAAAAAATCCAGAAAAAAAAATATCAAGAGCTTTATTCTAATCATGCAAAAAATAATAAATTTTTATACACACATGAAAGCTGTCTGTGGGCATATGTTACCTTGCCTTGTAAGCTTTCTTTTCAACTGATATTTCAAACTTGGGAGAAAATATATTAAATGATAAAGAAAATAACTATATTTTGTGTGACTGTAGTTGGATCAAATAGACGTGTTCACACAGCTGTATTGGGGGCCAGACTTAATCAAAATTAACCACTAGTCTGTTTGTTTCTGTAACTGAATAAATATCAGATATTTCAATACTTCTGACATCAATTTCGTTACATTATCTGCTGATGTGTGGTGACCTACTAATCAAATATTGCAATTGATTGTATTGTAAAGTCGACCCATCACCATCTTTCATTCTAGATAAACAAGAAGAAAAGATGCCCTGATGTCAAAGAAAAATTTTGTTTACACATCACTCCTAGTTTCAGATCAATTCAAAGCAATTTTATCCATCAAGTCTAAAGCTTGGCACAATTTCCAATTTCTGTCCTGATATAAAGTCTGTCTTATTGGAATATATCTTATTCCATGCTTTACTCAATTCAAATTAAATGTTTATTCAATTATCAAAATACATAGTTTAAGCTTTATACCAAATATTTTTTGTGAATTTACTGGATATTTTTGAAGATGGAAGGCTATGCAGTCTGTAATGGGGGGAACTTGACAGAACAGTAGCACCATCACTAATTATAAAGTATTGATACACAACTATGTAATAATACAAAATACATATAATGGCATGTCATGTCCAATTATAAATTCCAAGATGTATTGCGCCAGTACCTGACAAAATAAGGTTAGCAAGTTGATACCTATTTGTAATTTAGGCATAATTTTTGAAGGCATAAATATCAATATATTATACACTTTTTACTCAAATTTTAGTTTTACAGCCAGCAAACAAAGTGTTTATTTGATTTTGATTAATATGTTTTGCAAGACAAGAATATGATGTAATGGTGTAGTTTTTGCTATGCTCCATCAAATTGAACCCATTTGAATTAAACTCATTAAGTGCTAATGAAATTTGATATCAGTACATCAGGGTTGTTGATTCGATTGTAATTTCGTCTTTCAGATATTATTTTTTCATATATTTTTGAAAATGTGTAGGAAATAAAAAATTGTAATTGTGAAGACTTAGAAATTCCCAGTCATAATTCATAGTCATTTGAAAATTAAAGTTGAAGACCCAGTTTTAAAAATTTTTAAGTAAAAAATATAGAAATAACCGGTATGTGTATGGTTCTGTTTAGGCAGGCTGTAATGGCCTGAAAGAAATATCCAGGTCCAATTTTATGCTCAAAACTTATAGTATTCAACAGTTTGTCAGTTTTCTGTTCTCTGAATTTTGAAATCTTTTAACAGCAGAGATATGATTTACTACCATATACTTTCAAAGATTGGAAAGTTACCTCGGATGGAATTTTTCTGGGAAGTTCTAGAACAAATATAAATACAATTAAAAACAGGATGATACCAATGTGAAACATTAATTTTGGCTTTAAAGACTATAGTTTTTGTTGAACCACCCAGATTGGGATGTCAGCTTTAAGTGAATGTTTATCCAATGTTTATCTGTCTATGCTGAATATTTAGACTCTGACAATACAATACTGCAATATAAAATGTTCTCACAGCCTGAATAAAGAGAAACTAGACTAGAGGTCAATTAATATTCAAAATATTTGTTAGTTTTGATAAGTTTATAAGGTATATTGGTTTGTTTTGAATTCAAACACAAAATAAAATCATGTGAAAATATCTTACTACACCATTTAAAGAGAAGAACCTTGTAATTTTATGAGTAGATAAAGGATTTGAATTTATTATTCAGCTTGTAATCAGATTATTATTTTGAAGTAGAAGAACAAAAATTTGCAAACTCTTGGCCTTTTCCTTTGCTTTTGGTTGTGATATGTATGTATAAAGTGAATGAGATTTGATCCCCAAAAAGAATGGGCCTAGGTCAGAAACAAAAATTATTAACTTCAAGGTGCTAGTTAGATTAGTTAGTTAAAAAAAATTAATGGATATATTGATGTGTGCATGCTGGTTTCCTCCAAGTCATCGTAGAATTTTTGAGGGGGTTTACCAACCTACAATTAGAATTACACTGAGCACTATTGAATATAGCCTTAGCCTGTATCCTTTATCAGTTAACTTTCCATTGTCAATAAACACAAGTCCACACGACCTTTATTTATTTTTTACTAACAAAATGCTTATTTCTTATAACATGCAATAGTCTAATAAAGACATTGACTCACTTTGATTCATCTTAAAAGTAAACAAATAAATATTAAGTTTCAACTGAGATAAAAGTATGATTAAATGCTTTATTTGAATTGAGCATCTTTATTGCAGGGTTGATATTTATTGATCATCTTCATATTCAAGTTACAGACATTTATTGACCTCTGTTATTAGTTTCTCGTGATCCATCTCGTGATCCAAGTTTGGATCATAGCCTGTAAATGTAGACATATATAGATATTTAACATGTAAACAAGAAATAATCAAGAAGTCTCCAAATGAAAAACACCTTGAAAGCACTTGAAAGCATCTGAGGAGGTGACAAATTGATCGTCTTGCTGAAATTCCAGGCGATGACTACAGTTTAAAGGGATTGTAAAGAGGTTTTCTAAACTTTGTATGTGTATTGGGGACACTAATAGCATCAATTTGCGCCATTCCAAATTCCTTTTTATACGCCCACATGAAAATGTTGACGTATATTGCCGTCACCCCTGTCCGTCCGTCAACAATTTCTTGTGTACGCAATAGAAGCTAGAGTTTTTATCCGATTTGAATGAAACTTGGTATGTGTATTCATCTTTGTAATATCTCAGATCAGTTCGAAAATGGCGGGATTCCAGTTGTTGGTTTATGAGTTATTGACCTTGACTTAGTGAAAAAAATGTTAAAATTAACTTGGTATGTGTATTCATCTTGATAATATCTCAGATAAATTCGAGAATCGTGCGTTTCTAGTCGTCGGTTTATGAGTTATCGGCGAAACTCATCGCCCTTGACTTAGTGAAAAAACACTAAAAATAACTTGTGTACACGATAGAGGCTAGAGTTTTCATTTGAATTGATTCATCTAAATATCAGCTCAAATAAGTGCGATGGTGCAATCAAGTTTTTCAAATATTCAAATTTGCTGAAGTGGGTGTATGTTAAATTGCCTTGCAAACTATCTTTGATGTCTGTGGTTCTTGCAATTCCACTAAAACTAACATGTTTTATGACCTCACTAATAATGATCTACCGGAAGCTACTATTGATATCTATGCAGATCATTATTAATGACGTCATAAGTTTCTTTAAATTAAGAAATGATCTTAGATAGATTTTTTGTGAGACAAGTCACAGATTGAAGAGGACTGTTTGAAATTTGACATGTCAGATTGTGTGATTAGGAACGAAGTGAAATATATTACCATGCGTACAAATTATATTGCATCTAATATCATATCAACTGTGTAAGTTGGGTGATTTGATTTCCGTTATATCAAGTCCATGTTGTGTCTTGTCTGTGTCAAGTCCAAGTTTTCTGAGTGAAAGACAGACGGTCAATGTTATTGTTCAATCTCTTTCTAGTTCCCATCACAAATTGATCCTTTCTCTTCCCAATGCATTAAAATAACTGAAGTAAAAATGTTATTGATAAATTTATAAAGTGAACCAGTTGACCTCCACATCATAATGTTCAATATACACCCTATTTTTCTTACAGTCTTTTTATCCATTTATATAATTTATTCAGATTCCAAATAAACAAAGTATGTTTACATTAGATTGTTTCCATGGTTACTGTAGAATGTAAACACAGGTTTAACATTATGATAAGTCCAACTTTTTATTTATTTTTTACTTTATAGACGATAAAGAAATTGGATATGCTTTACATTGAATGGCTTGAATGTTTGTTTGAATAACAAATTAATGACAAAGAAGAGAAAAGTTTAAAAATAAAAAATAACCTTACAGTACAGTCATCTACTAAAAATTATTTTGAAATTTGGACTGCGCTCGTCATTAGAATGACAACTCTTTTTTTTTACAATACATGCTGACATCTCGATCCAAACTTGGTTGTTTTCTTTGTGTGATTTCATTATCACTAGATTTCTGACATTGATTTCTATTTTAGTTACAATGTTGACAGACTTGGTATAACCCTGCTCATGATGTTGTAAACACAATATTCTATGTTATTAGCAAAATAATTTCTTTTCGATAGTTTATGTATTAATATAAACTATATAAACTATAAGAAAGCAATGAGAGCCGCAGTGGCTCAGGGAGTTAGATGCTTGTTCGCTAACCTGAAAGTCCAGATTTCAATCCTGGCATGGGTAGAGAAAATACAGGTTATGCAGGTCGGAGGGGCTGGCTCATTGAATGGTGTGTAGCCGTTCCCATTGGCTTGAAAAGTTCAGAATACAGTAGTTCCAGAATCTGTAATTTTTAAGCTAAGCTAAACAATAACATAATTCACATCATTCTGTAGAAATTTAAGTCTTCAAATCCATGTGTAGGCCTTATACAGACACTGAAAGATAAATGTTAGCGGTATATTTGCAAATTTGGTACTATTCTAGTCCTGAAGGGTATTTACATAAATTTTCAAGACCCAAATCGACCCTCAAAAAATTTCCCCTCTTTACACATTGTATGGAACTGAAGTTATAAGTACCGGTAGATGCAGAAAATAGGGTGTAAAATTATATTTGTTTCAATTTTGCATTCGGGGCCTAGGTTTCTGTGACAGAGTAGGCAATCGTTTTAATAATACTTATGAATTTCTGCCTAAGAAAAACAAGAAAAAAAACAGCAGTGTTTACTATATTTTATAGAATTTCTTCTTGTACTGTTCTGAACCATTCTTATTCTTCACAATATAGAGGCTTTATAGAATTTAACTTATAATTGGCTTGTTTATACAAATGTCAGCTTTAGATTTGTTTACATGAATGCAGCTGGTGGAGAAGCCATTTTGTTTATTATTTTGTAGTTGTCATGAACCAAGTTCTAGATTTAAAACTGGGTTTCACAGTTTGAATCACTGACCATGAGTAAACATTTGATTTGTTTGTCATGAATCGTGATAAACTAATATATATTTTAATGGGAGTACATACATGAACATAACATGTCTACAATAGCTAGAATTTAAATAATATTTTTCATAAACTGCTGTATCTTTATTAACATTATATTGGTGAAAATCAGACGCCTTGGTGTAGTTTATCAATAATACGAGAATATAGAACTTTGAGTTGTTGATGTTGTTTTTAAGAAATATCCATATGTCGTTAAGAGACGACTGTATTACATGTATGGAACATTGTGGTTCAATAATCATGTTTATCATGTTAAATACAGTGATTTCTTAGTATGCTCCATTATAATTATTACTCGTTGGTGTTGTGATAAACAAAAAATTACAACTAGTAGATACAGTATATTATGTATGCTTTGGTAAAATTGTGACTCAGTAATATATAGAGGAAGAAACACATATAATTCAGGCATAATTTTTTCATGTATGATTGTGACTAGTGTAGTGAAAACAGAAGGAGCACAATTATTGTGATCTGTTATGATTGTGACTCAATAATAATATGATAATCGTGACTCTCAATGCTGTTATGAACAATAAAATTGATATGTTAAAATGTTTTTTTATGGTTACTTGGTGACTCATTGAGGATGTGATATAGAAATACCATTAAACTGACACATGGTGCCATAAACAGAAATTTCTTTATGTGAAATGTTTATGTTCTGTAAAGAAAAATATTTAGATGCCATTTTGTTCAATTGTGACTCTTGTGAAAACTGCATAGTTGCAATTAAGTGACCAAAACTATATATATATATTGACACCAATTGTACAAAATGTTTCAATTAACACCATTTTTTCACTTGCCCATTATTCCTTACCAAGGTAGCAGTATATTATCAATATCTTTATTAGGATAAGATACATGTATTGTTTAAATAGTCTGTTATAGCTCAATAATATATTTATTATCTTTATTTCATCGGTCTTTTAAAAAAAAAAACCTGGTCACTTTTCAATGATTGTTGATCTTCTTGAAAATTGACAAAGATTTTGATATCTTTTAGATATAGTTTAGTGACAGCATATCTTTTTCCATAAAAAAAATATGCCAGTTAGGGTTGTTGATTTATTGCTTTGCCAATGGGATGAATTTCAATAACCTGTGATATCTGATCACAATTTCACAAGAAGTATTGTAATTAGCTAATAAAAAGTTTAAAAATAGTGTCACTTTACCAACATTGCTGTTTATTGGAGCCTATCTAAATGTTAGTAGGTTGGTAAGCGAGGATATAAAAGATATTTATAAGCTTAAAAAAATAAAGTAAAAGTAGTCAAACAAATAGAAATACTGATAGATGAAATATGTTAAAATTGGTCTGTAAAAATCATAGTGGCCAATGTTTTCATTTAATTTGACACAATTTATACCAGGGACCCTCTATGAGACTATTAAAGCAATGAAAAGATTTTAAATAGATAAAAGCTTGTGTAGTTTTAACTGATTTGATGTATACTTGAATAACAATTTTGTAATAGATGATAACAATTACAGGAATGATGTCACCAGATGAAATTCAGCAACTGTGGAAAGAAGTATCAGAACAATCAGGAATAGAAGAGAAAATGGTGAAGAAAAATAATATAGATATATCATCACCTAGTTCCACGACATTGTCACAATCAAACTTACAAAATGGCCATTTTTTAACTAATGGTAATATACCTAATGATCATAATTTATTATCAGGTTAGTGTTTTCACATTTTACTTTTCCTGATTGAAATTTCCCTACTTTAACCCTCTCAACTTAACTGTCACAAGATAAAATCCATTCTTAATGAACGCAAATCCATAAACACTGATACTTACCAATGTCACACACTGCCAGATTGTCCTAGCATTAATATTCAAAACTATCAAAAATACACTCTCACTGCATTTCATGTTGACATCATTGTTCTGTCATCTGACATCATATTGCAATTTGGAGAGAAAGTTGGTTTTCTTCTTGTAAAAGAAATATATAAATTGCCATTTAAATTCAATTCTTAATTTAACCTTTTCACTGGAATATTTTACTCATGATTTTTTCTTTGTGCTGTATTTATATTTTGAGTGATTCATTCTAACCCTATTATTACATGTATATTTCAGGTGGTTCTTTAAGTCGACCTCCTGTCAGTATACTGCATAATGATTCACCCATTAAAACCAAACCTTCAGACCAAGATGGTGTGGAGAAGAATTCTTTATATCGGCATAATTTCTGTAAATGGCCTGGATGTGATACACATTGTGAAGATTTTAAAGCATTTATCAAGTAAGACTTTTTATATTGGTCATTGTTTCCATGAATTTGTCCTTCTGCCCTAATTATCAGTTCCGCTTACTGATATTTTATTGCCAGACTCCAAAAAGGTATAAGTTAGCCAAAATATTACAGCAAAAAGTAAACTTCTTCCTTAAACAATACAAAGTGAACATTTAAAAACAGAACACAATTTAATGGTATACTACTTCAATGATAAAGATTGTGTTTGGTTTTATGCAAACAGTATTTGAGTTCCTTAATACAAGGATACAGTTTAATGAAGAGTATGCAATGCAAACATATACATGTATATTGAAATATTTTTGAACTTTTTCATATAACACATCATTCTATGTACATGTTGTACCAAATTTCTGCTTTTTTCATGCTTTATGCGTTTGGAAATGTTATTCTGAAAGTCTATTTTATTTCAGACATATTAATCATGAACATGTATTAGATGATAAAAGTACAGCTCAAGCCAGAGTCCAGTCACAAGTTGTTAGTCAGTTAGAAATGCAGGTGAGTAACCTCTGCTGTGGATTGTGGTGTTGTCTGGTGGCTCTGTGTTAGACCATGACTTTATAAACCTATTTTCCAGAGTAACAGCACACCATAAGCCAAGGTATAATTTCAGGGTTTTCCCTGGTTTCCAATGCAATTCTAGTTGTATGGATGGGGCTTTAAATGGCAAGTGTGAGACAGACTAGTCAAGTTTCAGATCCCTCAACAGTTGAAAATTAAAATGAGCAAGCCAATGATGCAACCTATTGATGCAATGTGCATGTTGCCGTTGCCGTGACACAAAACTCTTCTTCCTTTGAAAACTGGTTACGTGTAGCCTTTAGTATGATAGTTTATCGACTGTGTCTAATCAATATTGCATATTATAATTTTAGTTAGCAAGAGAAAAAGAATTACTACAAGGAATGATGCAACATTTACATGTTCATATGAATCAACCAATGTCTGTATCACCCTCGGTATTACACAATTTTATACCTACATCATCAAACTCAACTCCAGTTCATAATGATGTATCTTGTCTAGAAACTAATTCAAAACTACTATGTTATCAAGTAAGAAACTTTGCTTAATATAAGCCTTATAACTTATTTTCCGAGGCAGCTCTGAGTACGATTCACTAGTCTATGAGGAACTGTGAATACTCCAATTTTGCTTTTTATCCGAGATTCAAGTCAAAGGTTCTAACAGGGAAAAGTCAACCTTTTGGGTGGGATAAGAAACAAAATCTCTTTGTGCATGTTTAAGATCCATCTAGGGTTTGATATTGAAAAAATTTCTGTGCATTTTTTTTTGCAATAATTGTATTGTTGTAGAGTAACTCAATGTTTTCATATTAATCAACAGAATCCACCAACATTGTCTCAACAAGATGACGGTCTCCCCAGTTTACCGACTGCTGTTCCCACAGCTCTACCAGTGTCTATAACATCTTTACCATTACCATCACCTTCCATGACATTAACTATACCAGCTACATCTACTGTTCAACTAGCTCATTCTCCATCTAATTCATCATTAAATAATGTAACAACGAGTTCGTCAGGACCAATGAGAAGACGAGTATCAGATAAATGCAACCTTCCTATATCAGCAGGTATTTCTAATGGTAATTTTATAATTTTATTAATTTCTTGTATACTAGATGCATTGTATTTTTTGTTAAAATCACTGATAATTGTTACTTTGTATCTTTATTTTTATGTATTTGCTCTGTTTGAATATTTAAGATTGGACAAATAAATTTCAACGCATGTTTTCTTTCCAGAAATCCAAAGAAATAGAGATTTTTATAAACATACAGATGTTCGACCACCATTTACTTATGCATCTTTAATAAGACAGGTTAGTGTGAATGTTGTATGTTCCTGACACACTAAGCAATAAAAACCTAAATTCAACAAAACACTGCTGGGCAACATTAACAACAAGAAATAGAAGACAGATATCCATAAAGTTTTATGAAAGGAACAAATTTGCAACTATTTTTTCTTCTTTTTTTTCAGTCAATTATTGAATCACCACACAGACAGTTAACATTAAATGAAATTTATCAGTGGTTTCAAAATACATTCTCTTATTTTAGACGAAACGAAGCTACGTGGAAGGTAATAATATTATTATATATTTATATATATTATATAATAGTTCAGAGACTACAGTATATGTTGAAAAGGTTTTGAATCAATGGCTAGCTAATTTATTACCAAGTAAAATTTTACTCAATTGGCAGGATGATTTTTCTCTTTTAATCTTCAAGATAAAAAATGCTTTCTTTCAAATGCATTGTAGTTTACAGTCACAGTCAAAAAATTTTTGCCATACTCATATGCCCTATATACACGCCATATTTTGAGTTATCCTGTATCAGATGACATCAAAGCAAGGTTGATGTCTATTGATTTTATTATCAATGTTCAAGGGTAATTAATAGTGAAAATTGCTGCATTTTTTTTTGGAATTGGCAAATTTGAGACAATCAGTATTCAAATATAGATGGCTGGATGTAATTAATTTTTAGACCATCTATATTGTTGCCATTCAAGCTGTCAATCCTTCACCCATAATTGCATCAAGAACCATGGAAGGCCCAATTCTTAACAAAACTTTTGACAAAACTTAGTGGAACGGTTAATTACCACCTAAGGATAAACAGTATCAAAAGCCACAAACAATCATGATACAAGTTGTTTCCCTCAATCTTAAGGTGTTCTTAGTTTGTAATTGTTGCTGTTCTGCCAAATGTAATTATTAAAATAAAGCTGCCAGTGGGCGTATATTATCATGCCTGGCAAGCAGTATATATATAATGTTTGTACAACAAAGTGATGATCAAGTAGAATTACTGCTTTTGATCTCTTCTGCATCATTTTGTGCACAATCTACATGCTGCTATTTGTGGGCCTGTCTAAGAAATCTGAAGGGTTGCCAAGGAATTGAAATTGTAGGTGATATTAATAATGTAGTTTGTATCATGTCATACATGTATTAGTTGGAAGCTAGAACCCTTATCATTTGGTTAGAAAAATTGTATGATTTAATTTGGATATAGTACATAGTACATGTTATGTCAGATAATAGCCAGTATAGTTTAGATGACCTATTATTAGTAATTATTTTATCATTTGTAGATCTATATGTAGTAAAAAGAATTATTTTTATTTTGTTTGTGTAGAATGCTGTTCGGCACAACCTTAGTCTCCACAAATGTTTTATGCGAGTTGAGAACGTGAAAGGAGCTGTTTGGACAGTTGATGAAATCGAATTTTACAGACGAAGGCCTCAGAAATTAAGCGGGTATGTTGTTATACTTTCAAACAATGTTACAAACTTGATACTCTTGGTGTTTCATCTAAGTTCTGAAAAAAAGAAGCAATCAGAAATCAAAATTGGATAAACTACACATGTATTTAAAATTTGAATAAGATTTAGAGATACTCACCAATCCAGCCATTCTTTAAAAAGAAATATATCATTTCTACATATTCTGAACATTTGGGAACATTCATATACAATCTAAGAATGGTTATCAGACAAATTTACATGAATACTGACATCAAACAAATTCTTACTTAAATTCAATATATGTGTTTGTCACAGTAAGATTCATACACACATTAATAATACAAAGTATAATCATCTACAACCACCATTCCAGAAAATTAAAAAAAAATCATCATCAATTTAAGGAACCAATTCTTTACAACATTTTTGTCCTCGAAATAGCAGAAGTGGAAATGGAAGATACAAAACCAGATTTTCCTAACATCTTCAAAGTCTGAATCCTGCATTACATCTACAACTCTGATATCTTACCTCCCTTTTTTTTTGGCATGTAATTTAGTTAGTGCTCACGTCTTAGAAATTAGATATACCCCAATTAGTTTGTGTTCTAAAGACCCAAGTTGTTATGCACTATTGTGTGAGTGTCTACTTTAGTGCAGGCATGATATATTGATGAAACCATACATTCCAATACAGTATGACATGATATGTTTATCTCTTGGATATTATGTATCTAAAAGTATGCATATATAACAAAACTTTTCATTCTGATATACTTACTCATGTATGATTGATATAATTCCTCATGTGAAAAGTTCATAAACTGTTACCTATGTTTCGTCAAAATGTCTTTTTGGATTTCGAGTTTTGTTTTGCGGTTCGGATCATTAGTTCTTGGTTTCTTTATTGAAACTTTCAGCGAGATACTCATTGTATTGTGACTTGATTATTTGAAATATTAGAATCAAGAATCATGAGTAGTCCCCATTTGTATGAATTGGTCATTCTTATACCATTCTAGTACTGTAGCTGCTTGTTAGGAATTTTTTGAGCGGATTGTGTAGTTTTGGTTGTTAGTTTGCATGATATATGAAATATTTGAAATCTTAAAAAAATCTTCCGGGGTAATCTTAGATGGATAATAATAACTGACAAAAAGTTTGTCAGTAATAAGCTTTAATAGATATATTGAACCACATATCTTTATATTTCCATTCAATTCTCTTTGCTGTCCAGAATGCTATACGCACCAACTTATCACTGCACAAATGTTTTGTTCGTTACGAAGATGATTTTGGCTCCTTTTGGTTGGTGGATGATTATGAATTCATAAGAAGGAGGCATTTAACACGAGGACGACCACGGAAATATCACGAGTCTGACTGTTTGTCACAGTAAGCACAATCTTACTCAATTTCTAGTCAAATAGTTTATGTTAGAATAGTTTCTTGTAGTGAAATTTCAATTTGAAAAACTTATGTACAACTTGGTGCTAAAAAGCCCATAAAAACCAGGGTTGTTTTATTTTATTTACGGAGCCTGCCAATTATTTAAATTGAATATGACCTTCAAATTAGTAATGATAGTCTTATGATACAGGCACAAGAGAGATCTCATATGATATCAACTTATATCCATCTTATTTGATTTATTTCACAAAATAAGTTGGACATAGACAGAATAGCAAATTTGTTATTGGATCTGCTGGCGGGTATAGAATTAACTGAAACTATGTAACAATTTTTATATTTGGGCAAACATATAAGCACAAATCATTTTGAAGGTAATTTTTTTGTGGGATACAGAATTTGTTGTTCTTGTAACAAAACTAAAAACAACAGCCTTGCAACAAAGTTATTAAATGTTTGAATTTTCACTTTCAATTAACCATATTTCATAAACTTGAAGTAACCATGGTTCAATTAACCATATTTCATAAACTTGAAGTAACCATGGTTCAATTAACCATATTTCATAAACTTGAAGTAACCATGGTATTCTTTATTTCCCAGTGTCATATTGAATGTCACTTGCTGTTAATATTCTCTTGTAACTGCCATGTCACTCATATTTTACATGCACTTTTACAAAATGTCAAATGAGCCTCAATACTTCAATTCTTGCTTTTTATTTGTATAAAAATAATATTTATTTACATAATAGGATTAGGGAAGATGCTTTTGTTATAATAAATCTCGCCCAAAGAATGTCAAAATCGGACGCAATGATTGTAAAGTAGTTGACTTTTCATATAAAAGAGTGGTTTTCCAATCTTTTTCAAACCATGGCCCATATTCACAAAACTCCCATTCATTTATATTTAACAAAACATACTTGAAACACAATTTAGGATGCCTCACATCCAGCCTCTTCAACAACAAATGATATTCTGAACCACTAACTATAAGAAACTGAGCAGGAACAATTGCTGTGTATTGGTGAGATCTCAAATGAATTAATTTTTTCGAATCAAATGATGTAAACTTTTGGACAGATACTTATCCTACAATTGCACCTTAATATAAGACTGGAATTAAAACAGTCCTGTACCCCGTATTTTTTCCCCTTTTTTGTTACTTCATTTATAAAAGTGAAAAGGTTTATTTTAAATATTTTTGATTCTTTTGTATCTATTTTAATATTTGTGATAAAATGGATCAGGGCCATATCATAAAATATATGATCCAACAGTTACTTTGGATTAAAGTACATGTAAAAGTTGAATTAATTAAAATGCTAATTTTCCTGTACCTTTTAGTTAGTAGGAGAATTAAGGATGAATAAGATTAATATTTTACTCTAATATTGTTATTTTACAGAGCTATGAAGAGTCCAACGTATTCGGATCATTCCCCATTTAACGAAAGTTTTAATACCTCTTTACAGGTAGGTGGCAGGTATTACCAATAAAATAAATCATGAATCTTAATAGCTAGATAGATAGTTAGAATTGAGCCCTATTAGCTGGTATGAGATATTGTAGATGTCTGTGGTTACCAAATCTGTTGTAAACAACTGTTTAGTTGAATTGTTTTTTGTTTATATATTATACAGGCAGCTATTGGTGAATCAGGATTCTCAATAATGAGTAATTCAACTGGTACACAAGATAGTGCTGAAGACCTGTCTATGAAGATTAGTGAACAAGATGAACTATACAGGTAATATGAACCACAAGTGATGATTTCTTGCTTCTGTTGGTGACTTTATTAACTACAGTGTATGTTAGTGGTCTTAATATTGGATTTTGTATCTGAAACACATTTCCAGAACACCATCTGAGCACTGGTCAAAATACAGAAAAATGAGATGAATGTCTTTGAGTGTTATATTACATAATATATAAGGCTCTTCGCTTATTTTTTATTTCAGAGAAGAACAAATGTTTAAAACAGTGAAACAGGAAATTGAAGAATCAGGCCTGAGTGATGACCAACACACTGACAGGCAGCAGACTGTTCACCAAGCTGAAGACCTGGAGGAGGAAGTTCTTGAAGATGAAAACATTGAAATGGAGGCTTATACTAATTCAAGTACCAGTGAAAATAATAAGTGGAACTTTTCTCTGGATTCAAAATGTAAAAATACAATTGATCAGCATAATAATAAAACAACATCAAAATCGGAGGATCTGAAATCAGATAATGAGATTCTGGAAAATTTAGGACGTTTTTCTCACGTATCTCAAGACATGGTATTGAGTGTTCCTCCATCAGTAGTCTAGGGTATTGTGATATCAATTGATATCAACCAATATCTATACCAATCTCATTGATATACAGATCTAGATGATTAGTTATGTGTATTCTCCATGAGTTCACAAAATTTGTGAAAAACAATCAGAAAAAGGGTAAAAATTTAGGCCAATTTTAAACAAAGGCTATGGCATTAGTCTATTCATAAAGAATAGAGCTTTGAAAGATGGAATATTTCCCAAAATCCAGTATGCATAACACTTTTTTATAGATCATTAATCAAAATAAGAGTCTCCAACAGAAAGAAGCATTGATTGTATTTTAATGAGATTGTGTGGATATTGGTACAGTAGACTACCAACAGAGACCATGTTTTATGTACCGTAATTCAGGAAATTTAGTCATGACAGACAGTGTAATTGTCATTGTAATAGTGCTACTTGGTGTTGTCTTACTTTTTCTTGTTTTTAGCTAGACATTTTATTTAATTCAACATGAAATTGTTTTAATGTTGAAATGTCATTTTTCAATGCATTACCAAAGACATTTGTAGTGATAACTTTATTTTTTAACATCAGACTTGTTCATAATGTATATTTATATTGTCTTTAAATCTTTTAGCGTGAATATCAAGCATTTTAACCCCAAACAACTTTCAAAAAGGCATTCCCTAGGGAGTGACCAAGTACCAAACACAAGCATAATCAAACTATCATGTTATAAAGGGTTAACTATGTGAAACCTGCCCAGTGACATCAATTGAATCTCTTTGTTTATCAACTTAATGATTTATCATATCTCACAACATTATCAGGGAATATTGCTCCTATGGTTAGTGGTTGTCTCAAAAGCATTTGAACAGTTGATCAAAATGGAATTTTTTTTTAGTGAAGAAATTTTTATAGAAAAAAGATATTCAAATTATATCTATCTCAGTACATCTGTGAGATGTTTTAACGGAATAGTCAGATTTAAAAATTTGAATTAAATTATGATTTAATAAACAAATTCTATCCGTTTTTGCTTGTTTTCAGTTTTTTGTCCAGGGGAGGCCGGGCATGAGAAGAAAATGTATAGGGACATCTACTGTGATTTGCACAATTGTCTTTCTCAAAGTAGAAGTTGTGACCATCCAGTGATAGAAATAAGCATAGGCCCTATTGTTATTATTTTTTTTTTTTTCATGCCCTTAAGCCTTAACTCAAATTTCTGGATATGTAATTGCTTTTACTAATATGAGATGAGAATGGCACTTGACACATATTTTAATTGAAAAGTAACCCAGATAGATGCATTTAAGAAATCTCAAATTCCATAATTAATTTGAAACTTCCCTCCTTTCAGGATTAATCACTGATGGAAATTACAGTGACCTACTTCGAAATATTAAAACATAGAGTACGAGTTACTTCCCTTAAATGATACAGAATATATTTGCTTTGACGGTCAACATATGGGATTGTAGGATTAATTGTGACCTACTTTAAATATAATCCGATTGTTGACAAGAGTTCTCTCCCGTAATGTTTAAATTTCATAGGCTTTGGGTTAATTTGAAAAGTTCAAGGGAGGTAATATTGTTTAAAAATTGTTAAATTGACATTTAATAGGAGATAACTCGTCTAACTTTGGAAGATTCGGTTTCATAGAAGCATTTGCTAATGTCAAAAAAATAGAACATACATCTTTTACCATTTTAAAACCTGGTACTTCATCAGCGAATTAATCTTATTACCGGTTCCGTATAAACAAACATTAAAGTCCCAGACACCTCAATGTTATCTCACTCAGAAAACAATTTGCGTAACGTCCAATGAAGGAATACATGTAGCATATATTTGATTCCAAGTAAATAAGACTAAGAGATGTAAATGCTTACATATAAATGTTTGTTGCAGCCAAGTTTTAGACCATTTTGACAAAAGACTAAAGATTACTATGACCATTTCGAACAGTGTCCATTTTGACTACTTCCCCTGCATGTAAACAATCCATAGCCTAGTAGGTCAATAGAACAAAATATAATATTTATCCACTACTTGCTATCTATCTATGAGGCTATGAGGCTTTTATCTCTGTAGGATAGCTCTGTCTATGATAATGACATAGAGACGAAGGGACAGAGTGGGATTGACAGAAGCCATGTTGCGATTAGTGAGGATTTCTGCCACTTCCGGTACCTTTCTGAAATGTCTGAAAGGTACAAGATCTGAAACGATAACCTTTCCGAGCCAGGACAGTCTGTGTGTGGTCGTAACAAGGAATGGATTTGCATCTAACAATCAAATAGAGGAGACCTCTAAACGTTATCCGAATTTAAAAAGGCGAACTTTTGAGAAATTGTCAGAGAAAGATGTGGCCTTCTTTGAAAGTTTGTTACCTGGAAGGATTGTTACAGACAAATCTGATTTGGAAGGAGCAAATACAGATTGGTTACGTACATGCAGAGGTAAGCAATTGGTTTAATTGGGCATGTGTATTATATAATATAGACCTACAGTCTACAATTACAAGTAAATGTTATCTTAAAAATCTGTGATTCCTTATTTTTGGAACATGAATATATTTAGGTCCTGTAGTCATAGACAGGAATAATGCATATAGATATAAGGCAACAGTATCAGTATGTTTGGATTGGGTTAAAATCTATCACAATCCCCTTCAATTTCATGTAATTCCTTAGTGTAAACATACACGGCCCGGGTCTTTCACAGTTTTAAAATTAAAATGAAATGTCAGGTTCTCATTTAACCACACCGGTGCAGATTGGTGTAGTCTACAGTGAATGAATTCATAGAATTAGATTCGTTAATTCTAAAAAAGCTTAGGTTGTAAATTAAACAGGTCACTAGGTCATTAATAGGTTAAAGACATTTCTTATCAAGCCTTATTGACATCTAATATCAATTGAAATCCTACTCTTAGATGGGTTTATATATATGGTAACTCTGAAATAGCCTATGGCTTGAATAAAAATCCTCAGGACCTTAACAAGGCATTCAATTTTTCAAAACTACTGCTTTTAATTTATTAATTTATTAATTTACGAGAGAGGTTCAGCCAAGTTATCGAAAATTGGTTTGTGGTTCAATGATGTCACAAACAAATGAAATCAAGAGCTACCTCAATGATACAAGCGGTGTTGCATGTAAACATGGCCTCATGAAAATTCATTCTCTGGGAACCATAACAAATAAAAAGGTTTACTCAGTATAAATAATGTGATAGCTACATATGCTACATATGTTATGTGGAATACATTTAGTCTTTCATGTCATTGTTGTTAATTAGGCCTATAATTGTAGGAAACAGTTCTATATTACTGCGACCAAAAACTACATCTGAAGTGAGTAGTATATTGAAATATTGTAATGAAAGGAAGTTAGCAGTGGTACCTCAAGGTGGTAATACAGGACTAGTGGGGGGAAGTGTTCCTGTTTTTGATGAAATTATTCTCTCTACACAGTTAATGAATGAAATTACTCAACTTGATTATTTATCAGGTAGGTTTAAGAATTTTGTTTTCTGTTTGCTGCAAAGATGTGATCAAAAATAGAAAGAAAGAGTGATGATTGTCCAAATAATCCATATCCCTGTATATAGTCTGTAAAATCTATTCAGTAACAGATAATGTTTGAATATTGCAGGTACATTACAGTGCCAAGCTGGTTGTATATTGGCTAATTTAGAAGAATATGTATCAGACTATAATCTGACAATGCCACTAGATCTGGGAGCTAAAGGTAGTTGTCATATAGGAGGTAACCTGTCAACCAATGCTGGTGGAGTCAGATTATTGCGTTATGGAAGTCTGCATGGGTCAGTTTTAGGTGTTGAAGCAGTAAGTCATTTGTCTTTTCTGATGTGTATGTAACATATAACACATTTAACTGTAATATCAGTTTGCTGTTGAAAAGATATAAAATTCAGGATAATCAAGATTTTGTTGAGATTTTTATTGCCATGAATATCAGGAGAGGAAAAATCAGTAATCGTTTCAGCAATTATCCATGTTTGAATAACAAAATGTAGGATAAATTTTAAATGTGATGTCATAGCCAGAATATGACCAAACAAGCACTAACAGGGGAAAGTGTACTTGAACCTAGCTGAGTTACTATATCAAGCACATACCGTCTAGTAACATTTGGGTAATGCTAACATTTTATCCTCCTAGGTATTAGCTGACGGTCAAGTTATAGATTGTATGTCAGCATTAAGAAAAGATAATACAGGTTATGATGTTAAACAGTTATTTATTGGTTCAGAAGGTACACTAGGAGTTATTACAGCTGTTTCTATTCTCTGTCCACAAAAACCAAAGTTTTCTTATGTTGCTTTCTTAGGTAAGTAACTCTTTCTTAAAATATTGTTGCTGGCCAGTTTTAACTTTTTTTATCGGCTAAGGTGGTTAACTATAGAGTTGACACTGACACTCACGAAGGCTTAATTGTAGATGTAATTCAAAGGTGTTAGACATGCACAACAAAATTATATATTATAAAAACATGTCTCGAACATAAAGTTTTCATCTAGATTACTGGTTGCTAAATTGAGTTAAATTTCAATGTGGACTTGAGCAAAGTAAAGGGAAGTCACTGAGTGAGGAATCCATAATAATAATATTATGAAATCTATTCAATTTCCCAGGCATCAAAATTCATGGATAATTCCTTGACAGCTTTTTTGTGTTGATTGTGTTGATTCCCTTTCTTCCAAAGTATTCTGTTGTACTGGTATTACATATTAAGATATTATTACATAAACAAATATCATGTTACAGGTTGTAATGATTTCCAAGCAGTATTAAACATTTATCAACGGGCTAAAATACATCTAGGTGAAATATTATCAGCTTTTGAATTCATGGACTCAGCTTCAATGGACTGTGTTAAAGAGAACTTAAATCTTAAAAGTCCTGTATCAGAGTCTCCCTTCTATGTATTAATTGAAACGGGGGGTTCTAATGGTTCACATGATGAGGAGAAACTCAATGCCTTCTTAGAAAAAGAGATGAATTCAGGAAGTATACAAGATGGAACTGTGGCTACAGATTCAGTCAAAATTGATGTAAGTAATTTTATAAAAATTTGAATCCCCTGCAGTGATATGATCCAATTTTCTTTTTCTTTTGGTTTAATGATCAATTCTTTCTGTATAAGATAAAACCTAGTTTTTTTTTATGATATTTCAAATCAGCATCTTACTTTTACTTTACAGTTATTGTAAATGCTGTTTTTCTGCAAAAAACAATCCTTTAAAACATAATGTTATATGATATAGATAGATTATATACTTCTATTATAGAATGTATGGGGACTAAGAGAGAGAATGGCTGAAGGATTAATTCAAGATGGTTATAATTATAAATATGATATCTCACTACCATTAACTAGATTCTATGACCTAGTAGAAGATATGAGAAAACAAGTTGATGGATCAGCAACAAGAGTTGTTGGTTATGGTCATGTGGGAGATGGTGAGTTCAGGTTTCAATGTAATTAAGATTAAGGCCACAGATTACTGTCATTGTGCCATTCGGAAGTCATTGTTATTTTCTGCACCTGTGTCATACTTTTTTTTTAATAGATACGTTTTCATGTAGAACAGTTCAGTGTTTTCTAGTTTAAAGAATTTGATGATTCAGAATTTCACAAATATGCTGATAGGTTTTAAAATTCTGGAAATGTTTCCAAGAATTTTGTGTTTTAAGAACAGTAACCATTTTCACTGATATAATTGTCTTCGCAATCTTTCAATTTATATTAACTTAAATCATGTATGAGTGATTAGTCTTGAAGCATGTTGTCATGTGTTCTTAAGAGAGGAGGTTACACCATCAAAAGTCCATGCGAAATCTTGGTGAAGTTCATTTCAGAAATTTCGAAATTTTGTTCTTTTAGGTAACCTACATTTGAATGTAACCTCACCTAAATATGATGATAAATTAATGAATCTAATAGAACCATTTATTTATGACTGGGTACGACAAGAGAAAGGTAGTATTAGTGCTGAACATGGTCTGGGCTTTAAGAAGAGAAATTTTATATACCACAGTAAATCTACAAGCTCAGTTGATCTGATGAAGAAAATGAAGTCAATGATGGATCCTAATGGAATATTAAATCCATACAAAGTTCTTCCTGATGATGACTGATCAGGAAATAATTTGACCTCAAGTGTTTCCGTATCCTGGATTGGTCTTTGATTGTATTAAAATCAGTCAAAGGAAATTTTCATGAAAACCCATCCGATGTTTTACTGCACAGAGCAGTCTACTCCTACTATCATGTTAAATCAAAATAAAATTATAAACTTTGTTTTGAAGTGAGTTAAATATTATTTTTAAATCCTCTCCATGTGCCTCGTGAACATATACTAAGCTCTTGCAATGTTTAGAAGGTTGTATCCATCTGATGTATGCAAGTTGAGGATCGATCAGATAACATAACGTAAAACGTAGGCGGCATTTTGGAGGGAGCTTCAAAATCAATATAGGTGCGTTTCAGTGTGATGAACGCTTGCTAGCTAAACTGAGGGTTCAATCCCCGCATGTGTTGAGTTTCTCCCCTTCACAGTTTTGAAGGGCTACTATGGTAGTGGTTTAGCTGTTCGGACAATAAAGCAAGGTCCTGTTTGCTCCCGGCTGTTTGCGTAAAAATTGAAAATGAAGTTAAAAAGTGGGTTGATGGCTCTACTGAAAGCATTTATCATTGCGATAATCCAAACAAGGGAATGTCATATCGTATCAATTCTAGCCATCTGGGCAGGTTGGCCAGTTGCTGATGCTTAACTTTATGATATTCTGGCATGATAATTCCTGTATTTATCCCGATGTCGCACCTATGTAACTAATCCCTTAGGCAACAAATAAGAACTCAAATGTGTTATTTAGTAATTTATTATAAAATATGATTTATTTGCAAATAGTGGTTCAATATCATATTTTTCAACCTTATCCAGTATACATAACCTTGGATTAAACGCTTGATAAAAAAAATATGATATTCATATCATTGCAAATTATATACAATAATGCAATATTAGCATAAAATGTGCTGAATTAACAAACAAAATAGCATTATATATTGTTAACGTCTGCCTCAAGACGTGTATTGTGTATTTACATGCTATAAAATATATCTCTATACATGTATGTACATTTCATTTTACAAAGACAAAAATGGTAAAATTAACATAACATTTTTGGGCATTTATAATAAGGGAGTGTTTATCTATCTGTATTGTTTCCACTCAAGACTTTTCTTGTTCATGAATGGAAACGTCCCTCGAAGTTCAATAATGCTCAAATTATTGCTTTTTGAAGCTCTAATAGACAAAAAACATTGTCTTATTTTAGACAAACAATTACACAAATGTTGAACAAGAAAACATTCTAATAACCTACTCCTTAATAACTTATTAAATAAAGCTATAAATTTATTCGTGAGACTAGCAAATATGCTGATGATCAATAAAAATATTAGTTTCAAATTCATTTCTTTGAAAGAATGACAATCTACTGACGAAATTTAAAACAAAAATTAACTTCTGAAATCTAACAAATAGCTTCAGTATGTGATACGAGCTATATACCTAAAGTTTTTATTTGAACATTACAATCTCATATTGAATTAATGGTATATTTAACTCATAACAAATTATTATGCACAATGCAATACATATATATTAAATAGACTTATAACATAACTGAGACCATCATCTGAAATTTGAATTGTTTTCTCCAGTGTACCGGTAACACATTTCAACAGTGAGAGCAGTACTCAAAGTACGCAATGGTTCATATTCTGACCCCAGTGTTCATAATTTTGAAATCTCTATTCGAAACCAAAATACACAAATTTGTAAAAAATTAAGAGAGCTATAATTGTAACTTGGATATAGGCTAACCTCAAAAGTTTCTGACTTACTGATCACGTGAATTTCAAAGACTTGCATCAACCTAGATTTCCATAGAGGCACACTTGTACCGTACATTTAAAAAAACGCAGTTTAAGGTTATACAAGTTTCGTGAGACCATTATGGATGCAAGTGATGATATTGTTTGTGTATGTATCACAGACACTGTTAATTCATAGACCATCTTCTTACAGAGAACCTTCACATGACCACGGTTGGAAGAACTGAGCTTGATTTAATGGTGTGGGTTTCCTCATCCATTCTATAACTTGTTTAGGAGTAACAATGTAGACATCGTTAAGATCCATCAGCTCATCAATAAACCGATCCAAGGCATCAATGTGATGCTCAGTATGAAACCATCTGGCATGTACAAATATTCCAAAAGGTGCTCTGTTGGTATTGTAATACCGTTTGAAATTGGTGCGTAAGAACTCCATCATCTCATCAGCGTCACCAGTAGAAGTACACCCATCAGCCATAGCACAGGAATGTCCATCAACACCATACCATCTCTGAACGGGAATTTCCCATAATCCTGGATACTGATCTTTTGGACATGGTCCATGTTGACAGAATTCTTGGCCTGGGACGAAATCAAGAGTGAATGGCCAAACAGGTTCCCCGCCTTCCCAAACTGGACCAGTGAACATTGATGTGTCATAAGATAATTTGGAGTCATAGATAGCCTTGTACATGTTATCACCACCCAATTGGAGGAAAGGAACTCGGAAGCCGTGGATAGAGTCATATGGTACACCAGAGTTTTGAGCTAAAGCTCTCTTCATGCCTTCAATTTCGTTAAAGTATTCTTCGTAAGATGCACTGCTCCACCATGTATGAGGGAACTTGTGGGATAGTGTATGACTGGCAATTTCAACTCCCATAGCATACAGGGGATAGACCAGATCGTAATCTGTTCCACTACCGGAAACAAATAATCCACCTCTTACAGGACATCCATTAGGATTATAACGACCAGGTCTGAACAATCTCTGGAAATAACCATAATAAGCAGCAGAAACTTCATCATCAAACGTTAACATCACCATCTGTGGGGTATCTTTAGCAGCAAATCCATTTGGTATTGAATTGCCGGGGCAAAAACAGTTTGGAAGCTGACAGTTGTGTTCACCGCAAGCTACAAATAAAACAAGGCAGTTTAGTACTTGTACATACATTTTAACTCAAAATTCTACTATTTTTTGAAATATCTAAGCTTTTATTTTGATTTGAAAAAAAAATAACTAATGGCTTCTAGTAACAAAAGAGCTATACATTACCAATCGTAGGTTAATGGACTTAAAGTAGACGAATAAAAAATACTAAATACTAAAGAGATATATTTAACTATGACTTTTCTAGGACTCGGATAAAGCATACATTGGCATTCTAATGTGCATTTAACATTTAAATAACGTTAACAGTAAAGGCAAGATCTATACAAAAGGAATAATGGAAATAACGGATAGATAACAAAGAATATAAATCCAACACCAAAACACTACATCTAAAAACTGTGAAAACAACATAATCCAGTTCCACTTATACTTACATATTACTACTATAACATATTTACAACAACCAATCAGAAAGAAAGAAAGAAATAGATCCATCAATACTTACAACTGACTTGGGATCATTTGGCACAATGCAACCCTCTTCATGACCCTCTTCATTATTATGTTCCAGGCAATGACTACGTGACTGGCATGCATTCACACTGTCCTCAATAGCACAGAATATGTTGTTAATCATCAAAATATTTGCTTTTCAACAAAGAGCTCAATTTCGTCTAGATGTACCACGTAACAGAATTGAAATCCAACGTCCAGTTCACAACAATGAATAAAACCGGAATTTCTAAAATTCTGGTAGGTGGTGCAAGTTAATGAAAATAAGCTCTTTCAGATGGTTACCCTTTTAATAGGAATTCATCAATTGTCTAAGAAGCGTTTTGAACAACTTCTTTGCTAAAGATGACAGAATTAATGCTCTATACTTGAACTACTATAAGTTATAATGCAAAACTGCATGTGCCCCGTCGTTCTTTCACAATCACCAGGTATGACTAGACTATGTTATGCGTATAAATAGTGTTAAATATGAACGGAACAATTTTTGGGATGCAATAAGTGACAAATGAACGAGCATTTTATTGTTGAGCAATATTTTTCATGACGTAACGAAGTATTAGGGGGTCATTGATTGATCAGAAAAGGTAAAGAACAATGGACTTGTGACGCTCAGTTTGTTTTCGATTTGAGAAATTTTCTGTAGTATGAATGCAAAAATGTTTGCAAAATCCGCACTCAAGTTTCTTCTGTCGCGATGTTTTTTTTTTGCTTGTAAATTTGCTGAGATATTAGATCAAGTATCTCAATCCTATGAAATTTTGATGTGGACGTTGTGTATAAAATATCTTTTCAGATATTGTTAGCATTTAGAAACTATTTCCAGATTTTATGTGAGGAGTATGTCTCCATTGACCTATGGAAGAACGGCTTTATACCCAATGTATATATGCGTATCCAAAACGCAGCTTTGCACCCTCAGAGCTCTTATATAAACAATCATGCGAGCTGCGACCCTCCGTTACAGAAACGTCTGACAAAGCGCAGGAATTCAAATAAAAAAAAAAAACTCGTCAAACAACTGAAAACCTGAAAGATATTGTTCCAATAAAAGACATGAAACCACCAGAACTGAAATCCAAGGCCGTGCGTTTCTCTTGTCCTAGAACAGATTCTCAGACGCTGGATGACAAAAGACCTCAAGCTATATGGACGGTTTGAGATTTGAGGTTTTTAAACGTTTGAAAAAAGCACAAATGCGACTGTGATGCGAGCAAGCTTTTCAGTTATTTTTTTTTTTTAAATTGCGCAGAAATTTGGTGGAATGGAATGGAGGGAAAAAGTATAAAAACCGAACCTTTTAAAAGTTACAGGTGCTGTCAATGTTCGTGATCAAAATTTAAAAAAAGAAGTAACACACTAAAACATGCATCACAATAGAAAACAAAAAACCAATCACCATGAAATTACATAAACAAAACAACACTACCTTAACCACAAAACAAATTCTTCCACATTGGGGTACAATGAAATGGAGTATGACCTCCAACTGTTCTGTACATTGGTTAGAATATGAAGAATTTGTCGAGACAGAATAACATAAATACGAAGATTCCGAAACACAAAACAAATATGTCACTTATACATAAAAGTTTTCTGTTCATTTTTAAAATGGTCTTTTTTTAATTTCAAAAGTTTTTTTTTTTTTTTTCATTTAAAAAAGGTTGATATCAGATCAAATATGTCTCAAATCAAAAACAAGCTTTGTTAACCAAACCTAATAATTCAATTCATATTTTTAAAAAACAAAAAATCCATTTTTCGTTTAATTTTTTTCTGTGTCAAAACCCTTATTTTTTCATGAATAAACACCAATTTTGTTCGAACCTTTCCCTATCTAATTAGTTTTTCGTGATGATCATTTAGAACTTAATCATTCCTATTAATCATTATTAAAACACTTTCATTTTTATTTCTCTTCTTTTTTTGTCTTAGTATTCTATTTTTAAACAAATATCAAAATAACTAAGATGTACTATTATATTTATTTCTTTAAACAAACTAATATTTATGATGCGCAAACTAATTTTTTTCACTCGAAACAATTTTTCATCTATAACTATTGTTTCTGTTTTAAAAGATATATTATTTTCCCTTTTACTCTATATTATATCATCAATTTTTCTAAAGACGTTTTCAAGATAAAAAAAGAGTAAGTATTGTTATGTTTTGGTCCTTGTTTACTGGAATATTAGGAAACCACAAGGTAACCCCAGATGACAACATCAAGGTAAGCTAACAGAAGGAATTGTAGGTTTTACAAACATAGTTATGTTAAGGTTCTTGCTTCAAAAACAACGTCAACACTATGCGTTAGTTTCCACCACCGGGACATCAAGTTATGAATCTAAGTTATACTTACAATACAGTATTTATCAGTATTTACGCTAAGAAAAGTGGTGGTTTATGTATATTTTACCTACTGTCATGATAAATAAATAGAGATTATCAGTTTAAACTAGTTACTATTTACTGGTAGTGATTAGGTGTTCAGAAAGCTAAAACATCCAGTGGTGTACTTACCTGAAAAGAAAAAAGCAAAACATTAAACTTTGTTGATCATAATATATACTTTGACAGTGTTAATTAAGGTGGACCTGACCCCTAGAATCTCAGCGATCTGGGTATGAAGAATGACTTCGACAGATCTGACGAGATGCTTGTAATCAACAGGCGAGTTGAACCCACCTTATTGGAATTCATAATATATAATACAGTATACATAATGTAATGACTCTACCAAAGAGAAATAACCGTTAAATTTTGTCAAGCAGGGGCGGATACAGGATTTGACGTTAGGGGGGGCGCAGAATAAAATTTAAATAAACAATAGGTCAGTTGATTAGTAATCACGTTAAATAATACTGTTAAATTACTGTTTTATATAGTAATACTTGTTTGAATGTTAACACAGATTGAATGCGACGACATTAGGCTAGCTTTCGTCGTCTCTTCGGATACTTATTACGTGTGGACAACCCATGTTTTGCAAATTTTAGGGGGGGGGGGGGGCGCACGCCCGCCACGCCACCCCCTAAATCCGCCCCTGTCAAGTTAGTAAGTATTTAGAGTGACGAAGTTTCTAAAAAACTCCTGTGTATAGTTAGTTAGTGAAGGGATAGGAACGATATGAGTTATATGATATATTGATCACTATTGATTGCTTT
This sequence comes from Lottia scabra, assembly GCA_029955415.1. Classification (NCBI taxonomy): domain Eukaryota; kingdom Metazoa; phylum Mollusca; class Gastropoda; family Lottiidae; genus Lottia; species Lottia scabra. The sequence continues at coordinate 276,706 of JARJEI010000069.1, forward strand.
TATAAGTAAAACTACGTCAAAGTTACGTCAATATTGCCGACATCTGGATGATGATACATGTATTTCTAGATTAACGTAAAGTAAAGGAAATGTTTTAACTTTTAAGACTGTCTGAGATCGCTACACGAGGTTAGTTTTGTTAAACCAACATCTCTAATCCTTGTTTTAACTAATGTTGTTATGTTTGTGAAAGTGAGACAGTTTCTGGGAAAACAAGCTGTTTATGAAATTTTAACAGTCCTTTGTGAACTAATATTGTTGTCTGATACGTCATTGTCAGTTCATTAACATTTCGCAGTCAAACTTCAGTATCATTACAGCTTGTACCAAAGTCCATTCAGTTATATATACATATTATATATACAACACGCATTATAAATATTATAAAATACATTTAATAATTTGGACATGCACGAAATGTCTATTTGGTTTCCCTAAAACAATGTGAAAACCCATCTTGATGAAAGACTGAAGTTTAATCTGGTAACTCTGATAAAAGTGCATTTCATTTGCGTTTCGTGTTTTTATTTCTAAGGGATACTCCCTTCTACCTTCGATATCAAAGTAAAGTAAGCCATAGCAAAATAAAATCATGAAACGAAACATCTAGATCTGTATGTCAATCAGATTAAGTGCTAATCTATGTACCTGTACTTGGACAGTCTTCAAATAATTTACGAGCATTGTTCTTATAAAAATTTCTACTAAGGTACATTGATTAGATGAACCGCTCCGCCCAAATACCTCTCATCCCAAACTAATGTTTACCAAGCTCAATTCTTGGGGAAGAAATTAAATAAATAATTTACATAGCCTGACAAACAAACAAACAAACGACAACCGGATTATTCGTCAATAAGATCTAGTATTGTACCTATTGTAAACAGACAAATAAATAAATAAATAGATACAGTAAATAAAAAGCGGAGGCAATCGGTATGGTTTGTTTCACTTCGTGGTTTCCGTATTGTTTCTACGCGATGACCATTTAATAACACAATATTTACTAAATGATCGTTTCCTCATGGTCTAGTTTTTTAAACATTATTACAATATTACAGTACTGTATTATAACAAAATTCTACATTCCTCTTTGATGTTTTTGTTGTCTATACAAATGGGAGGTCCTCAGCCATGCTTAAACAGTGTTAAATCGAAGTTTTATTACGAATGTCAGATTCTAAATTAAGTTTTATGTATTTTCTTGTTAGCATTATAAAGCCATTCAGTTTGCGTTTAAGGAACTTTGCATGTGCATAGAATTTCGTTTGTGGTAAAATCTGCGGGCAACTGGGTTTTCTAAAAGTATTTCAGAACAATTTTTTGTAGAGAATTTTCCAATCGTTCGAGAACCGATTTTTGTTTCTTTATTTAAAGGATTAATCTGACTTTTTGTGGGAAACGTTGGGTGCTTAATTAAATGAAAAATATCAAACAACAGACGCTTAATCTCAAACGGTCTCCGTGAAAGTTACGCTGGCGCTCTGCAACATATCACGGTAATGAACGGCGGCCATTTGACCGGACTATATCAATGTTATCATGTAATCTCGTGATTCTGGTAGTTCAAACATCAGAGACGGGTCATTCGAGGCTACAAGTATTTGTAAACAAATAACACAAAAACAAACAGATATGTATTTAAAATGATGATAAAATGCGTAATTGGTGAACAGATAGTCACTACCTAGCATTAAATGCACGAGCAGGTGTCAGAAAATTCCTCCACAGATTCTATTGCTATGAACTATATCTGTGTCGCGACGTTACAAGCAAGTGGTAAAGCGTCAAAGTAAAGAGTCTCGCGCATGAAAACACAACGAAAAACACCATTCATTACCGAGACAGATTATGGTTTACGGAAACTGCCGAGGAATGCCGATTGGCTTAATCTTTCAGATATCTATATGTATTATCTAAAGATTGTTGCCGTGAACCTGGTTCTTCAATTTGAACCGTGTGATAGTACACAGCGCTCCGTGGTACGAAAAGTCCAATCTACCAAATTGAATGTACAGTTAAATCAAATTGAGTAAAAACTTTTTTAAGAAAATCTTTACGTAACATGCAGTTGCTCGCATAACATTAATTCTTATCTTCAAATTATCTAAACTGCCCATTATCCAAGATTCAACAAAATCAACCCAAATGTAATCTTTATGGAGTTCACTACCTTGATGTATTTTGGCCAATACCTCAAAAGCCGTTTATAAAAAAAAGAAACATTCGACCTTGTTGAAATATCGCCAATATATGCAATAAAACTGAAGTTTCGTCCAAATCAGATTACAAGAAATGTCAAGGCCAATCTCAAAAGCCATACATGAACAAATACGGAATTCAAACTTTGCCCAAATCTGATTTTAAAAAAGCCGCAATTGTAGATGGTAGAGGAGCAGAGTGGAAATTATACGTTAACATTATGATATTACCTCACAAAAACATTGACAATTAATTTTGATATGCCCACATGAAATGTGATGCGTATATCGCAGTCACCTATGCCCGACGGTCCATCCGTCCCGTCCGCAAAACCTCGTAAACACTCTTCACGGCACAAATCTGGATTTTGACGAAACGTGTTCGTAATTATCCAAGGATAAACCCATTTGAAAATCAGCAAAATCGAAAAATATTTATTGAGTTGTTGCCCATGTTTTTTAAAACGCGTTCAATTTTCAGCCTGTTAACTCTGTAAAACTTTGTAATATTGTTCATTATAATCCCAAAAATTTGAAAAGAGGTGTATGACCGAAGGTTTAATATTTTTTAACTATTAAATATATAAATTACCTTACCTGACAAGCAATCTTTTAAATGAAATAATCATTTTCTGAGATATTAAATCATGGCAGTGGGATAAAGGAATATCGAGACGAAACCCAAAATTCAAAGAATTTAAAAGGCTTTCATACACCAGATCCGACAGGACATGACAAAAAAAAGCAAGGCCTAATTCAAAACAGTCAATAACGTAACACCCTCTTTAATATTGCAACTGAACAGCAAAGCAGCTGTCTCCTTCATATTTGTTGAATTTAGCTTCTAATATTTTTGGATAAATCGTTTTAGTCTATCAATTGAAATTTTCATTTTTGAATGTACTTTAGTTTTATTGGTACGCTGATGGTTTATGTTGATAGATAATTGAAAGAGTAACAGATAGTCAGAATAGTCACTATTTGAATATTCAAACAAGGTTGTTTCATCTCAGATAAGTGCACACGGAAACAGTTTGTTTTATAAATTGCTTGTTTGATTTTATATTATAACCTATGTTCTCATCACCACCTAACACTATTTTTAATAGTTTTAACTGGAAGCTTCAGAATACGCTTAAAATATTTAAAAACATTACGTGAGTTCGTTAGGCATTTTTAACGTTGTTAGAAAACTACTGTACGGATTTGAGTAAAATAACGCCTAATTGTAGATAACTTTATTCTATCACTATCACACCAAAACGAGACCAAACTGCATAATTAACAATTATTAGTTAACCCTTTTTAAACCAAAAAGATACATAGATATAACATGCATGTTTAAGAAATTAAGAAAGAAGTTTTTAACTGTACATAAGTTTTCCAACACCAAACATAGCAAATTTCAATAGTTAGCCTATGTTATAGTTATCTGTTCAGTACTTTCGCTTCTAAAAATTACGGCAAAATATAAGAAGATATTCAGTTTCGATTTAATAAAATCTGTTTCGTCCCAATTATTTAATTACATGCTTAAATTCATGTTGCTGATACATTTTCAAATAACGCGGTAAATGACAATGAGACAAAACATGTTTAGCTATTTAATTTGAAGTTACAGAATATGTTTTTCTGACACCATCTTGCTACTATAATTCCATTATTTAGTCCAAGTCAAATCAAGTACAGTTTTAGGTGAGTTGTCATTTTGTCAAAGTCAGTCAGTAGGTAAATGTATCAAATCGCACTTGAATTTTGTCTTGTTTCAAAAATTCGTTTGTGTATAAAATTGGCAAATATTGCAACAAAATTTTATTTGAAACATATGTATTTTAGAGAATTGGGTTTTGTCTTAAAGTGACTTTATCAAATGGGTATCTGTTATAGGCGGTGGGAATTTCAGTAATAAAATATATATCAATAATAATTGTTTATTAAAATAAAATTTAAGAGATGCGATTTTTTATCATGTAGATTTGTCAGTAGAAAATAATAAACTATACTTACGCCCTTGTCGTTTTGAAGCACTGGCCAAATCTGGTCTCCATATTTTATCTGAAGGGAAGTCTCCACCAGATGATGACGATGATGTGTCCACGTTGACAGGCTTGTGAGATTTCTTCACCTTGACCGACTCTTTATCACTCTCATCCACTTCGTTCTCCTTCTTTCTGATGGGTTGTCCTGGTACAAATCCTTTAACTTCTATCGGTGACTCCCAAATACCATCAACATCTTCCCAGGACTTAGGATCAACACCAGCAGGTCTCCACCATGGTAGTTCTGTAGCTTCTTTATGTAACGAATTTTCCTTGACCCAAGTGTCGTCATTGTCATCACCACCTTGTGCTTTAATTTTCTTTGCTGCCTGATGCGACATATCACCGTTAGCTCCGATAAGGTAGGTACAGTCGGCAGATTCTGGCCAGTCACAGGTCTGGGTCAGAGTGTTGAAATGTAGTCCATCGGGACAGTAGAACTCGTACAATGATCCTTCCAGACATCGAGTGAAAATCGTTGGATCAGTTACATGACAATTAAATGCACCATTTTCTCCACAGTCGACATCAAGCCGAGTTGCAGCCAAGGCTGACGAAATTAACCAAATTATTTGAAGTATTATCGACAACATTTTCAGTTCTCCAACGAAAAGACGTTTTTTACTCGGAAAATGAAGGATTAAAAACTTTTAACCCGATATAATGTTTCTATCCACTGTATTGTATCTTAAATTACTGTTTCAGCACGTCCGAACACTGACCGTTGTAAACTTCGAATGATGGTAGATCAATTTATCTCCGCGCTTTTATATGTGCCAAAACCCCACTGGGAAACGAAACAGCGATCTACTGTGTGGACAAATTTACTTTGAGACATAACTATGTGATATTTACCATGAGACAATATCTTATACACGCCTTTCCGTCTCTTTCCTTCAATTTCTACCCTTCAATCCCTTTCCCAGATCTACAAACATTTTAAATATTGACTCGGTTGTCGAATCTGGGCTCTATTTAAATTTGTTTTCTTTTGGAATGCTTTCGATTTCCGTAACCTAGCTCAAGACGCCAAACATCTTACTTTCCCACTGAAGTATCTATCCTTCCCTTTAATATTTGTATTATGCTTAATGGAGCATATTCCACAAATAACCGCATGAAATAATTCTATGAAAGGAACACCTTAAACAATACCACGTCACATTTTTCAAATGCGAATATAAGCTTGCTTTTCTCCTCGAAATTAGGTTCCAACATACCACATATTCTTTATGGGGAAAACTCCCTCGTTTGACACATTTTCAACGCATTATTTCCATACAACTAAATCTCAACCAACAAAAATACAATCTGAGGCATTACCACGATTTGGGAGATGGAATTTGTATCGGTAAAAAAGAATAATTTACATAATCCTGTTCCTTGACCACAATGGTTCAACAGATTAATGACGTGTTTAGGATGTGTTAAAAAATTCAAAATGCCCTTGATCTCCTAAAACTTGTTAAACGGTTTTTTTTCTTTCGGAGATCTACCGTACTATGTTCTTTATGATACATAATTCATGCGTTGTTTGTAGTATCAAATCCATGCCACGAAAAGGATGACAATAAGATAAATAGGGTATTTCGTCTTGCATATCTGTTCTTCTTCATTTATAACAAAACACAAGATAATATTATGGAATATAACACATTTCTTCTTCATTTAGTTTGCAAAAGTACATTACTTACTTACTTACTGCTTACTCTTTTCGAAATACCTGATGGTACTTCTCGTATGGGAAGTCCACTGCTATATAATTATTGCACCCGATTTTGTCATGCTCTGGACGAGATTTTTGATTAACGGAATTGTTTTGCTTGTACGGATTTTTATTATTATACTGTCTTTCAAATCCAATTGTCGTTGTATTTGTGACATAATCTATGCGGAACGTGGTCATTTCCGAGTACCAACATTAGGCTTAATTTCTTAACATCATTACAGTTATAAACGGGCTAGTAAATCCTAAATATGTACAATTCAGAAATTGTCTGTCATTCTCAAAGAAAGAAATGTTAAAGCATGATATTATGTGCAATACATTATAATAGTTTGCCAACAAAGAGATCGGGTGCCTTAACAGAAGTTCCATCCACAGCTACCTGTTGCTCTTTAATTTGTGGTCATCTCATCTCATATATCCATCACCATTCGGCGATTTGCGAACTTTTGATTTATTAAATATTAACAGATAAAGAAATCTCAATGTGTTCTTCAGCAATATTACCAGAACACAAATGGAGCTAAACTAGATCACAACTTTTCAAATTGAAGCCTCTATTAATCAATGCAGATTCACATAAAAAGAGTAAGAATGTCTTTCAAGGTCAGAATATGTGATTGTTTCCTTACTGTGAAAACAATAAAATTTTAGACATATTTTGCCCTTACAACAAAACTTTAAACTTTGTTTTTTTTTGATACTTTTTCATTGATTTGCGTTTTAAGTATTTATAACTCAAACATTTTTAGACTATCGCGCTAACTGATGTCTGTGTCAGGACAGACATATAGGAAAATCAAACATTCCGAATTGCATGGAATCTAACTTCTCTCGTTCTTTTCTAATCGACAGCAAGTAGTACGAAGACAAAGTGGTATATACTAGGCTACCTAAGTAAGACTGTGTGCGATTAGATTAAACTAAATGACCAAAAGCCAAAACAAGATTTAAAGATTTAAGTTCTCAAATTAAAAAGAAATTTATTTTACATTGTTTCTTGGCAGACAAATAAAGGTGTACTTTTCACCAAGAGACCAAATTTCACAGATTTTTCACGCTTAAAATGTTTTCTTTAATCGATGCTTTCATTACACAGGGTTTCATGTTTCCTTTTCGACATTTCCATGATTTTTATTGAAAATTCTGGACAATCACCCATGTCTCTTAAAAAAGTGTATGTCGAAATCGGGAAAATTAACTCCCGTTCTTGTTCAATTTCAGTGTTTTTTGAAAAGAACAAGATTAAGGCATCATTGTAAGTTATATAGGCTTGAAGATACGACGTACATTGTAAAGAGCTAAACGTTCTTGGCATGATTTATTTGGGATTTCTTCCATGTTTATTTATTCATCTTTTTACTAGCTATCAAGTGTTGTACTAGTATTTGTTCATGATGTCAAACAGTTGGCATCGTTATTACGTCTGCATTATCAACTGTCCTTGACACTCCTATTATAAACATTCAAATTGTCGAATCTCTTAAAAGGATTTATCTGAGATCCGCATTGGAACCGTTTAGCTGCACATATAATACAGTCTTTGTTAGATATTTGCCATACTGGTAACCGACACTCCCCCCCCCCTCCTTTCTTACGTTTGTCCCCTGTAGTTTGAGGCTCAGCATTTACATGGTCCGCACTGAGTACCTTTCTTAAATGTGAATCAGATTGGAATAATTTGAAATATGCTTTTCATTTTAGATGACAATAACTCGAACACCCCGTTCTCAAACTATTTTTCTGTGTAAAATGTAAAGGGGTGATTAGGAAGAAATGTAATATTGGGACAACTCTGAAAACAAAGACCAACAGATAAATCGATAATCGACCAGCTGACACATTTGAAACATTCTGGACTAGCAATCACCTACTTGGTATTGAGGTCCAAGGAATATCTTTCAACCAGGATAAAGACTGTAAATGTGTGATTGTGTGTCCAACACAAATACCAAGTAAACAATATCAGCTGTATGGACTCTCCGAAACGATGGACAAACCCAATAGCAGTGTGACATCAGGTGTTCCGGATGTGTGAATGTGCCTCCATAATCTGATATAAATATTATAATTTGTTATGGCATAAAAAAATCAAACTGCGAGATGTCAGTGTTGTATGTGATTTAGCTTTCGATATGTGACAACATTATTACAACCCGATTGGATTGAAACGTCAATGATACCATGATACCATGTTGCTCGATATGGAAGGGTTTTTGGGTCTAAACAAGATGATCTGCTAATTTGTGTAATGCAATGTTGAAATGTTCAGTACGTCAAAAATACCTATTATGATACCGTCAACTTGGTCATATTGCGTAAGTAAATTGTAATAAAACAACTGTTTACATATCATTTTGGTATTATCATTTTAGAAATATCATTATGGTATTATCATTTTAGAAATATCATTTTCGAATTATCATTTTAGAAATATCATTTTCGAATTATCATTTTCGAATTCAACATATCATTATTGAAATATCATTTTTAACATTTCTCAAAGGTCAATATGCAAATGAGGTCAAAAGGCGTGGCTTCCAGAAAAATGTTTTCACACACAATAATACCTCCTGAGGAAAGATAACTAGGTTTGGGCAGTACTATATACCGAAAAATACCCCCGAGAAAATTTTGTATCTTAGAGCTTCTTAGATCACTTCTTAGGTATACCAGAACGTACGTCATGCCTATATTTTGGGGCATAGGGACACAACAAATTTTGCTGAAACAAATTTGCTGGAATAAATACAGCAAGACTAATACCATGAATACCAGCTGACTGTAGGTCTGGGCTGCCGCATTGTTTATAGTATCGGCCGGCTCTTATTTGGGGGGGGGGGGGGGGGATGTGAGCCCAGTCCAGATAAAATCCCCATTTTGACAGATTTGGCCAGTGAGCAGGAGGATGCTGAACTAGATAACTTTCTAAAATTGTTCACATTATTATATGCAGACGATACAATTATCTTGGCAGAGTCAGAACAGAGTCTTCAAAAGGCTGTCGCAGCACTTGCCACCTACTGTAACACTTGGCAACTTACACTTAATGTCTCAAAGACGAAAATTGTAGTGTTTTCCAGAGGAAAAATTCGTAAGCTGCCAGATATATATTTTAATAATCAAAAAATAGAAGTTGTTAGTGAGTATTTGTATCTTGGTGTTCTATTTAACTATAATGGTTCTTTTAAAAAAGCAACAAGTCGTCTTTTTGACAAAGCCAGTAAGGCTATGTTTGTTATTCTAGCTAAAAGTAAAACTCTGCATCTAGATATAGAAACCCAGCTCCATCTTTTTGATACACTGATAGTTCCAATTCTACTGTACGGCTGTGAAGTATGGGGATAGGAAGACCTTTATTCGATCGAACGTTTGCAATTAAGATTCTGTAAATATATATTAGGTGTCAAAATGAGTACTCCTAGCGTAATGGTTTATGGTGAGCTAGGCATATTCCCACTCGAAATCATTATAAAATTCAGAATTATAAGCTACTGGCATAAGGTAATATCTGGAAACAACGATAAACTTAATTATATTATGTTAATGTATATGTCGCATTTATGTCCATCGAATAATTGGTTGCATGCAGTTAAGAGTATTTTGGATGAAGTGGGGTTATCTTATATATGGGACACTAAGGGTTGCACTGTAACTAAAAAATGGTTAAAGAGTATTGTTATTTCTCGACTCAAAGACCAATTTATTCAGAAGTGGTCTTCATCAATAACTGATTCTAGAAAATGTGTGTCCTACAGGATATTCAAAAAGGAATTTAAACTAGAAGATTACCTCAAGCACCCGTCAAAAATCTATCGTCTGACATTCACACGATTCCGTTGTAGGAATAACAAATTCCCTATTGAAGCTGGTATATATGCAAGCATACCAAAAGAGCAACGGACGTGTCAATTGTGCTATTCAGACCACATAGGCGACGAGTTTCACTACTTATTCCAATGTCCATCATTTGCAGATAGTCGACAGAAATATTTATCTAAGTATATGTATCAATACCCATCTTATTTTAAATTCGAATCAATATTCCAACTGAAAGAATCACTACTTACTAATCTAAATAAGTTCATTCAAGAAATATTAAGCAATTTTAAATAATGTCTATTACCGTCAGTCAATTATGGATTTGTATATATTTTTGTTGAATTGTTTATCCTTATTATATTATTGTAGATATATTGTATATTTATATTCATATATACCAATTATTGGTATCCGAATAAAGTCATTATTATTATTACAATGCCGAAGATAACTCGCCTATACTCGTCTTCGATTGCTGGGTTCCTTAACGTAATGCAGCACACGGGACCTCAATTTTCGTCCCCATCCGAATGATTGTTAGTGACAATGTGACCAAACTGACAAAATGTTTTGAGTGTTTGATACATTTTTCTGCTACCTAACATCTAATGACAATACGTTACTTTAGCTTTAGAGATTCGGGCAGAAATCAGATATTCGATCAAAAAAACTTTTTTTTCGGTATTTTTCGGTTCCTTTCGGTATTTTTTGGAGTTTTTTTCGGTTCTTTTCGGTATTTTATGGTACTTTTCGGTATTTTTCGGTATATAGTACTGCCCAAACCTAGTTATCTTTCCTTGGGAGGTATTATTGTGTGTGAAAAACATTTTTCTGGAAGCCACGCCTTTTGACCTCATTTGCATATTGACCTTTGAGAAATGTTAAAAATGATATTTCAATAATGATATGTTGAATTCGAAAATGATAATTCGAAAATGATATTTCTAAAATGATAATTAAAAAATGATATTTCTAAAATGATAATTCGAAAATGATATTTCTAAAATGATAATACCAAAATGATATTTCTAAAATGATAATACCAAAATGATATGTAAACAGTTGTTTTATTACAATTTACTTACGCAATATGACCAAGTTGACGGTATCATAATAGGTATTTTTGACATACTTAACATTTCAACATTGTATTACACAAATAAGCAGATCATCTTATTTAGACCCAAAAACCCTTCCATAGCTCGTTGACCTTTTATTAAAATTTTTACTCCTTCTTTTCTGCATCTGATTGGATTTATCAGTGCGGGGTGAAATGTTCAGTTTTGCCAGAACAGAGACATTAGTCTACCCTTTCCATTCCAAACTGTTCAATAACCTTTGACGAGCACATCGTGTAGCGGTGGATTACGGACTCTTTGGGCCATAGGGAAAAAGAGGGAGGAGGGGGATTGGGGTAGCTGTACCAAAAATTGTTGTTTCAGTCCAAACGAGTTGTTACTCCCCAACGAAATCTCCAATAAAATACCATTGATCTACTCGGTTAAGAAAATTACTGGGATTTCCTTCTCTTCCATATCATCTTAAACGTCTCCTATTGTAAACATGGTGGTATTGATTTGGGTTGTGGCACTTGTGACGATAGATTTCCTTGGATTAGGATATTATTAAGAAATTCTTCTATATGCTTTAAAAGCCTCCTATTGTACACATGTGGTATTGATTTGAGAGTATATGATAATAAAGGCGTTCATGATTCAGAAAATATCAGCAGCAAGAAAACTAAATGTTATTTAAAGAGATTCTAAACCTTTCTAAACCTTGTATGTGTATCGGAGACAATGATAGCATCAATTTCCCAGGTCCGTAGCCAGGAATTTCCAAGGGGGGGGGGGGGGGGGGGTGTTGGGGTTATATGGACTCGCAAAGCAATCAAACTCAACTTTAACAGTTACAATTCAAACAAAATGTCTACTTCAACAGTGCTTTTTTTTGTTTTCAAGTGGGGGTTCGCCCGTGGAACAACGCGTCGAAGAGGAGGAACGAGGTAATACGGGGTTCCTTTCATGGAAAATTTTGAAAATTAAGACTGTTGTGGGTGCTATTTTGATATATTACAGGCACTTGCAGCCCCGATAAAAATATTCGATATTGAAACGCAAAACACAATTTTTGTTTAGGTTTAATAAGTAAATGTTATCAGTAAATGAAAGATTCTGAGAGTGACATTTTTTATATCACACGGGTTTTGTTAACATTATGTTTTTTCAAGTGGATTAACTTAATAGGCTTCATCCTTGGGTGATTACAAACACTCACACCAAGTTTCATCAAAATCCATCAAGAAACCAACTCTCTTTCGGGTCCACAAACAATTCAAGAACGAGGGCAATAATTCATAGAAAATGTTGTTCAATTGCTCTTATTTTCAATAGGCTTAATCCTTGGGTAATTATAAACACTCACACCATTGTCTTCATTGTCCTTAAAGTTTTCGTTTTAACTGTAGTAAACCTTCAAATGGAACGGCACTGCGAGCGCCGAAGGCGCGAGCGGCAATTTTATAGAGTGTTCTGACATTATTCGGTCAAAAATAAGGGGGAGGGCCCGAGTTGTATTGGGACTAAAAGAATAAGCTCGAAAATAATTAGTATTTCTTAACGACCGACTTTTTTTCGAAGGGCTTTTGGCGCCCCCTTGCAACGTCGGCGCCCCCTGGTTTCCATTCGCTGGGGGGCACGTGCCCCCCCAGGCCCCCACACCACTGTATTGATGCTACCATTGTCCCCAATACACATACAAACACTTTACAATCGATTTCTTTTTTTATCATAATCTGGATCAGTTGAGAAGATGATACTAGTACACGATGATGAAGAGTTAACGTTCTATAACTCTTATAGCTAGATAGTTTTGAGGCATTTTTACGCACTTAAATCTGATTCGATTACCTAAATTGAATATTTTCTAAGATGGCGGTTTACTAGCTGCCCACCCCACCCCAAACAGAAATAATAAACATTACTATTTTATGCCCCTATAGAGAGTCTAAATGCTTTTTTGGATATCATCCCTCCTGAAATGTGTCGGAATGACATCTAGTCATATTGTGTATAGATGACACGTCAAAATAATACAATACTAGAACCGTGATAACGGTACTGAGCAGTGCGCAATTTAAACATCCTTGAACGGTTGCATTTTAGTCCTGCATATAAATTAGGTCATGTGACAGAGCTGTTTATAGTTAAAAATCTCAATTTTCAATCGGCTATTAAACCGGAAGTAAACATCGGAAAACACAAAGTAAAACATCATTTGGTAGATTTTATCGAGGGCAATAGCTTTTGTTCAGATCAAAAGGTCATCAAACGTCAAGGTCACGAGTTTTGAGCTTTGAAAGTGTTTGCTTTGCTGAATTTCTTTAACCGGAAATAGACAAAACTTTTAATCGAAATTAGGAAATCGGCTGTCACCATTTTGTTAGTAATATATTGAAGATGCCATAGACATCAACATTATGTAAATCGGATGATATCCTGATCACTTATATCGATTTAAAGAAAAGTTGGTCATTTCAAGATGGTGGTCTACTAGTTACTTCCGGGTCCAATTTTATCCTTTTTTTCTATGAAAGTTATGTCATTTTATATCTTCAAAAGAATGTGTCGGCTATCTTTAAAAATCCACAATTTAGGAACCACGTGTTTTTTCGCGCCAAAAAAGCCACGCAATTACTTTAGAACAATGAACAAAATTTCAAAATTTAAAAAAAGCAAAATGATTAAAATATCTACTATTATATATCAAGAGGAGATATGGCATAAAGACGATTTTTTGTGACGTACGTGAATTAGGTTCGAACTGACAATTTTCAAATGGCTATAAAACAAGAAGTAAATATTGGACAACAAAAATTAATTCACCATTGGATAGATCTCATTTCGGGCAATAACTTTTGTTCGGATCATAAGGTCAACAAATGGCAAGGTCACAAGTTATGAGCTTTAAAAGTGTTACAATAATTGCTGAATATCTTATACCGGAAATAGACAAACACCATAATCGAAATTAGCAATTCAGCTGCCCTCATTTTGTTGGCAATAGATTGAAAATGCCATAAACATCAAAATTATATAAATCGGATGTCGATTTAAAGAAAACATGTTCATTTCAAGATGGTGGCCAACGTGTTACTTCCGGTTACGATTTTGTCATATTTTTTTCTTTGTTAGTCATGTTCTTTCATATCTTAAGAAGAAATTGTTACCTTTCTTATGAAATCCGTAATTCAGATAACACGTGTTTTTTTCCCGCCAAAAAACCACGCAGAGTTACTATAGAACACAGAATAAAATTCTAAATAGAAATTTAGATCAAAATATCTAGTGTTATATATCACTGGAAAGAGGAGATAAAGCGTAATAAGAAAAGAAGATATTTTGTGACGTGACGTCATGTGACAGAGCTGTTCAAAGTTCAAACTAACAATTTTTAAATGGCTCTAAAACCGGAAGTTAATATTGGACAACAAAAATGAATACACCGTTGGGTTGATCTCATCATGGACAATAACTTTAGTTCAGGTCATAAGGTCACCCAAATCCAAGGTAACGTGTAATGAGCTTTGAAAATTTTGGCCATTTCTGAATATCTTTTACCGGAAATAGGCAAACATCATAATCGAAATTAGCAAATTGGCTGTCATCATTTTGTTGGCCATAGATTGAAAATGCCCTAGACATCAATATTATACAAATTGGATGATACCCTGCTCACTTCTCTCGATTTAAAGAAAACATGTTCATTTCAAGATGGTGGCCAGCGTGTTACTTCCGGTTACGATTTTATCATATTTTTTTCTTAGTTAGTCATGTTCTTCCATATCTTAAGAAGACATTGTTACCTATCTTATGAAATCCGTAATTCAGATAACACGTGTTTTTTCCCGCCAAAAAAACACGCAGAGTTATTATAGAAAAAAGAACAAAATTCGAAAAAGCAATTTTGATCGAAATATCTAGTGTTATACATTTTTGGAAACAGGAGATAAAGCGTGATAATAATAGAAGATAATTTGTGACGTACATGAATTAGGTCACGTGACAGAGCTGTTTAAAGTCAAAAATTGCAATTTTCTGACGGCCATAAAACCGGAAGTAAACATTGGGCATCTAAAATGATTATATCATTGGATAGATCTCGTCAAGGGCAACAACTTTTGTTCAGGTCACAAGGTCACTCAAGGTCAAGGTCACAAGATATGAGCCTTAAAAGTTTTGACTATTACTGAAAATTTTTAACTGGAAATAAAAACAATTCTGAATCGAAATTCAAAAATCGGCTTCCCATGTTTTGTTAACAATCGATTGAAGATTCCATAGACATCATTTTTATTCGAATCGGATGATTCCCTGATTCTGAATTTCGATTTAAAGAAAAATCAGTCATTTCAAGATGGCGGCTAATATGAAATATCTGGGTCAAATTTTATCATTTCATAATTTGTCAATGATTATTCCTAGCACATTGCAAAAAGATTTTTTTGAATATTTTCATTATTCCGGAAGTTAAAATTTCAACTTTGCAAGCGAATGACTTCAAAACCGGAAGTGATATAAAATTTTTGAAAATACCATTTTGTTCGCAATCAAAATGTCTATAAACGTGTAAGTTTTCAGATTGCTCAAAATAAAATTACAAAAGTTAAAAAAATTGTCTAAAAAAGTGCTCCAAAAGTCAGCGACAAAATTCTTAAAGTGCATATTTTGAAACTTTTATCTGAAAGAAAATCGATTAATGAAATAAACAAAAAAGATCCCATCAAAATCGGTTGAAAAGAAGAGGTTATAATGGCAAAAATCTTAAAACACTTTTGTTATCAAACGTCACTTCCGGTTATGTGAAAATGAGTCAATTTATATTCATTCACTAATGAGCACATATTTATCATGGGAAATCATGTCAGATTATGCGTGGCATGTGCAGTTTTGGCTGGGGATCGTGACCAGAATTCGAAAAAAAAAAAAACTAGAACCATGAATGGTACCATGCAGTGCGCATCCGGTTTCGTCCATTGGTGAAAAGTGACATCTTTCAATCCATCATGTCAGGTTTACAGAAGAAAGCTTGTTTTACATTAAAATGCAGAAGGTACAAAATTTTAAAACGCACAATTTTGAATTCGGTAGTGAAAAGTAGAATAACCAGTTCACACACGGTAGTCAAAAGTGAAATAAACATTTCATGTTCGGTAGTGAAAAGTCATCTGATTAAAAAAAAAGCGCAATCACAGTTTGATATACATCAGTGGAAAACGCATATCACAAAATTTCTAAGATTTGTAAATAAGTTCTAAAGTGCAAGAAAGGACACATGAAAGAGCCAAATCTCAATTTAGAAACGGACTGCACAGTATTCATACTTCATAGTTTGAAATACAGATCGAATTTTATCAATACATAATTCGTTCAAAGAAAACACATATTAATGTTTCTTTTAAAACAGTTAAAATGTAAAAAAAAGTACATTAATGATAACTTATCGCCCAAACGCAAGTTAATGGGAGAGGGCGATCGCCCAAACGCAGCTTTATGTCAAAATGTAGTAGTCTCCCTTCAACTGAAATTTGAATTTAATATTTTACAAGCAGATGGAATAACTAATTTTCAAAATTCAAAAGGCGCTATTTTGATTTTAAAATATTGTGTTGTATATAATTGAAAAAGTAGATTTAGCATAATTAGATTGTGAAAGAATTTGTGACGTACATGAATTAGGTCACGTGTCAGAGCTCTTTAAAGCTAAAAACTGCAATTTTCAAATGGATATAAAACCGGAAGTAAACATCGGAAAGCCTAAATGAAAGTATCTGTGCATAGGTATCGCCAATGGCAATGAATTTGTTTCAGGTCACTTGGTCACCAGAGGTCAAGGTCACAAGATATGAGCCTTTAAAGTTTTGACAATTACTGATTTATCTTAACCGGAAATTAAAATAAATCAGAATTGAAATTCAAAAATCAGCGTCTCATGTTTTGGTAGCAATCGACTGTAGATTCCAAAAACATCAGAATTATGCAAATTTCATTACACCCTGAGGCCCCATTTTGCGTTTTATGAAAATATACCATTTCAAGATGGCGACTGATCTGTTACATCCGGGTCAAATTTTATTATTTGTATACTTTTGTGTCTATATTACATACATACTGCAAAAAGAATTTTTCAAATATCTTCAAAATTCCGGAAGTTGAAATTTCGACTTTGGGAGCCAATAACTTCAAAACCGGAAGTGATACAAAAATTTTGAAAACATATTGTTGTTCGCCATCAAAATGTCTATCTACCTGAAAGTTTTCAGAACGATCGAAATAAAAATTGAAAAAAACACGCACAGTTTCAATGGAAATTGACACAAATTTTTCAAACTTTAAAAGGCGGAATTTTGATTCAAATATATTGTGTTGTATATCATTGGAAAGAGCAGACATAGCATAGTACGACGGTGAAAGAAAATAAGACATATGTAAATTAGGTCACGTGGTAGGGCTGTTTAAAGTCAAAAATTACAATTTTCAAACGGCTATAAAACCGGAAGTAACCATTGGACATCTGAAAAAAATATGTCATTGTATACATCTAATCAAGGGCAATAACTTTTGTACAGGTCACAAAGTCACAAAAGGTCAAGGTCACAAAATATGGGCCTTGAAAGTTTTGACAATTACTGACTTATTGTTACCGGAAATCAGAAAAATTCAGAATTGAAATTCAAAAATCGGTTTCCCATGTTTTGGTCGCAGTCGACTGTTGATTACATAGACATAAAAATTATGCAAATTCCATAACACCCTGAGGCCCCATTTTGCGTTTTATGAAAATATACCATTTCAAGATGGCGCCTGATCTGTTACATCCGGGTCAAATTTTATGATTTGTATAATTTTGAGTCTACATAACAAACATATTGCAAAAAGAATTTTTCGAATATCTTCAAAATTCCGGAAGTTGAAATTTCAACTTTGAGAGCGAATGACGTCAAAACCGGAAGTGATATCGAAATTTTGAAAATTGCTAATTGTTCGCAATCAAAATGTCTATAAATATGTAACTTTTCAGGTTGATCAATATAACATTGCAAAAGTTGAAAAAGTGGTCAAGAAAAAGTGCTCCAAAAGTCAGCAAGATTTTTCTCAAAATGATAATTTTAAACTTTTGTCTCGTGGACAATCGATTAGAGAAATATGCAAAGTCAGTCCGATCAAAATCGGTTGAAAAATAAAGGAGATAATGGCCAAAACATCAAAACCCATATGTTCTCATACCTCATTTCCGGTTGGTAGGGCATGCGTCATTTTACATTTAAACAATACCGAGCAGTAGATTATCGTGGGAAATCTTGAGAGATTATATGCGGCATGTGTAGTTTTGGCTGGGCGCTCTGACCAGAAAGTGAAAAAAAAAAAAAAAAAAAAAAAAAAAAAGTCATTTGCAAAACAAAGCAGTGCGTTCGCTAGAACGCACTGCAACTAGAACCATGAATGGTACCATGCAGTGCGCATCCGGTTTCGTCCATTGGTGAAAAGTGACATCTTTCAATCCACGATGTCAGGTTTACAGAAGAAAGCTTGTTTTACATTAAAATGCAGAAGGTACAAAATTTTAAAACACAAAATTTTGAATTCGGTAGTAAAAAGTAGAAAAAACAGTTCACACACGATAGTCAAAAGTGAAATAAACATTTCATGTTCGGTAGTGAAAAGTCATCTGATTAAAAAAAAGGCGTAATCACAGTTTGATATACATCAGTGGAAAACGCATATCACAAAATTTCTAAGATTTGTAAATAAGGTCTAAAGTGCAAGAAAGGACACATGAAAGAGCCAAATCTCAATTTAGAAACGGACTGCACAGTATTCATATTTCATAGTTTGAAATACAGATCGAATTTTATCAATACATATTTCATTCAAAGAAAATATATCTTAATGTTTCTTTTAAACAGTTACAATGTAAAAAAAAAGTACATTAATGATAACATATCGCCCAAACGCAAGATAATAGGAGAGGACGATCGCCCAAACGCTGCTTTATGTCAAAATGTAGTGCTCTCCCTTCAACTGAAATTTGAATTTAATATTTTACAAGCAGATGGAATAACTAATTTTTTAAAAATTCAAAAGGCGCTATTTTGATTTTAAAATATTGTGTTGTATATAATTGATAAGTAGATTTAGCATAATTAGATTTTGAAAGAATTTGTGACGTACATGAATTAGGTCACGTGTCAGAGCTCTTTAAAGCTAAAAACTGCAATTTTCAAATGGATATAAAACCGGAAGTAAACATCGGAAAACCTTAATGAAAGTATCCGTGCATAGGTAACATTAATGTCAATGAATTTTTTCAGGTCACATGGTCACCGAAGGTCAAGGTCACGAGATATAAGCCTTTAAAATTTTGACAATCACTGATTTATTTTAACCGGAAATTAAAATGAATCAGAATTGAAATTCAAAAATCGGCATCTCATGTTTTGGTAGCAATTGACTGTAGATTCCAAAGACATCTTAATTATGCAAATTCTATAACACCATGAGGCCCCATTTTGCCTTTTATAAAAATGTACCATTTCAAGATGACGACTGATCTGTTACATCCGGGTCAAATTTTATCAATTGCATACTTTTGTGTCTACATTACAAACATACTGCAAAAAGAATTTTTCGAATATCATCAAAATTCCGGAAGTTGAAATTTCGACTTTGAGAGCCAATAACTTCAAAACCGGAAGTGATATCAAAATTTTGAAAACATATTTTTGTTCGCCATCAAAATGTCTATCTACCTGTAAGTTTTCAGATCGATCGAAATAAAAATTGAAAAAAACACGCACAGTTTCAATGGAAATTGACACAAATTTTTCAAACTTTAAAAGGTGGAATTTTGATTCAAATATATTGTGTCGTATATTATTGGAAAGAGCAGACATAGCATAGTACGACGGTGAAATAAAATAAGACATATGTAAATTAGGTCACGTGGTAGGGCTGTTTAAAGTTAAAAATTACAATTTTCAAACGGCTATAAAACCGGAAGTAACCATTGGGCATCTGACAAAAATATGTCATTGGATACATCTAATCAAGGGCAATAACTTTTGTACAGGTCACAAAGTCACAAAAGGTCAAGGTCACAAAATATGGGCCTTGAAAGTTTTGACAATTACTGATTTATTTTTACCGGAAATCAGAAAAATTCAGAATTGAAATTCAAAAATTGGCTTCCCATGTTTTGGTCGCAGTCGACTGTTGATTACATAGACATAAAAATTATGCAAATTCCATCACACCCTGAGGCCCCATTTTGCGTTTTATGAAAATATACCATTTCAAGATGGCGCCTGATCTGTTACATCCGGGTCAAATTTTATGATTTGTATAATTTTGAGTCTACATAACAAACATATTGCAAAAAGAATTTTTCGAATATCTTCAAAATTCCGGAAGTTGAAATTTCAACTTTGAGAGCGAATGACGTCAAAACCGGAAGTGATATCGAAATTTTGAAAATTGCTAATTGCTCGCAATGAAAATGTCTATAAATCTGGAAGTTTTCAGGTTGATCAATATAAAATTGCAAAAGTTGAAAAAGTGGTCAAGAAAAAGTGCTCCAAAAGTCAGCAAGATTTTTCTCAAAATGATATTGTTAAACTTTTGTCTCGTGGACAATCGATTAGAGAAATATGCAAAGTCAATCCGATCATAATCGGTTGAAAAATAAAGGAGATATTGGCCAAAACATCAAAACCCATATGTTCTCATACCTCATTTCCGGTTGGTAGGGCATGCGTCATTTTACATTTAAACAATACCGAGCAGTAGATTATCGTGGGAAATCTTGAGAGATTATGTGTGGCATGTGTAGATTTGGCTGGGCGCTCTGACCAGAAAGTGAAAAAAAAAAAAAAAAAAAAAAAAAAAAAGTCATTTGCAAAACAAAGCAGTGCGTTCGCTAGAACGCACTGCAACTAGAACCATGAATGGTACCATGCAGTGCGCATCCGGTTTCGTCCATTGGTGAAAAGTGACATCTTTCAATCCATGATGTTAGGTTTACAGAAAAAAGCTTGTTTTACATTAAAATGCAGAAGGTACATAATTTTAAAACGCACAATTTTGAATTCGGTAGTGAAAAGTAGAAAAACCAGTTCACACACGGTAGTCAAAAGTGAAATAAACATTTCATATTCGGTAGTGAAAAGTCATCTGATTAAAAAAAGGCGTAATCACAGTTTGATATACATCAGTGGAAAACGCATATCACAAAATTTCTAAGATTTGTAAATAAGTTCTAAAGTGCAAGAAAGGACACATGAAAGAGCCAAATCTCAATTTAGAAACGGACTGCACAGTATTCATACTTCATAGTTTGAAATACAGATCGAATTTTATCAATACATATTTCATTCAAATAAAATATATCTTAATGTTTCTTTTAAACAGTTACAATGTAAAAAAAAGGACATTAATGATAACGTATCGCCCAAACGCAAGTTAATGGGAGAGGACGATCGCCCAAACGCAGCTTTATGTCAAAATGTAGTTCTCTCCCTTCAACTGAAATTTGAATTTAATATTTTACAAGCAGATGGAATAACTAATTTTCAAAATTCAAAAGGCGCTATTTTGATTTTAAAATATTGTGTTGTATATAATTGAAAAAGTAGATTTAACATAATTAGATTGTGAAAGAATTTGTGACGTACATGAATTAGGTCACGTGTCAGAGCTCTTTAAAGCTAAAAACTTCAATTTTCAAATGGATATAAAACCGGAAGTAAACATCGGAAAACCTAAATGAAAGTATCTGTGCATAGGTATCGTCAATGGCAATGAATTTGTTTCAGGTCACTTGGTCACCAGAGGTCAAGGTCACAGGATATGAGCCTTTAAAGTTTTGACAATTACTGATTTATCTTAACCGGAAATTAAAATAAATCAGACTTGAAATTCAAAAATCGGCGTCTCACGTTTTGGTAGCAATCGACTGTAGATTCCAAAAACATCAGAATTATGCAAATTTCATTACACCCTGAGGCCCCATTTTGCGTTTTATGAAAATATACCATTTCAAGATGGCGAATGATCTGTTACATCTGGGTCAAATTTTATTATTTGTATACTTTTGTGTCTATATTACATACATACTGCAAAAAGAATTTTTCAAATATCTTCAAAATTCCGGAAGTTGAGATTTCGACTTTGAGAGCCAATAACTTCAAAACCGGAAGTGATACAAAAATTTTGAAAACATATTTTTGTTCGGCATCGAAATGTCTATCTACCTGTAAGTTTTCAGAACGATCGAAATAAAAATTGAAAAAAACACGCACAGTTTCAATGGAAATTGACACAAATTTTTCAATCTTTAAAAGGCGGAATTTTGATTCAAATATATTGTGTTGTATATCATTGGAAAGAGCAGACATAGCATAGTACGACGGTGAAAGAAAATAAGACATATGTAAATTAGGTCACGTGGTAGGGCTGTTTAAAGTTAAAAATTACAGTTTTCAAACGGCTATAAAACCGGAAGTAACCATTGGGCATCTGAAAAAAATATGTCATTGGATACATCTAATCAAGGGCAATAACTTTTGTACAGGTCACAAAGTCACAAAAGGTCAAGGTCACAAAATATGGGCATTGAAAGTTTTGACAATTACTGACTTATTTTTTCCGGAAATCAGAAAAATTCAGAATTGAAATTCAAAAATCGGCTTCCCATGTTTTGGTCGCAGTCGACTGTTGATTACATAGACATAAAAAATTATGCAAATTCCATAACACCCTGAGGCCCCATTTTGCGTTTTATGAAAATATACCATTTCAAGATGTCGCCTGATCTGTTACATCCGGGTCAAATTTTATGATTTGTACAATTTTGAATCTACATAACAAACATATTGCAAAAAGAATTTTTCGAATATCTTCAAAATTCCGGAAGTTGAAATTTCAACTTTGAGAGCGAATGACGTCAAAACCGGAAGTGATATCGAAATTTTGAAAATTGCTAATTGCTCGCAATCAAAATGTCTATAAACATGTAAGTTTTCAGGTTGATCAATATAAAATTGCAAAAGTTGAAAAAGTGGTCAAGAAAAAGTGCTCCAAAAGTCAGCAAGATTTTTCTCAAAATGATATTGTTAAACTTTTGTCTCGTGGACAATCGATTAGAGAAATATGCAAAGTCAGTCCGATCAAAATCGGTTGAAAAATAAAGGAGATAATGACCAAAACATCAAAACCCATATGTTCCCATACCTCATTTCCGGTTGGTAGGGCATGCGTCATTTTACATTTAAACAATACCGAGCAGTAGATTATCGTGGGAAATCTTTAGAGATTATATGTGGCATGTGTAGTTTTGGCTGGGCGCTCTGACCAGAAAGTGAAAAAAAACAAAAAAACTAGAACCATGAATGGTACCATGCAGTGCGCATCCGGTTTCGTCCATTGGTGAAAAGTGACATCTTTCAATCCATGATGTCAGGTTTACAGAAAAAAGCTTGTTTTACATTAAAATGCAGAAGGTACAAAATTTTAAAACGCACAATTTTGAATTCGGTAGTGAAAAGTAGAAAAACCAGTTCACACACGGTAGTCAAAAGTGAAATAAACATTTCATGTTCGGTAGTGAAAAGTCATCTGATTAAAAAAGGCGTTATCACAGTTTGATATACATCAGTGGAAAACGCATATCACAAAATTTCTAAGATTTGTAAATAAGTTCTAAAGTGCAAGAAAGGACACATGAAAGAGCCAAATCTCAATTTAGAAACGGACTGCATAGTATTCATACTTCATAGTTTGAAATACAGATCGAATTTTATCAATACATATTTCATTCAAAGAAAATATATCTTAATGTTTCTTTTAAACAGTTACTATGTAAAAAAAAAGGACATTAATGATAACGTATCGCCCAAACGCAAGTTAATGTCAAAATGTAGTTCTCTCCCTTCAACGGAAATTTGAATTTAATATTTTACAAGCAGATGGAATAACTAATTTTCAAAATTCAAAAGGCGCTATTTTGATTTTAAAATAATGTGTTGTATATAATTGAAAAAGTAGATTTAGCATAATTAGATTGTGAAACAATTTGTGACGTACATGAATTAGGTCACGTGTCAGAGCTCTTTAAAGCTAAAAACTGCAATTTTCAAATGGATATAAAACCGGAAGTAAACATCGGAAAACCTAAATGAAAGTATCTGTGCATAGGTATCGTCAATGGCAATGAATTTGTTTCAGGTCACTTGGTCACCAGAGGTCAAGGTCACAGGATATGAGCCTTTAAAGTTTTGACAATTACTGATTTATCTTAACCGGAAATTAAAATAAATCAGACTTGAAATTCAAAAATCGGCGTCTCATGTTTTGGTAGCAATCGACTGTAGATTCCAAAAACATCAGAATTATGCAAATTTCATTACACCCTGAGGCCCCATTTTGCGTTTTATGAAAATATACCATTTCAAGATGGCGACTGATCTGTTACGTCTGGGTCAAATTTTATTATTTGTATACTTTTGCGTCTATATTACATACCTACTGCAAAAAGAATTTTTCAAATATCTTCAAAATTCCGGAAGTTGAGATTTCGACTTTGAGAGCCAATAACTTCAAAACCGGAAGTGATACAAAAATTTTGAAAACATATTTTTGTTCGCCATCAAAATGTCTATCTACCTGTAAGTTTTCAGAACGATCGAAATAAAAATTGAAAAAAACACGCACAGTTTCAATGGAAATTGACACAAATTTTTCAAACTTTAAAAGGCGGAATTTTGATTCAAATATATTGTGTTGTATATCATTGGAAAGAGCAAACATAGCATAGTACGACGGTGAAAGAAAATAAGACATATGTAAATTAGGTCACGTGGTAGGGCTGTTTAAAGTTAAAAATTACAATTTTCAAACGGCTATAAAATCGGAAGTAACCATTGGGCATCTGAAAAAAATATGTCATTGGATACATCTAATCAAGGGCAATAACTTTTGTACAGGTCACAAAGTCACAAAAGGTCAAGGTCACAAAATATGGGCCTTGAAAGTTTTGACAATTACTGACTTATTTTTTCCGGAAATCAGAAAAATTCAGAATTGAAATTCAAAAATCGGCTTCCCATGTTTTGGTCGCAGTCGACTGTTGATTACATAGACATAAAAATTATGCAAATTCCATAACACCCTGAGGCCCCATTTTGCGTTTTATGAAAATATACCATTTCAAGATGGCGCCTGATCTGTTACATCCGGGTCAAATTTTATTATTTGTATAATTTTGAGTCTACATAACAAACATATTGCAAAAAGAATTTTTCGAATATCTTCAAAATTCCGGAAGTTGAACGTTCAACTTTGAGAGCGAATGACGTCAAAACCGGAAGTGATATCGAAAATTTGAAAATTGCTAATTGCTCGCAATCAAAATGTCTATAAATATGCAAGTTTTCAGGTTGATCAATATGAAATTGCAAAAGTTGAAAAAGTGGTCAAGAAAAGGTGCTCCAAAAGTCAGCAAGATTTTTCTCAAAATGATATTGTTAAACTTTTGTCTCGTGGACAATCGATTAGAGAAATAAGCAAAGTCAGTCCGATCAAAATCGGTTGAAAAATAAAGGAGATAATGGCCAAAACATCAAAACCCATATGTTCTCATACCTCATTTCCGGTTGGTAGGGCATGCGTCATTTTACATTTAAACAATACCGAGCAGTAGATTATCGTGGGAAATCTTGAGAGATTATATGTGGCATGTGTAGTTTTGGCTGGGCGCTCTGACCAGAAAGTGAAAAAAAAAAAAAAAAAAAAAAAAAGTCATTTGCAAAACAAAGCAGTGCGTTCGCTAGAACGCACTGCAAATAGTCATTATGAAAACAAAGCAGTGCGTTCGCTAGAACGCACTGCAATAAAGGTGTTAAACCATTTATTCCCATCTTAGAAACGTAATAAACATTTTAGACCCCATTACTAAAGTGTAAGTTAAAAAAGTAATTATGCTCCAGAGTTTATTTACTCGATTAACATATATCGATTCGATTAGCTGCTACAATAAATGTTCCGATTACCATAATCAAATTTGATTTGATGCAGGATAAATGGTTTTTACACCAAATCGAATCAGATTAACTCAGGATAAATTCGGCTATAGTTTCGATTGGTTCAATGGAATGATCATGTGCTGTTGTCTGGTAATAATGACCAATTATTGAGATAAAACTCGTTCTGTGTTTGTTTTTTTTGCATCAGCTACGTGGTCTTTATTCATACAATTTTGACACGAATAATAGGCTCAATTACTTGTGATGCTTTGACGATTGGCTTTGCTTGATACAGATCAGTGTTTTAATCTGTCTAACTAATGGGAATACACCGTTCCAGCAATTTCACTTAAACTAACCCACAAAGGTGATATAAGAAAATTTGGTGGGTGTGACACTAGATCAACGTAGAATTCGTAAACGCCCTATTCCGGTCTTATAGGAACATATACAATAACAAGATCAATAGTTTTGAAATGTTTTAATGAACTAAAATAACATTACAGATGTTTATCATATAACTGCTTGATATTTCTTTAATAAAACTAATTCTCATTCAGTTCTTAAGTTAAATTATAGTACTTTACTTTCAACAAACATTTAGATGGCAAAACATAGTAGAGCAAAGAAATTTGTGCATTTTAGAGTAGCTATCTTTTTAATTGCTCCTAATGCAAACAAGTATCTTTGCCCTGCTATGCTAGACCATATCACCGACATAATAAGATTAGATACGCCATGTCTCCTAAATTTAAATAAATTTCGATTCTATACAGAAGAAAGCATCATGTTTGTTAATGTGAGGTAAGATGGAGACAGTGTGTAGCCTAACTTCAAACTTGATCTTGTTTGAACAAACATAACATCTCATAAAAAAAACATCAGAAACTGTGAACAGACATACAGACATGGGTATCAATTCAGTTTATTTAAAAAACAGTCACACCAATTCACTGTTTTCACCATTAAAGACGTAACCAATAGTTACCGGCTACAACATTGTTGTAATCAGGTAGATCTTCTGTAGGACCTGAAAATTAATATAGTTTATTAGCCTGTTTTATATTGGTTGTCTTCAATCTAGAAATGTCATTGTCTGATATACAATGTATCCAATACTTTTTTTCTATTGATATCAATATCAGTGGGGGTGACTTCATAAAGCGCGTTAGTTTAAGTAGAATTGCAAGAACACCAGCAAACGGTCTCCGTGAAAGTTACGCTAGCGCTCTGCAACATATCACGGTAATGAACAGCGGCCATTTGACCGGACTACATCAATGTTGTCACGTAATCTCGTGATTCTGGTAGTTCAAACATCAGAGACTGGCCATTCGAGGCTACACGTATTTGTAAACAAAGAACACGAAAACAAACAGATGTGTATGTAAAATCAAAATAAAATGCATAATGGGTGAACAGATAGTCACGGTATTGCATCAGATGCACGAGCAAGTGTCAGAATATTCCTCCATAAATTATATTGCTATGAACTATAGTTTGTCGCGACGTTATATGCAAGGTGTAAAGCATCAAAGTAAAAAGTCTCGCGCATGAAAACACAACGAAAAACACCATTCATTACCGAGACAGATTATGGTTTACGGAAACTGCCGAGGATTGCCGATTGGAACACCAGATGTCGGAATGGAAATTGGAATGTTGAAAATTGATGTTATCAGTGTGCCCAATGCACATACAAAGTATAGAAAACCTCTTTACAATCTCTTTAATATACTTATAAAATTTGAGGTACTATCTTGAACATTTACTGGGATTTAACTTGGGGTTTTCAGGTTAGTAAGTCAGTGTACATTGTGGTCCCTTTTGAACTTAACAATCAGCCTTCTAGTGGGGAGAATGGACAGAGGAATAGCAATAAATGTCATATTATTCATCATTGGTATAAACTAGTGTGCAAGATAATCTTGTATATTAGAGGGAGACTGGGTATCTGCTCTTCCCAATTTACGACAAATTTATAATATTTAAGTCTTAAGCATTGATGAAGGTTGAACTGAATGGCACATAAAGTATATAATATAAATAAACCAGCCTTACCAACAGCTGCTACAACTGGACTTTTATCATAAATATATCTATAACATACTTCTTTTACTAAATCAGCATCTACAGCCTGTTAACATTCAAATAATACAACCTTAATAAACCCTCTCACCACACACTTTTCTTAAAGGGACAGTCTGAATTTTTTTTAGGTCAAAAATTTTTTTTGCTCCAATTTGTGAAAACTTTACACCAAAATCTGTAACTATGTGCCCTTTATTGTATCTGAAAGTTTTAACTTAAAAAATCCAGCTGTTAATTTTTAAACGCTAAAAACATGCTAAACTTTTTAAAAACCTTACGTAAGGTTTTTAAGTGTGTTATGTTTTTTGGACACTGATAGGAAACTACTGAACGGATTTGAGTAAAACAAATGCCTAATTGTAGAGAAATGTCCCTCTTGTGTATTTAAAAGGTTTCAGCTAGAAATATTGAGCCATTTAAAGGGCAAACACCAAAACTAGGTCAAATTGCTTAATTAACAATAAGTATCCCCTGTTTGTAATTAACCCTTTAAAACCAAATTCAGTTTGATCAAGAAGATATAGAGATGCAATAAGCATACTTTAAAAATACTCTCAGGTAGCATTTGCGATTTTTTTAATAATGGAAACTTTTTTCAAAAAAGCAGAATGGCCCTTTAATAAGTATATAGCATTAGATACAAGATGTCATGGATTCGCTACAAATACCTATAGTGAATTCACTATCTGTCTTATTGTGATTTTTCACTGTATGAAATGTTAATTTCTAGTGTTCACCTATTTAAGAAAATAGATGTAGGGATTAAAGAAGAAAATATATTTCTTACATTGACTCTTCGTTCAAACTCTGCCATGGGAATTCTTCTACCATAATTCAACATTTGTCTGAAAAAGACAAAATAATCAATTTTGGTTTTAAAAAGCTTTGTAAAGACTGAAATTTCAGACACACTTTTTTTTCTTACTCTGTCAAATCATGCATCATCCCATCCAAACCAGTATCAGTGACACGAGAAGACACTTTATCTTAACATCTAAACCTACAATTGAGTTTTTATTATCAGAGTAATACAAAACTTACCGTCCAATATCCTCAAATACTGCTGAGGTACCATCTAATTGTAATAAATAACCAGTTTTTAACTTATTTTTTGCTCTTTCAACCTCTACATTGGTGACCTTAGTACACAGTCTCATCCTACAATAAATATATGTACATAGGTCATGTTCTGTATTTATAAATAACAAAGGAATGGACATAGAATAACTGACCTAATGAACCTGTGAACCAAGAGAAATTTCGTATGACTCCAATACAGGCCACTCTTTGTGATTTATACCAGTTAAAGTAGCTTCAATGTGCAAATCCAATAAAACGAAAGTGAAGTGAACAGACTGAAGCGGAAGAATTTGACCTTGTAAAGGGACATTTAATTTCAGTCACAGCACCATCAATGGTACAGACAATAATGGTTAATGGTTATGGACACTGGATTTGTTTTCACATACACTTTTAGAATGGTATGATTGATGATTTTATGAGTCTGTCAAGATGGTAAGGGTCTAATAATGAAATAAATATCTCACCATTCCTGTTGTACAGCATGTAAAGTTTCTCTGATATGGAATTTATCACATGTAAAATACGTTCCCCTGAAAACAATATTATACTGTTCAACCTTTTATTGGATAATCGGTTTATCATAAGAACAAGGGATAAAACTCTTGAAAAAAGTGTTACAGACCCAAACCAGGCAATGTTTAACATTGAGGGAGATTAACACTTAAAATGCCTTACTGAAAAGCAGCTGATTTCACAGGGAAACCTTGCAGAGAATAATTCCAAGAGACTTTTCTAAGTACCAGCTGGTAAAAGGGTCCTCCAGGGAACTTAGGTTGTCACCCTCATAAAATATTGTTGTATCATACCTAAATATCATAGTCTTAGAAACAAAATATCACCTCAAATCAACTTACCATAATCCAGTATCAGAATAGTTGGACATAAAAGATTCATAACTATGACAAATATTGTCTGTAGCACAGAAAGCTGCTAAAGGACTACCAAGCTGTTGACCACCAACGTAAGATCTGTTCCAATTACCCATGATGGTACTAGCTATATGTAATGCTATATTATCAGGATTATTCCATCCAACACTTTCCATGGCAATCATAATATGAGCTAAGGACATTTCATCATCTCTTTCCACTAACTGTAAGAAATTATTATGAAATTATACTTAAAGGGGTTTTCTAAACTTTGTATGTATATCGGGGACACTGCTAGCATCAATTTGTGCCATTCCAATTTCCATTCCGCGTCTTATGACGTCACTAATAATGATCAACCGGAAGTAACTATTGACAGACGTCAGAATAGAAATTGGAATGGCACAGATTGATGCTATCAGTGTCCCCGATACGCATACAAAGTTTAGAAAACCTTTACAATCCCTTTAAGGATAACACAAAGTGCAAGGAAACTTCAGACTTTAGGGAACTGCAGACATCTTTTTTTAAGACATTGACTATTTTTGTAAAACTTAAAACTTTGATTTTGACCTTTTGAGAAAGTAAAAAGGTTTCTGACTTACACTCATTCCTGTAAATCTACAAGGTTCAAGCATGGGTATATCAAAACTAGGATCAGATGTAGAACCAGAGAAATGTTGTTCAGCCATTTTCACTAAGTTATCATGATTCACACCTTAAAAATATAGAGATATAATTAGAATAACAAAATATACTAAAACCAAATAACAGTTGAATCATTAATATTAGAAGGGATTTAAATCTTGTGGATTATGGATCAGACAATGCATATATTCAAACACCCTTGAAAAATAAACACCATAGCACTGTGATGATTTACATGATTAGATTACGAGACAATCATTTCAAACAGCGAACTTAAGGAGGCTAATCTGTTTTTCTCAGTAAAATATAATAGAATATCATCAATTTGCTGACATATCCAGAAATTTCAAAAATAGAAAAAAATCCTGATTACATAAATTGGGTTCATCCCACGTGGTTAATCCACGATATATTTTAACTCTGAACCGCTGGTTCACCTCGATCTACCAATGGTCATTTCATTGAAGCTCAGGCTATCATTTTCAACATCCGCAAAGCATTGCAGGGTACGTTCGATGCACAGTGCTTTACCTGTGTCAGGTTTTATCATTGGAATTATATAAGAGGTATTTGGAACGAAGAATCGAACGCACCCATCTCGCAGATTCCCGATCGAACGCACCCATCTCGCAGATTCCCGATTTATTTATTTGTAAACAATAACAATTTTTCTCCCGGTTCGTGATTTTTTAACCTTTTTTATTTGAGATGACATTACGGACAGTGACATCACAAGAAAGCCTATGCGTATTGCAAATATTGGGCCAGTGATGAATAAAAGTTAGGTAAAGAAGGACAGACAAACATTTTGAGTGACAGGTGAACAATTTTTTTTTGAACATTTCGAGCCCTGAGATTTATCTTTAGGCAACTAAAACTGTTAGATTAAAAACAAAAATATGTTGTCATGATCTATCAATGGTTTATAGTCAACTGTATTAGACCAGCTGACATATTCAGTAGTCTCCCATAAGATTAATTTTACCTACCTCCTGAGGCAGCTAGTACCATTTTATTTGGTCTATAATGGGTGTTTCGAAATTCTAATATATCTTTTCTGCTTATTGATCTAAAAGAAAAACAAAGATGGGCTTTACAAACAAAGTAATACAAATCAGTTAAAAAATAAATACATTTCATATCAGCTTATCAGATACCATGAAAAGAAAGGGGTCATACCGCCACTGTATGCTTCAGATATACAACGGCAATAATGGTGGCTGGTTTACAAATATTTGGACCACTTGTAAAATGATACTTTTCACATAAAAGAAAAAATCTTTTCTGTTTTTGGCAAATACCACCTTAGCCATTCTGCTTTTGTATCAATATCCATATAAAGTTCCACTTACTCAACATTTTCAGTAGGGCCAAGTATGGTAAACCCTAATGGTGTTCCTTGAAAAGCAGCAGTATGTAAATAATCCATCACTACTTCTCTCATATCATAGCTCACCTCCTACAATGTAAACAGGTTAAACATGAGAGGTGTTGTCTGTGTCAACAGAATTATTCCTAATGTCAGGACAAATTGAACCCACGCACCTTCTTTCTTGCAACAATCAAACTATGAAAATTTAGAAATTGTTTCCACAGTTATTGTATTTGAATTATCAGTAGTTTTAATGTCAAAATACCACACAATGCAATGGTGTTTTAAATTTTCGGGGGCTTAAATTTGTGGATTTTTCACATAAAATATTTGTTTTTGTTTTCCACACATTGTATATAAGTGAACTGTCAGAAAAGTAAGATATGTTTACCCGCATCTCTCTGTTAATGACACCTCTCTCTGTCTGTACATCATCTTCTGTTATTTTACTGTTCTGAACCATATCAGATATCAAATCAACAGCTGAAAAATATTATTACATATTCCTGATATTCACAAAGTTTACTCTCTATATAAAATACAGTAAAACTTAACAGTATTCTCAAAGCTGTGCTCAAAGCCTGGTCCTATCCAGGTGGACAAATTTGTTTTATTATAATTTAAAAAGTATTGTTCTAGAAAAATACATCAATTTTTGTCTTGAAGTACTAAATATGTTAAAGTTTATTTATTTAGTACTGCAAACTTGGGACATGTTGAGGTTCCATAATAGATGACTTCAATCTATACATTACAAAACAGACAAAAAGAAACAAACCTTTTGGCATATCTTGAGAAAAACATTTTGCAAAGTAAAATGTCTGTTCCCTAGATGTGTTGGCATTGAGATGAGCTCCTAAATTTTCAACTTCTAAATTGATGTCTGATTCTGAACGCCTATCTGTCCCCTTAAACGTCATATGTTCTAGAAAATGAGCAGTGCCATTATTCTGAACATTTTCCCATCTGGAACCAGCATCGATACACAAACCAACCTTAAAAATAAATAATAACCTTAGCAATATGTAAAGTATATAGAAAGAAGTAATAGATCTGCATCAAACAAATTTTGTATCCATGGTGTAATTCTATCATCAATATTTCATCTTTACAATAAAGTACCGGCACCTTACTATCATATTGAACAATTTATCTTTTGAGGAACTTTCAACATTGAAAATATTTTGAAAATCAGATGAAGGTGATTAAAGCTCATCCTCAAGAACAAACTACTCACTGTACATGTTGGAGAGCCAGAATCTTCAGTTGCTATCCTCATGCCATTGTTTAAAGTTGTTACTTTGGTTTCAGGAGAATAATAAACAGTTTCTTCATAGACATTAGGTAGAGCTGACCTCCATCTACATGTCACAGGTAGAACTGTCTGAAAATACAAAGATTAAGCTTACATTAGAAATACATTCAATAAAACAATAGTCCACAATGCATGATTCAATGTACCGGTATAAGCTTTTAATTTTTATAGCAAATTCCAGAATCTTATAAGTACTGTCACCAAAACTTTTTATTTTTACTGGGGCCATATCATTGCCTTTTTTGGTGGGGCTAATTTGACCAATTATTTGCTGGGAATCAAGGAGTAATTTGAAGTTTGAAGGCAATATCAATGTTTAAATTTGGGGCCACTTTGATCTATTTTCAATATTGGCCATAATGGTTAGGAACAAAGTTGAAACATTAAGCCTTATTACATGCCTTATCACTGTGTTGACACTGTTAGACTGTTCCTGTTTGGCTGAATTTGGGAGGTACGGTAATTCCATTCATGACAACTGGGGATAAGGGAATGGAAAATCTGTACTTCATTGTAAGCCTAGGATATAATCTCTATGATTAAAGGCTAGAAGGGATTAATTAGAAAATCAAATACATGAAACTACTTTTAGTAACAATGATCAATTCACCAATTGACCAATCCAATCATTTATTTGATTTGAATCAATCATGACAGAAATAGAATTAGAAAGAAATTATGAAAGATTGAAAGGTGGTTAGACAGAAACTAGAAAGGTGAGAAGATACAATAAAAACACCTCGAAGAAAATGAATCATTCGACGATATGAATATAGGAATGTTTAGTTATTATGTTTACCTTTGACGACAACAGGAGGTTTTTACTCAAATTTGTCGTGACCTTCAGCAAGTGGGATGCCATTTTGGATTACAGACAGGAAGATAGTCATGCGCTTGCGCACGCTGGATATACTTGTATTCTGGAATTTATTTTTTAATTGGAACGAAAAATAAAAAGTTGAAATTTAACCCCCATTCACGCGAGAAGATTTTATTTAATATTCATGCTTTTGGTCAATATTCTAATCTGCGTCTACGTCATGGAAAAATTGTGGTGAAAGTATTGTTATTATAATGAACATAGCTTTCACGGTCAAAGGGACACAACTCCATTTAATTAACTAGACTCAGTCCACAAAAAAATCATGTATATACGATTCAAGTCTGTCGTATTATTTACAACTTCTTCTCTCTCGCATGCCTATTTTTGGTCTAGATTTGGATTTTGATGTCTGAAATTGTTCTGCTTTCAGATTTTGGTAAATAAAATGAGATTTTGATTCGGAAGAATTAGTGTGAAAAGGGGTACGTTCATTATCTTGACCAATATTATATAAGTGTCCAGGGCTCACCGGCGAAATTCAAGCCATATAATATATTCATAATTATCAGCTAAAAGTAATAAACATATTTTAGTGAGACTATGCCTTGTATAGAAAAGATATATATAGAAACCGAAACAGTTTGTGAATTATAATGCGATATTCGTACAGTTAGTTCTAGTTTTTCGTAAACATTTCGTCAAAGTGCACCCAAGAAACTTTACTAGATTTGTCATGCTTAATCCACACACTATTTAGTCTTAGGTCTATGCCGATCGATTAGAGTAGTGCACTGAAAGTAGCGACAATTGTCTGATAAGGCAAAAAGTAGACAGCGGATTGAAGATAGCGTCTCCGTATCTTACTAAATTTTTGATTAAATAATGATAATGATATTTAATATGTTCAGTGATTTGTTTTATCTAATCTTAAGAATTTATAATCACCTGTAATGTATATATTATGAACCACTAACTCTGCATTCTATTCTATGTACATTAACATATTTTCATTTACAAACACTTCCACAAAGTTTTAATATAAAAAAATCGTGCTTCGCCCAGTCCATCCTGGGCTTCCAACCTAAAAAAGAATTGTTTTTCGAACAATTTTGTCTATAAACGCTTTTCAATTTGTCATTTTGCTTACAACTCTTATATTATTATGTTATGTTATTATGGGGACAATAGACACACGCAAACTGATTAGACGCTAAGATTCAAGGTACACAAAAATAAAAAAAATAAATAAAGCTATGGGTCAGTGCTGCAAGCGGGCCACCCAACACTACCCAGGTTTGTTTGTTTCCTTCTGCCCTCCATCGCAACGTCTGGGTGTTTTATATGAAAACCAGTAAAACCATTACCAATTTCTTTTCATTTCCTATTGGCTTGACTTGGAAAACGTTTCCTCTTCGACGTTTTTTCTACTTCGTCTTCGTTGACAAAATGCAACGCATTCTAGTAATCTTTCGTCTAATAAGCAATAGATGAATACGTATTGTACTGTGGACGTATTAAAATGATTCGTATTTCGGACGTATTATTGCACCATTTATAAATCTCAAATAACTTTAAGATAGCTTGCCAGGCAAGGTAATATACGCCCACTGGCAGCTTTACCTTTAAACAAATATATTTGACAGTTACAGGAAAAGTGATTAAGAACATTCACATCAAGTTTCTTCAAAATATGTCCAGCATTGTGCCTCCTATAGTGTTTATTAGCTAAAAATTGAACATTGAACATGTTTTCAAGAACAAGGGCAATAATTCATAGTAAATATTTTTCGATTTTGCTGATTTTCAATAGGATTCATCTTTGGGTGGTAATAAACATTATCAGTAAGTTTCGTCAAATTCCGTTCAGAATTGTGACCTATTGTATGGTGTTTACGAGCCAAAAATCAAACGCGTTTTCAAGAACAAGGGCTTATAATTCATAGTAAATATTTTTTGATTTTCAATAGGTTCATCCTTGGGCGGTAATAAACATTACCAGTATGTTTCGTCAAAATCCGTAAAGAATTGTGACCTGTAGAGTGTTTACGAGCAATTGTGGACGGACCGACGGACGGACATGGGTGACGACAATATACGCTCCACATTTCATGTAAGCGTATAAAAATGTCATAATCATAGGGATATAAACGCCTTTGGTTAATCTAGATTCTGTATGAAATATCTCGTTTTATATCTAAAAAAGAAAAACTATTGTAGCAAATCAACCGCATTGGTACGAGACCGACAACAAAATACCGCTACTGGCTGTTTGATCCGCTGCCTTGACAGGTCCTATATTTTTGGTGTTTTCTGTGTCACAAAGCTGCAGACAAGTGTCCCTACTCGCGAACCATCGCATAGATTTTGAAGAATCCCACTAGACCTAATTTAAGTCTTAAACCGGGAAAAGTACTCGTATGGCCCACGAATGCCCCTCTCCTCCTAATTTAAACCTTGGTGCGCTACATTCCATAAAACGTTTTAGGAGAAAGAACATATTTCTACAACTCTGTCACAAATCTTCAAGTGATGAGGTTCACATTTAATTTATCTGTTATCTTTAGGTACTTATTATATTACAGTAAAATGATATAAATCCGAATCCGAAGTCTGAGATATAATAACCTATGAACCTGTTGAAACACTTACATAGTGTGTCACAAGGTAAGTAATGGACACTGTTTTCATATTAATGTAAACTTTCTCACACTTGTAGGAAAACGAGCTTAGGTAGAGTATTGATTGAACGTATATCATCGGATCTGCCTGTGTCTCTTTCCGACATGGTACCGCAACATAATTCCGGTTATTGTTTACTATCTATTGCGTTTGGTGTTTCTACGCACGTAGTGTCACTATAAAGCAGTCGACTATAGGGTTTTGCTGCTCCTAATTTAGATAAATAACATGCACCTGGTTTCAACTGTAGATTCGATCGCTCAGGTCGACCTCTAGATCCAATTTCATTTACAACTATAACAGGAGCAATGGTGGCATGTTTGATTTTTGAGCCGTCTATGCTCTGGGATCGACTTAATTATTCAGTTGTTTCTTCTACCAGTCGCTAGTAGACACAGTTGATTCGGCTAGAAGCAATAAGTTCCATCTGGCTGATCACATCCACTTTTACAATCTTATTTCGATTGATGATGTAAAATTTATTCTGTATTTTTTGTTTCAGTATCATGTCTTTTGGTAAATTCTTATATTGCACGACCTTTGCATTATGCATTGGTTTAGCTCTTGCTGGTGTTCAAGAAGACTTAACACAACTTGCCGAACAGTTTGCAGGGAAATTTGACAATATAGATCAGTTTAATGATGATATAAAACATAAACCAATACAAGAGAGACACTTACACCTAATAACGACATCAGTTCCAGAGGATGTACCTATATTAATAGATTTTAAATGTTTTTATGTTGAACAATATTTAAATGGTAATATCAGTAATGTTATTCGACAGAGACTCTATACCTTTGGAATTGATAAAAAATCTCAACAAGTTATATTGAAGCTGTATTCCTTTTCTCAACCCAAACAATTTCTCCATTCGACTGCGCACTCTGATAAATTTGCTTCCCTAACGATGGAGGATCTGGTATATGCCGAAGGATGTGATGTTTACTGGACACGGTTAGATACTAATTATTTCAGATCAAACATGTTCAATACCTGTATTGTTAACATTGCTGGTGCACAGGTAATTTTATATTTTACTCTTCTCATTGTGTAATCGACTTTGAGTTTGAAACTATTCCATCGTTATAGAATCAGATGGAGAGTTTGTACACTCTGAAAATTCAGAGACTTTAAGCCACCAAATAGGACTTATTATCTTTAAAATATCATACATTATATCTATTGGTGTTATGACGCATCAAGAAGTGAGTTCCAAACATGAGGACCATGATTATACTTCGTGATTTGAATATTTTACAGCGTTTCAGAATTCGTTATGTATAGTCAGCGGTTGTAACTCAAAGGTTTTTGATGGATGTACATATTCAATGAATGTGTAATAAGATATGGTGATACACGTCACTGATGTAATAATCAGTATTCGATGATACATATTTTGGAGAATGTATTTAGCGATTCAAATCATGCTTTCCACTCCTTTATACTTGATGTCCTAGAGCTTGTCAATTCGGCCATTATACATTATACCCAATATTGTTTATTTACCATCTGTGGAATGAAAATCTCAATTAAACCCTTCGATCTTTTTAAAACAAATCTCTTTTATCTCTTCTAGGTGCTTATTATTGACAGAAATAATTTAACGTCTAACTATCTGACAGCTGATGAAACCTGGGTATTTTACAAGAACCAGTCCGTGTTAAAAGTTTATCCATCACCATATAATATGACTAAATACCCTATACATGTAAAACACAGGTAGGTGCATAGGAGATAAGGAGTGTGCATAGTTTACTCCCCAATTTACAAACTACATAAGCTCACATATCATTTCAGTATAGATCAATGCACAGATATATGTTTCAGTTCGGTCCTGCATATCTTTCTTCTTTAGTCATCGATATCACTATAAGCTGACTTATATAAAATTTGTTTGGTATTTGCATTAGTACATGTGTATGGTTATATGGGTTATCAATATTGACCCATATTCAATAGTGATATTCAGCCATTCAAAATTTACAGTTATATCGGGTGTCCCAGAAAAAACGTCCCCAAGTTTGATGGGACGTATCTCAGCTGCTGATGAACCGATCTCTTTCAAAATTCTTACAGATATGCTTCAACATGTCCTTGTCTGACTCTGAAAATATGAAAGTCATCGAATAAAAATTGAACAAGTACTGCCTCTAACAAAAAAAACATGTCAAAAAATTCAATATCAGAGCAAATTACATATTATTTGAATTTGTGTTCATGGTGCCTTCACCACATCAACCACCAATATCAAACATTTTCTAAACTCTCATGGATCTCATCTAAAGTTATTATCTCTCAAGAAGCGACTATTCTGACTTTCAGTTCATGTTCAGTCAGTGAGTCCTTCTAACCCAAGTGCAGTACACCTGTTCCTTAAGAGAATCCCACACTACCTGGAGTCAATTACCGACACCGAACAAACTGGCTGAACAGGAATTAAAAGGCAGGTTGGTTGCTTTTTGGGAGAAAATACCTTAAGATGAGATCGGTGAGAGCATTTCAGTTTGGAAAATGAATGACATTGGTGTTCAATGATGTGAAAACACAATGGACACAGGTTGAAATGTGTAGTTTGCTCTGATATTGAATTTTTTTACATACTATTTTGTTCGTGGCAGTACTTGTACAATTTTTATTCGATGACTTTTATATTTTTAGGGTCTGACAAGGACATATTGAAGTAAATCTGTGAGAATTGTACAAGAGATCGGTTCAGAAATAGCTTTTGCGACACCCGATATAATTAGTCTATTGTTATGGTACATGTATATAAACTGTGGGAAACAAGTAGTTATCTAGTCAGTTAAAATAACCCCTGGGTTGGTTGGTATAAAAAAATCCATGTAAATGACAAAAACAACTTTATACAACCATATATAAAATATACCCGTTAATATTTTGTGTCAAGTTTGATAACCCAACAGATGAGTCCAGGGTCCAGGGCATCAAAAACCTCTGCTACAACTAATTGGTCTTTATTGCCATCTTTATAGCTCGAAGATTGTTGCATATTTGAAATCTTCTCAGGGGAATGCCATCCATTTCCTAAAATTTTTGGGTTTTTGTGAGATTTACATTTACTTATTACTTTTAGCATGAACTATGACAAAACATTGTCTTCATATGGAAATGGTATAGATACTTTCGACAATCTAATCAAATATATGAAAGAAGGCAATTTGATACGGTTTGTGATAGACACACGGTATTGTAAATCTAACAACACAGATGTAATATACGGTGGTGCTATACAAGACTTTGAATATTTCTTTGATTCCATCTTTGGTCCTGAACACTATTTTGGATTTTCTTCCTCAGCCATTGCTGTTAATTCGTCAGGTAATGACAATCAATTTTTATAGGTATATATATAGTAGTTGACTGGATATAAGATTGCGTATAATTTGAACAATGGTGTAACCTTGCAACTTATGTAGTTACATTGTACCTAAAAGAAGGCTCATGTAATCTGTCGATTCAATGCACCTCATCAGAACTGTAGCATTCGCGTAAGCGATCAAATATATTTTGATGACAAATATGTGCACATTGGTGACTACTACAATTTTCACTCGATATTAAAAATCATACGTTTATAATTATGATAAATTATTGCATGAATTTAGGTAATTTAGTGACAGTTCTGAAGGAAGGTTTTGTATATGATAACAGAGGAGTGCAGCTAAAATTAACAACCCTTGCACTAGATCTAACAACAGTACTTGACACCTCCACAGTATCCTGTCAGTTCCAAGGGTAAGCGCCTAGGTTTGTTTATGAGCTTCTGAGCAGTCTCATTTGGTAAGTCAGATGACCCAATTTCCACGAAACCACGACTTCCCTTTCTACCAACTGCTTCTTGACCAAACCATTTTGCAATATCGACCCGTTAATGAATGATGGTCAAAAAGTGTCAGTTTTAGATAAAAACAAACATAGCTGTGAAATTTGAATAACTGCAAAGATGTTGAATTATCAGCTTCTCATATTTCTATTTCCAGAAAAGGAGTATCTTTCTATGATTCAACAAAACAGGTATCAGCTCTACAGAGTTTCCAAAACTTGACAAACGCGTTATTGAATGGTCAAGATGTAAGATTTACCGCTAACTACACATCATGTCCACCTATTTCAGCAGGGGCATTATCAGGAGGGGCTATTCAAGGCAAGTTGAAATTAAAATTAAATTCATTTTATGGACATTTGTACCTCTTTTTTTCAAATTGATCTTGTGTAATATATAACAGCGATGGCTGATGTGGTACCAGAAAGGGTATGCTTACTCTTCTAGACCATGATACCACTATTCATTATGAACTTCTCCTTTATTTATTTATGCATTTTCTAATATGGAATATGCTACTACAGACAGGGTATATGTATATACATGTATATATATATATATATATCAATAATAAGTATTCCTACAGGATAATGAATTGAAACCTATCAGATTCTTACGTTAAAAAAATAAACAAGATACGAAAAAATGTTGTTTTGACTTCTGACAAACTAAATTCCCAGACGACAAAATTATTTGAATCGATGTCAATTGGTGTGCTTGTTTCAGATTCAAAACTTGTATCTGTTTGATACAGATTTTTACATTTCTAGACGTTATTAATGTTTTTATTTTTTCTTGATCGTTACTTGGGTGGGTTAGAGGATTAAATGTGCAAGAACACGAAATAAAATTATGATGAAAATGAAATGGTGTATAAGTAATAAGTCTAGGACCAGCTTTTTACAATATCTTGGTATTTCATGCACTGAGTACATTGTCATAAATTTAATATTAACGACATCAGATATATCGGGTGTCACAAAAAAACGTCCCCAACTTTGGCGCAAAGTATCTCCTCTTTTCTTTCAAAATTCTCACATATTTACTTTAACATGTCCTTGTCAGACCCTGAAAATATGAAAGTCATCAAACAAAAATTGTACAAGTACTGCCTCGAACAAAATAGCATGTCAAAAAATTCAATATCAGAGCAAATTACAAATTTGAATTTGTGTTCATTGTGCCTTCACCGCATCGACCACCTATTACAAACATTTTCCATCCAGATAAACTCTCACGGATCTCGTCTAAAGGTACCACTCGAGAACCGACCATCCTGCATTTCAGTGTGTCTCTCTAACCCAAGTGCAGTACACATGTTTCTTAAGAGAATCCCATACTGCTCGGAGACATTACCATCAACAGTGGAACAAACAGGATGAACAGGAACTGAAAGGCAGGAGGGTAGCTTTTCGGGAGAAAATATCTTAAGATGAGATCGGTGAGAGCATTTCAGGATGGAAAATTAATGATATTGGTGGTCGGTGTGGTGAAAGCAAAATAGACACAGGTTGAAATGTGTAGTTTGCTCTGATATTGATTTTTTGACATGCTATTTTGTTCCTGGCAGTACTAGTACAATTTTTATTCGACGACTTTCATATTTTCAGGGTCTGACAAGGACATATTGAAGTAAATCTATGATAATTTTGAAAGAGATCGGGTCAACAACAGCTGGGATACTTACCGTCAAACTTTGGGACGTTTTCATTGCGACACCCGATATTTCAGAGGGCTAATAATACTTTCTTACACAGAAAACCTATTTCCTTATTGTTGACCTTGTTGTATTTTATATCTTTGTTGCTTTGTTATGTGAATCTCAGATGTTCAAATGAGAACTTGTACTCCCTAAGGAAGAATCATACAAATTAGATCTTGGCTCCTTTTGTGTTTATTAGAGTCTAAAGTCATATAAATAGCAATAACCAGGCTGATAAATGGACTATTGTAGTAACTTCTAAGAATGGACACAAAATTATATTTCCCTCGCAGGTTCCTGTAATTATAACCGAGTCAAAAGATCCCGCACTTTCATCGTAGTCTGCATATTGAAACAGTAATTTAAATTCACGAACATCAAGAAACACATCTCTTGTAAATCGGAATGTGTCACAGGTCAGTTTTAATTGCTATGTAAATACAGATTATGGCATCTATCGATGCTTTGATTTATATTTTTTGTTTTTCAGGTTTTCAGTTTACCAAAAAAGGTGACCAAATTACCGAAGTGACCTTTTCCCAATCAAAAGTTATAACCAACTATCAGGGATCTGGTTTTGTAACAGATATTGTAATTGGTCATATTTTTCAAAATGGTTCAGTAGTATTTCTCGCGTCTGATGTTCAGACTTCGAACCGTAAACCAGTATATAAAGAAACCATACATTGTAAACTAGGACCTTCATCTGTTATGTTATATACACTATCATAAATCATATGTTATGTTACACAATGTTATAAAAGATATTTGGTATGTTATATACCAGTGGTTCCCAACCTTTTTCATACCGTGGCCCAAAATTCATGAAACTCCAAGAGCCATGGCCCCCTGTTTTAATTTGA
The DNA here is from genome assembly GCA_029955415.1 of Lottia scabra. NCBI lineage: Eukaryota > Metazoa > Mollusca > Gastropoda > Lottiidae > Lottia > Lottia scabra. Next base: position 319,862 of record JARJEI010000069.1, read on the forward strand.
TCTTCATTATCGGGAGTTCAAATTCATTTGTCCACAAGCAACACAATAAAAAAAATTATTCATATGTCCCTCTGACAAATACCCCATGGCCCCCAGGTTGGGAACCACTGTTATGTTAAAAATGTGTTATTCATTATCCTAGTAACCCGTCTAATATTATATTCAATATTATAGTAAGTCCTTGTTGTGTTATATACACTATCTTATAGGTTATTCACAATGTCATAACAATATATGTAATGTTATATACTTGTTGAGTTAAGCTGCTTTATAACATTTATCTGATCATTACCCGAAGATCGCATATCGTAGAACTCTGAACTATTCCATCTTGTAATAATGTTGGTCAACTCAATCTGTATTTTTCTGAACTATAGTTATCACCCTTGAACAACTATGAAAGCTATAAAACTATGATAAATAAATTTAACCAAAGTGGAGTTGGTTTGTGGAAAGTTCATCATTTACCGCCTTGATATCTTGCTGCTTCTATACTACGCTCGAGTTTGACCACCAACAATCATAGAGCTTTTGGTGAAAAAAAAAAACCCCAAAAGACAAGAAGTATATATAATTTAGTTTAAATTTACTTTGATTGGAACTATTACTGTACATGTATTGTCCTGGTCATGCTAGGCATTGGTTTGACATCTTCAAATATTTATGGTAATTAAGACTTTTAAAGGAGATATCATTGTCTGAAATCAACTACAAAAAGTCAGATTATCGAACTTATACTGGGGTCAGGGATATACCTTGGAAATGTAGGTCTTGATTTGGTCGGAAATTAGATTAAAACTTGCATGCAACATCTCAAGGAATTTAAAATAGATGTTCTGGTGGACTGTGATCTTTTGTGAAAATTTTAAACCACCAAATGGACAAACACTCTTCTTACATCAATCTTCCAAAATGTACACCATTCGATAAAAACCCCTTCGGATGTTATGACAAAGTTTGACGCCTATGTGGGTTAAAGATACTGAAATTTAATACAGGTTTCTGAGAAAACGCTGATGAAATACCTTTGAGGACACCGCTCCGACCCTAAAATGTAACTTCTTATTCTAAATTTGACCTTGGTAAGAAGATATATCTTAAGTATTACAGAAATCGAGTATATTGTCATGTTAGTTACCCAGCTTGACGAGGTTGTGTCTAATGGGTATAATAGAAACTAGTTATTATCTGATATTTACGTCACTGGTTGAATATGAGCCAGATATTGAACTGAGCTCGTAAATAATAACACTTTCTTCCATTAACATAGAATAATAATTCTTTACGACTCCCGACACGATCATAATGTACAACAGAAACCCATATATAAACGACCCCGCAATCTGATTATAATACAGATCTGGATGTGGCGTTCCGTGTAGCCTGTGTCTGTGGGGTACTACATTTTTCAACTGTCATCTGAGAAAATTCTTCTTTAAAGCATTTTTTGTTCAGCAAGGACAAATTGTCAGTAACAGGGGCCGCGGAGCGTCTCCGGAAGTGGAGGGGCCCGTGGTTCGAAAAATCAAACCTCCTAGGATTTCGGCCACTCGATTTTCAGATTCAAGATTTTACAAAATACCCATGAAATTTTACAGAGTATGGCTACTTAACAATATAGCCAATTTAAAAAAAAAACAAAAAATAAGACCCCCCAAAAAAATCGGAATTTGCATTTAAATTGATTAATGACCTTACGTCTAATGGTAGTGTTACAGATAATGTCTTGGGAACTATATGAGCTAGACATACCATTTAATATCTACATAGTCTGTGATTATTGTCATATTCCAACCGTTTATTTATTGATGCCATTGAACTACTAACACTAATCTTGGTACATAATTTGCTTTGTCAGAACTTCCACGTGTGGTTCTTCTGGAAATGTTGAGCACTGAATGTAGATATTGTGCTTCATCATAATATGGTAAAGAACATACATGTAATAAATATTTAGATGACTTTATCCTCAAATTCCCCAATATATCAGATAGGTGGTTATACTCGAAAATCCCTGATTAAGTGTAAACTTTTTGGTTGCTGATAGAAATGGGAATATTTTAACATCTGTGTCAGTACCTTATCAATATGTGTGGTGTATGGCGCTCGTGGGAATTGGTTTTCTAAGCAAATATTTTATTTTAGTATATTTGACACACCTTTTGGACTGACTAAGTAGCTTCCTAATTGAATGAAAACAGTAGAAGTCTATTGTCCTATTGTTAATATTCCTTTAACACTATCAATTTCAATGAAGAAAGTCATAGTTTATTTGTCCAGAACACTCAATGTGAAGGTCCACTGTGTCTCTGGTGTTATATAAATTAGTTAGTAACTGACAGTGGAATATATTAAAAACTCATCGTTCTGTACTTAAAAAACTTCCTCCTAAGAAAGATGTGAATCTTGCTTCTTCAGTTCCATTCTTTGGGATTAAAGCTACCCCCTAACTTTATTAAGCACTATTTTTCTGGTACCTTTACCCCAAAAAGAACCAAAGAGACCAATGAAATCCCTGCTGTGAACAGGTCAGAGTTAATAAATGCTACCTTATGACAACTAGCACTCAACATCAATCGATCTGTAAAATTTTGCGTAACACAAGGAAGGTTGGTCAACTCTGAAACCCCAACAGTTTGGTGGTTTTCGCTGAGATGTTATAATTTCGTGACGTCTCGCCATGATGCAAGAGCAGTAAGTGCACCTCGACTCAAACGTCGCGGCTTGTCCGACCTGAATCATTCCTATTGACCACTCATCCCCATAGTCAATTCTCTATCATGAACTAACAGTGACTAACGTCTGTCTGCATCAAGTTTCGGTGATATTTTAATGTTTGGTTAAACATTCTTTCAAATGTCGAGTTTAATTGTCAGGGTAAAAGTTCAGAATAGAAATGTAGATATGTATCTAAATGATAATATATTTAAACAAACGGGCATCTTTTTTTTGGAATTTTTTTCTTTCAGTGAGAGGGAATGATGGGGGTACTATATTTGTCTTATGACATTGTGGATTCAGGTCTCTTTGGATGGTGACCGGTAGTTAATCATTTTTCTTATCTATTATATGAAAATAAATGATCTGAGAAGGATTTGCTGTTAAGTCTACTCTCAATTTATATCATCTCTTCTAATACGTTTCAGTCCTTGAGACATTGTCCGACTCCTAGCTGCTTCGATCAGTCGGATGGTTACAGATTCTGGTGGTAATATTCAGTATGTACTACTTGAATTAAGAAGACAATGAACATGCAGTCAAAAGATCGATTAATTTGATTATAGATTTGTTCCAGTTGACAAATGTATTAATTCAATAAACAAATGAAAAAATCTATCGAAAGCATATTGATTTTAAAATACTCAGCACTGAAAAGAAAAGGGAAGTTTTCCATGACTAATTTTAAATGCAGCTCTTTCGACACTTTCGACTCTTTCGATCAATTTCTTCTTAGTTTGAAATATCTGGAGTATTGTAGTGGTGGATGAAAAAAACGTGCCCAAACGACGTCATGTTGGCTATTACCATGCTGAATTCGGTAAATCGACGTGAAACTAGACGCTAAATAGTTTTCTTGTCCTAGATGAATTACTCTTCTAGCATTTTATCAAATGATATATAAATTGGTAATAATAAAATTACGTCAACAGAGTTAAGAGGGGTGGCTAGCCAACTGATCCACCCCATAAATCCGCCACTGTATCGTCCGCCGTATGCCCACGTTTTTGTCGTGATAAATTCCCATATTTTGGATCAAGATTTCTGTAACTGTCACAATTAACACGAAAGACATTATATATATGCATAAGTGAAACATATAATCCTTATTCCATATATTAGCTCTTTAAATTATTACGAAATAGTTTTTTTTACGTTTTTTATCAGCCCTACACTTGTGCCATTCGAGGTTTGTTATTACACATATATAGGCTATGTAACGTATGTAAAATGTACTCATATTTTTTTTTTCGCGTCAACTGAAAGTCTCTCTCTTCTTTCTTAACTTTCAAAATATGTTAATTTAAAAATCATAAAAACTCTCAAAATTGAACTTTAACATTGTATTTAAGATTGATTTTGTGCGCTGTCTCATTATTATCTGTTGGTTGTAGCATATTGAGGGTTTGTTTGTGTACAATATTGTAAAGTTTTTTACAAGGATTTCATATCAACTTAACAAGCTGACAGATCTGTATTTTTTACTGACTAGTTCAGAAATAGCTCTGTTTGTTAAAGCATTTTCAAGATGTCTGGAACTGTGTGCACTATGCTACTTGTTATATTAAGCATATACGGTAAGTGCTCTCATAAACAAATTAGTAGGGATACAACGTCCTCATCCCAGATTGGATAAATCACATTAGATATATAGATTTTCTTCAAGTGGGTACTTTCTGTTTGTAGAGATAATTGTTCACTATTTACACGAAATACATTCCCCAGTTTTGACCGCTTTCTCAGACCTGAAGTGTATCTGCTATGAGATAACACTTGCTACAAATTCGGGGTTGGATCTTTAAATAGGTCAATGTAATTTTACGCTATATATCTTGTTGAAGTTTGCGGTACCATACAATGCCCTTTATTCAAATTCGCTTTTCTCGGAGAATCTTTAACGCGTGCAGCCTGTAGGACAAAAAAGGATCCAATTTCCAATCTGAATGAAAGAAAGAATGGCATGATAACGTAGAGTGATTTAGATGAAAAAAAAAATGTCTGGTAAGCTATCACCTATCTGAATTTATAGTTTGAAATTAGATATGCGGATATTCAAAGAGCATAAATTACACTCCTATTCAGTCCACAGGCTCCGATATTTATGTACCTTTCCTGGATATTTTGGTAAATAGTCAGATATAGACGATACTTATACCATACCACTTGAAGTAATTTAAAATGATAACATTTGTTTGTTTGTTTCAAACTTTATATCCATTGGGTACAAAATGTTGCATTGCCTGACAAGCAATCTATTCTCTATAAAACTTAATTAACATGGAAGACATGCATATATATTTAACCAGATTATATTTTGTAGACATGTCTTTCTGGAACAAAGATTCTGTTATGAAATGAATTAAGTTTTGTTCTAGATCATGAAATGGTTATTTTTATGAGAAAGTTTTGCTCGAGGGACTGTTCTAACATTCATGACTAAAACAATCAAAAAACCGTAATGACTTGGAAAAAATACAACTCTCCATTTCTAAAATGTCAGGCGTGGAAAAACTATAAGAATTGTAAGAAACATATTCTGTTGTAATTCAATAAATATATCTCTCGGCATTGATAAAGTAATACGTACTTCAGTTTTTTAAAATGGCAAATAAATTCAGATCAGGGTCGTATATTAGCGAGAGACGTTCATCAGTGAAGATATACCGAGACCTAGAACTGTCTGAATTTCTTAATTGACGTCTTAAATTATATGGGCTTTATCACCTTATATGGCACTACACACGTGCCACACCTGTTGGTAGTTACATGCCGAACCAAACTATAAGATATTGCAATCTATGAAATATGTCAATTTTGTTTCAATTTCATATTCCAGTACCTGTAAGTCTAAGTTTGTATTCATGGCAGAAGATACAACAGAATGAACAACCTGATTCCAGTGAAAGGTCTCATATAAGATCACCATATAGTGGTAATAAAAGTCCAACGCGAACTTTATTTCCAAAGGATCAACACAGCCCTACGCAACCAACTTCTCCAGATCTACCACATCCACCACATCCTTCTGATCGCTCACCTTCACTGTATCATTCGTACGATTTATCACCTCCGTCCCCATCTGATCGTTACGACCCCCCTCCTTCACCACCACCTGATCAGTACGGTCCCCCGCCTCCACCACCTGATCGATACGGTCATCCTCCACCGCCTGGTCGTTATGGTCCCCCGCCTCCTCCTGCTCAGTATGGTCCTCCTCCACCTGATCCATACGGTCCTCCCCCACCTCCGCCACCTGGTCCTTATGGTCCTCCTCCACCTCCGCCACCTGGTCCTTATGGTCCTCCTCCTCCACCTGATCCTTACGGTCCTCCTCCTCCACATGATCCTTACGGTCCTCCACCTCCACCTGATGCTTACGGTCCTCCTCCACCTGATCCTTACGGTCCTCCTCCTCCTCCACCTGGTCGTTATGGACCACCACCTCCACCGCCTGGTCGTTATGGGCACCCTCCTCCACCACCTGGTCGTTATGGACACCCTCCTCCACCTGGTCGTCATGGACACCCTCCTCCACCACCTGGTCGTTATGGACACCCTCCTCCACCACCTGGGAACCGTCCTCCACCACCACCGCCCGATCATTACGGTCCTCCGCCTCTTCCTCCACCACCTAGTCGTTACCACAAACCGATTGATCGATACCCTCCACCACCTGATCGTTATGATCCTCCGCCTCCTCCACCTGATCGTTACGATATACCAACTGGACGCTACCGATCACCACGCACCCGGTATCCTAAATGGAACAGACGTGATAGACAAACTACAAAGCCAAGGAGGTATAGATTCGGTAGAAGATACACGCCTACACCGCGTAACCGTTATCAAACACCTAAATATAATCGCTTTTGGCCCAAAAAGTCTACATACAGCGGATCCATTAGTAAAAATTCAAGCAATGTTAATGGACTACTTCGTAAAATAAATAGACCCTGGGTAAATTTATTTCAAAGAGGTCCGATTTCTAAACAGAAGCTTTTAACCCTGACAAAATTTACTCCTGTGATCAAATACGTCGGTGGCACCCAAGGGAAACTTAGGAAAATATCAACGAAGAACCACAATGCCGGTTTTAGAATTAAATCAAAATTATTAGCAATTCCCAAAAGCCACCAACGACGAAACGGGTAAATGACAAAACATACCCCACGACACACCAAGAGGATACTTCTTTAATCTATTGATAAAAATCTGTGTAACATATTTGGCATAAAATTTAATATTATGTGATATGATGATATACTAGTAGTATATAGTGCAAAACTGCTGAAAATTTATTAAGTAAACGATGTTGCCGCATATTCAACCCAATGCATGCCCAGCAATATTTCATAGATCAAACGAACTTGCAAATCAACAACTCATGAACGATTTAATGTCTGTTATGTGTTACTGGCAATGATATCTATAATTCATGCAATAAAAGAACAGTAATGTGATCATTAGGTGTTAACCATTTATTTACCAACCAACTCAGATTATAAACGATTTAAATGTTTAATGTTTGATACATTCCTACTGATCAATGGTCTTCAAGATTTATGCGGTATAAGGGTGGTAATGTGATAACTACGTGGTACATTTACCCATTGGCTGTGATATTTCGTAATATCACATGTACTTACTACTAGGGTGTCGTTTTTTGTTTGCGAAGTGTTTAAATCATGTTAGTTGACTAGATATTGAAACATTAACTATTTATTTCCAGATGAATGTTACCAGACTTTAGTTGTCTTTAAGTGCATAGAAATACATGTATGTTAATTTTATGTTTTATATTCGTATCAAAGTTTCTTTTGAATAATCTTGCTTAAATGAAACCATATTTGTCATCGATGATATATATTCCTTGAGTGTTTTATTATGGTTTTTTTTCCTGAAGTTTTCCACGTACCGTGGGTTATCCGACATTATTAGCAAATTCTGGTGCAGAAAATTGAGACTTGACATTGCATGTCGTCTCATTCCATTTCCTTTTAGGCTATGGATACCGCTAGCCTTGTCGGGTCAGATGTTAACACTCGCCTTCAATAAAATTGCTCTATCGAAATCTTTAGCTTGCTTCGAGCGGTGGTAATCGACGAAGAGTTATCCAGTGTCGTTGCGCTGACAAAATTGCACGCATTTTCATTGTGTTACTCGTCATTAGAACAACCTGGAGCAGAAAAGTAGGACACAAAACACCATTTTATTTCTCTTATGTAAATAGCCTTCACATAATACGTATGATCACGCTCGTCTGGTTCATAGCCTTGAGGGTTGAAAAACTAGCAGACCTTTTATACCATGTGAAATTATCTGGTATATCATACCAAAAAGATCACGACCTGGACACCAAAACCCATTTATTAAACCATTTACTCTCTGAAATGATTTTAGTCGGAGTAATTCTACCATTAAATCACATCTAACTGTTCATCTTGATAACTCTCGAGGGAGAATTTTGATGTATTTCACTAAGTCAGGACCATCATAATATAAAAGCGATTATCAAATTATTGTTGAAATCAAATATTCCCCAGGACTTATCAATCCCATCGAGCTTCCAACTTGGAATATCTTATCTACATTATGTACAATATGTTTCGAATTATTTCCGTGTGAATTTAAAATCTGACGAAGTTTGTCATCACCGAAATTGGTACAGGTACCGGCATGGTTTTTGTTGTGTAAACGATATTGTTTAGAATAATATGATAAAAAAAATTCACTTCAATATCAGACAAAACCAGTTAAAAACCATTGATCATTTCTAGATCGGAATCAATTGATATTCAGACAGAGGATTTGAGAGATTAAATCTGATCAAGACAATTTATTAAAGTACAGTTAAAATCAATATCTCATAAGGGAAATGTGAAAAGGGCGGTAAGGGTAAAGTACAGATCCTCCTACTAGAAAAAATCAACAAAACATTGATCAGGATTTATAGTTTCAAAAACTTAACTGGGATAAAATCCAGATTTTAAGAATTACAGTAAAAATATTGTATAATACATGTATTACTAAATTTAAATGAATTTTAGTTTTAGGCCAATCAGATGACGTGAACACTTGTATAAGTCCAGGACGATAAAAAAGTATGTGTAAATAAAATAGAAAAAAGGGTCATGATTCAAGAACGATTTTATCACTAAATTTGGGTGAAAGTCTTATTGTTTCTTTCGCGACAACTGTCTCTGTACAGTAGGCCTATCATCTTTAAGGATTATGTATGAATACTGTAGACATGTAGATGAATCTTGTAAAACCAATTATACATGGTGATTATATACAGACTATTTACCAAACATACGATATTCCTCATATGACGAGTATAATAATAATAATAATAACTTTATTTGGCAACCCATTTGGACAGAAGTCCAATTTTCAATAGGTCCCACTAAACTACAAAAACTATATACAAAGTAACATATAGACGAGAAAAATAATATACATAAACATTTACAAAGGTCATTGATTATGAAAAAAAAAAAAAATAAAAATAAAAATGAAAATACAAAATTATATGAGCTAAAATATGAAAAAAAATTAGTTAAAAAATACCAGTATCTGATTTTTGGGTTTAGTAAAAAGTAGGGGTCATTACAAATACTACAGCTCTTAATTGTCAACAAGAACAAATTTCCGAAATTCATTTTTAAATGTATATAGGGAAGGATTATATTTCACAGTTTGTGGTAATGTATTATAGCTGCTACCAATATACTGCCAATATATATGGATTTCGTTTTGCCACTCGAACTTGGGTTTTATTATTTCAATAGGACACTTTTGAACGAAACTGAAACGTTTCTTTATATTCAGGCAGTGGTAGTTTGTAATTAATAAAAGATGTCAGAACCATTAGGTTATAATAGAATATAAATATAATATAACCTAAGCACGAACTATCATAACTATAAAACGAAGTTCAAAATCCATGCAAACACATTGGCAAGACATTGGTAGCAATTAATAAACTTTTCAATTGAGGACGTATACATCAACAAATGAGTAAATCCTCAAATCATGGATCGCGACCTGAAATTGTGTCGCTAGAACGTCCATGAAGGGTCGCAGGGCCCGTCTAGTTCGCAAACAAACGAATTTGTGGGATCGTACAGTTCAGTGGGATCAGGGTCCAGGGTCGCGAAACAATTTCAAAGAACCTGTCGAGATCAATACATGATCTATATCAGGACACTCTATGAATTTGTAGTTATAAATTTATAAATTCCGGGAGAGAACTTTGTCAAATTTGACAAATAATGTAGGTCAGAATTAATCTCAGAAAACCCAATGTGTTTACAGTCAAAGCATTGAGTTATGTACAACCTAATTGTTACCTTCGTGAGTGTCTGTCTGTATGTAGGCCTCATCCTGATATGAGCAGATGAAACAGAACGAAACTGGGAATTCAAAATAAATGTATCAGCAGCTCAAAGGAAACATACACATAATTGTATTCGTCCCTACCAAATGAAATTTGTCCACCTGATCTGATTCAAAATTCCATAAAAAAAAAATCATATTGATATCATTGCGTGTAGAAAAAAACTGCTGATTTATTACATTAAATGCGTAATTGGAAAACACAAAGCCCATTACAAATTCCTACTTTGAAATTTGTGAATTTGACATCTAAGTAATTTAACATTAATTTAGCAATTAACGTCAAGATACATCATAAGTTAAGTTGTCAGTGATACAGATCTGAGGAATGGACATGGAATAAGCCTCTTGTTATTCGGATGTGACAATAAACTGAGTCGAATCTGTGTATATCTGAGATACGTCGACACTTCGATAAATCGAAATAGAATACAATTAATTTCATACTTCATACTTTCATACGCGTCTTTACGGGCACAAATCAGAAATAAACTAGAAGAACGTAAAGCTCCACTTCCTTGTACTTTATCAAATATACTGTATCAGGTGCCAGATGTATAGCAGTCTTGCGTGTTATCTTTAGTAGTTATAGTTTTGGATATAATATTATCAAGATATTTGCTCACGATAATTTCCAGTCTCAGATTTTGTGACATTTCATTTAGCAAATGTCTTGTGATTGTTGACCTATTGGAAAGGAAATCCTGCGTGAAATGTTGTCTTGGTAAGCAACAAATATAGATTACCAATCTTAAATGTAATATGTTCTGTCAATAAATGTCAATTAAAATCAGATAATGAAAAATAATCAACAGATTTTATCGACATTTTGGTTAACGTCTTGGCGAACTATTTCTGGTGACGCTATTTACAGTTAAATAATTTCCTTTTATGACCTATTGTGCTGAACTTTTCACCTTATTCTGTATTATTGTCTTGGTATCTAACAAGTCTTGCTGAAAAAAATCACGGCACTAAAACATACAAGTATTGTAAGGCAAGATATAAATTTAATCTTACTTTAATCTCGGCTTTAAATATCTTGTTAAGATTTGTATATAATGCAGAGTTTATGTTGTACGATGAAAATTTAATTAAATTCCTCCAGACAAAGATCGCAATCATACAAAGGTATTTTACAGTTTGATGTCTTGTCAAATTTTATTACAAAACCATTCTGAAACTTGCAGTGAGTGGGACATTTACTTGACTTTTTCAGTTCTTCCCTTTTCAAATGTAACACGAGACATCTGAGGGCGATGCATGAAATTAATGAACGTTTGAGGAGTTCCAACAATTACTTTGGCCTGTACTGTTACAATCAATCGAATCTCAAAACAAACAATGATTTGCTTTTAGTAGGAAAAAATAATAAGGTTTTTTTATTAGTATAGTACTTCATTCCACTTGTACCACCTTGTTGACGATGAATATTAAGAGAGATACAATAGAGAATTCATTATCGGTGTAAAATAACAAGTTTTCAAAATGTTCACATTATTTCAAACATTGTAATTTTTAATCGACTTTCTCACGTTTTGTTTATCACGATCAATAATATTTCCGTTTGTTTTTTCAAGAACATTGTCTTATTATAAAAAAAATTTGTGTTATATCTATAGTTGTTTTACGAACAACTGTTTAGCTAATAATGGTTGAATTTAAGAACATGAGTTTTTGAGAAAGAAAACATTATCACGTCTGGTTTTCTGAACTTTATCTGTACATAAAACATTTTAATATTTCGTAGGAAATAAACCATTTTATTGACAAATGAAATTTTACAATTGCCAATAACCCTTGTTTTGTTATAATGACAGTTTTTATTATTGTATTTTAATGGTTGAAAATGGTTGAAAACGCCGATTTTATAGGTAATAGGGCTAGTTCAATTTTATGAACAATGCCAAATACTTATCAAAATGAGTCAATTTCAGAGGATTGTAGGTATCGGAAGTTCCGATTAAAAGTTGCCACCTATCGTTTTAGTTGTAAATGTATTAGTATGGTACCAGTCGACACTCGACAGTGACAGCTGAAATTTAATTTGTTATGAAAAATTTATTAGGCAACTATATTCCTTTAAATACAGGTTTTAATATGACAGATGGTATGTCAGTGGTTCTCTACAGTAGGTCTCATTTTCAAATGTATCATCCTGTTCAATTTTCTAATAGATGGCATTCTATATAGTAGACCTTCATTGAGATGAATTGAACAACCTACTGAGGCGATAGTGAAGGAAAATTGCATCTCAAATAATGATAATCCAGAAAAAATTTGTTTCTGATTTCCACAGACGATAAACCATTAAAATTCATGAACAGCTCTAAAATGTAACCGAGTGAAAAATTCAACATTTATGAATTGCAATTTCCCCATTTTTAATAGAGCTATTAATAGAGCAAATTTCCGCATATTTATATTCAATGGTATATTCTATTACAATCTATTAAAATCACATTTACTCAATCTAGCATAATATTGACCATTATTAGACCTACATGTCATTACATTACGGTCATTACGGATATATTGCAATATTCCACGCTACTATTTCTAGTCTCCAATACTCCAATTCTACATTTTACATTATTTAATTGTACGTTTATATATCCGATCAGATCATTTCATCAAATATCCATTATACCCAATTTTATGTTTCATAGTTTATAAACAATAAAGATTAATTGAAATTTGTTTAATGATGATATGTCGTATATATTTCAATGTATAATAGTTTCTACACTGCTAGTTCGTTTATAACTAAAACTGAAATGGTGTTTTAGGTCAAAATATACTTAAGTTGCTAATGAAGACGGGAAACAACTTGTAGCGTTAAACGAGGAAATGTGCCTACTAATTATCTACGAAGTCCCCGGTTTATTGTCCAATCTGAACGACCTGTCCCTACGACAAGCATCACTGACGGGGTGAAAACCAGATTAAAGGTTTCAATTTCCGACCCATTTTTCAGATTTTTTAGTAGGAATCTTACCTACTGAACCACTGCTGAAATCTTAGTATAAAGGAGTGTTAATAGATTTATATATTTCAGTGTTATAATGTGTGTTGTTTAATTCAATAAGTTCAAGTCTAATCTAATTTTAAACACCATTTATCACATAATCTATTTTCAAAATATATATTTTTTTTAAATTGAGTTCATAATCATTTCAACTTCATTTAAACTACATCAATTATGTTTGTTGTCCAAACAGGGATGTTGGCACTCAACTGGAAAAACAGTTTTTGTCATTCATTTTCATCTATATATTTTATTTCCACCTGTTTTAGTGTCTGCTGAAAGATTTCAACTAGAAATGATTGTGTAGATTCTGACTTTGTGGTTGATAGTATATACTGTTCATGAAATTTTGTCGACGTTAAATTGGTTTCCACGGATAATCCTCTGTAAACTCCTTCTGGTGATACATATGGATATGACGGAACGGAATGAATATGTATTTTGTTAATGACATAGTTACTTGCTATAAATATCACACATTCTAATATTGGTTCTTTCTATGAACGTAAGTAATTGAGCAGCTACCTTGAGTCAATGACCAAACAATAATCTTTAAACACTGATTAAATTTTGCTATCAATTAACAAAACACAAGACAATATTATGGAATATGTGCTCCTCGCTTCTATATGTCGTTAAAATCTTATTGCTATCAATTGACACGACAGAAAAAATAACCATGGTAGTCATATAAAACAAATCACAAAAACCACAATGATAGCAACAAATGAAATATTCATGAGGAAATTTGTCAACCACAAATGAGTAAGTTTTTCGTGATGAATAGTGAAATCAGGTGTCTAGAAAAGTAAACATGTCCTGTATGGCGCCACAAGCAAGCATTTATAGAAATGATTCACCCACATTATGATGGGTGGTATTCTGACAGACACAAGGTAAGTCTCAATAGTGGACGCCAGCAATAGATATTTCTCCCTATACCTTAGACTCTCATTTAAAAGCAATCAATGATGTAACGGAAGTAGAAAATGTCATATTATACAGGGCACCATTGGGACAATACGCTCTGCTGATGACGCAATATAAAGGGATAGTCGTGGTATAGGGTTCTATTCACAGACTATGCATTCTTCTGACATTAATATTTCAAAACATCATGGTGTTGGTGGAGAAGGTGGAGTTTATTAACACCTTTCAAACACTGGCTACCAGATCCTGCATACATATATTGATATCGGCTGAATAACGTCACTGGCAGTTATGGTAAAACGTATACACTTAGACAAAAACTAATGCCACAGAAAAACTGGTTCAGGTTGCATGTTGCCAGTAACACATACATAATATCAGAGAATCGTTATCGTAACGAATTTTAACATTAATTAAAAAACCTTTGAACACATGCAGTCAACTATAAGATATATCATAGAAAATCATAATCTAACACTATAGGGTGAAGAGTGATTGACAGCTGGAATTTATCCTGATCTTTACAAACAGTCTTTACATTATGATGCTCTAAGGCATGATTGAAAAATTGTTATTTCGGTATTGGAAAGTTTAATCAAAATTTCATCACATTCAGACATATAAGCGGTTTAAAGCTCGCATAAACATGTTTTATTTGTTTTTCTTTAGCATTAATGTTTCTTGGCATTAGTGTAACTGAAAACAAATTTCCAGAAGCTGGCGTAAAAAAGACACATGTAATTGCTAGTTTAACAAGGAAATAGATTGTATTTAAGCATGTTATACGGTTGATGTTAGGAAGTTGACAACATACATATACCTTCCACGGTACATTTGGTTAATTTTTGTCCGAGCAAGAAGATTTGGAGTTCTGTGGCAGGTGTCCCTTCCCTACTAGAATACTTGATACAAGAGTCCACATATACTGTTAGAACGAAGTTCAGTCATTTAGCAACACGATTTTATGTACTGTGACAGGTGAATAACATCGCAATTGTCAATTTGAAAAATAGATACCGGAAGCTTTTTTCTCAATCAGCATAGATAACAAAAAATCTGAGGATCATATCCCTTGAAAGATGTATTACAATGCTACTAATGTTTCAATTTAGAAATCAACACCCTAGTTGTGATATATTAATATTGATCGCTGCTCGAACATACCGTGATATAAACCCAGATGTAACTAAAGTCTCCACGAGAGGAAATCAGTTTCATTGAGAGCAAGGTGATTATCTGACTGGAGTTTCCACAACTCATCTGATTGGCATTTATAAGTTTAATTTTCTTTCCGGTAAGTTATTAAAATATTTCTTTGGTGTATGCTCTTTGTTTTGAAATCAGTTAATTTTCAGAATTAAAATAATTAATTTAAGTCTTTAACTGTGACACTGTTTTATTGAAGGTTTATTTCAGGTCTAGTTACATTCTACTATAATTCCACTCGGGTTCAGTTCTCTGATCAATTTTAGGTCTTTTAAACTGACACCTAACACCTTAAATAAGTTTTGTCCTATCCAGGAATAAATTTGAAATGCGGATAATACGATTAAAAGTTCATAACTTCATTTATTCTCATATTTGTTATTGTTATATAATTTACTTTGCCTGATTTTTATCGAAACCAATCTTGTTAGGTTGAATATAATTTCTATAAGAAAAAATAATTTAAACCATAATTGCGGTGGAAATCATGTCCGGCGATTCTGGCGTCAAGTCGATGTGCACGACTATGTATCTGCTATATAGCTGAAAATAAAAAGAAAGTAGATCTAAATCCTGTTCAATGTTATACACTGCGTGATGATGAACGTGCAGTCCCTGAAAGCATGCGCGGATCCAGGGGGGGGGCCGGGGGGGCCATGGCCCCCCCCAAACGGTAAGATTTCACATCGTGAAACGCATCATATTACATGTCAGGTGGAAATTTCGGCGAATAAAAAGGGAAAATCCTATGTTTTTAAGCCAAAAAAAAGGTCAAAATTTTTTTTGCCTCGCTGCGCTCAGCAAAGCTTTGCATAAACACCCCCCTTTCGAGAATCCTAGATCAGCCCCTGCACATGGCCCTCCCCAAACTTTGATGCTGGATCCGCCCCTGCCTGAAAGCATTTTCTTTGCCATAATTAGGCAATCAAGATGCAAAGAAATGTATCATCGTCTTAAATAAGAAATAAAAACCGTAATATCTCACATTATATACCTGGCCTTGCCCTTGACGAATCTTATTTTTCGAAAATACGCCTACCTAATACAGTTTCGTCATTGGAATTGTAGATATCCAACATCGCATCTCAGTTGATTAAACTTTATACGTGCTATATAATACAATTAAATGAAGCTACGGGTCATTATTTCCGGAACTGCTTGATGACCCATAAACTTGGTTACTAATACTAGTAACATGTGGCATGAATATTTTGAAGAACTCACTTTTTTTTAATTAAACAGTATTTATTTCACATAATAACAGATAAATAAAATATTATAAAATGTTACAGAAAGAAGCTCAAGGCTTAATTTATTCTGCTTTGCAAAGCAAGGAAAATGTAAAGAAATAGTGAAATAATTCAGATGGTGCACATTATAACACAGTAAAAGTCAATAATGCATGATCATTAATTATTAATTATTCTAAGAAAGGTGAGGGGGGAGGGAATCGGGGTCGGGGCCAGTCAAATCGGGATGATCTTCAGTCTCAATTCACATTGCATTCTCAGTTAACCATACTAACAGACTAATTTGACAAACTCAAGCTTTACTAAGGATAACATGTTTTTTTAAATGATAAATTGATCTACTCAAAATCTATACAGTTGTTAAAACAGAATCTTTTCAAAACCCTGCGCTTAAAGTCAATTTGATTGTTTATAAATTAGCCTCTTCATATTCAGAACCATCAAACATTTTTAGAACAAAATCTAAAATTCAATCATATTCATGAAATACATAGATTCCAGCCATATTTGACAAGTTTGACTAATAAGGACCATAACTAGTAGACATATCGTCATATTCTTACTTGACCACGATCCCGTCCATGCATATTTAATTTCATTAAGATCGGTTAAAAACTGTATCCTCTATCATGTCCATAAGAAATATTGACTGATAAATCGATTTCTGAGACACCCTCACTTCATATTTCCCATGGGGAATAATAGTTTTGTTCAGATAGGCATACAATCATATCTGTAACATCAATTCACATCAGAAAGATTTAGCAAATTATATTAATAATAAATTTTTTATCGACGACAGTATCAAGTTCTGAGCCATCGTCCCAGACAGAAGTATAAAAATTCTAGAGGGGTATTACTTTAATCAAGTCTAGATTATTCAGATATAAAAAAAACATACATCCAAAGTTTCATGTATTCTCTAATAGGCAAAATTTCAAAATTGAAAGAAGAAGGCCCTGTGTTATATCTCTCTATTCCTGGACTTCCTGTTTCAAAGAAAAAAAGACCTACATTTTAAGTTCCACATAACACAATCCATTTTATTTAAATATGTCAAATACTCACAAACGTAGGTTTAAATGTAAACGCATGGCTATTTAATCCAACAAAATTGTATAACTAAGATAACCCTAATAAATTTACTTTATTCGCGATTTATTGTCTTTTAATACATTGAAACAGGAAATACTATCTTGTTTCGATTTCTGATAATCCCATATTGTTTCTATTGAAAGTCAATGTTTTATGACTATATTCACAGTACTATGACGTTCTGTCCGGTGATGCTCGATAGTTTTGGTGATTTCCTAGGTTTCACAAAAGAGTTAAGACATGTCGTAAGTTTAAGACCGATCGCAAGTTGGTACCCAAGTTGGACGTAAACTTGTGACAATCGTATGCTTTGTGAAACCGGCCCCTGGTACTGTAAATAAAAGCACAGAACTATGAGAGATACACTAAATTCTTTTGAACTGATAATACGATGACCTTAGAAAAACTATTCGGACATTTCTGTGATAAAAAGACGTGGATGTTGGGAAATGTGGTAAAATTCAACAAATCTGATGTGGTTTACTTTTAAAAATCGAAATCATTCCTTAATGAAGTATTAATTTTTGATAAGATCCTTGACGGTGAATAGTTATCTTGATGGCCAAAAGTGACTTTCGACAGTCAATAGTTCTCTTTTCTGCTCTCTTGAAACTATTTGAATTCAGTAACTATTTGAAATGTGTCGAAGTTGTTTGGTTTCTTATACCCTACCCTACATATACAGTGTACATGTATATATACATATTGTAGAAATATTTCTTATGCATTGAATTAAGACGGTACATGGTATTTGGAGCGTATATTGGCGTCACCTATATCCGTTGGTCTTTTCAAACTTGCTCCTAAACACTCTAGAGGTTACTATTCTTCGCTGAAATTGTTTATTACCACCCAAAGATGAACCGTTTCAAAATGCAGAAAAATCAAATATAATTAATATGACTTATTGCCCTTTTAGCTAAAAATGCTCTGAAAGAAGTGTATAAAGATAGCTTGCCAGGCAAGGTAATATACGCCCACTGGAAGCTTTGTTTGAAAAAGAACATTTGGCAGAAAACAGCAACCATCAAATATTCAACCTGTAGTCAGAGGCCTACATTTCGTTCAGAACTTAAATTAGGTGTTGTCCAAACAATTTTTTTCTCGATTTCATTAAGGGTTAAGCATTCATCAAGTTTAATCAAAATCCTTCTCTGTTATGAGCTAAAAACTAAAACCTATTTTATACAAGAAGGGCAATAAGTCATATCAAATATTTTTTGATTTTCGATAGGGTTTATCGTGTGATAATAAACTATTTCAATAGAAAAGAATTGTGCCTTCTAGAGTATTTACAACCTAAAAATCAACGTGTTTTAAAGAACAAGGGCAATAATTCATATTAAATATTTTTAGATTCTTTTGATTTTCAATAAGGTTCATTATCAGGTGATAATAAAAAATTTCAGTAAGTTTTGTCAAAATCCATAAAGAATTGTGACCTGTAGAGTGTTAACAAGCTAAAAATCGAACGTGTTTTAAACAACAAGGGCAATAATTCATATTAAATATTTTTCAATTCTTTTGATTTTCAAAAGGGTTCATCCTTGGGTTATAATAAGCAATTTCAGTAAGTTTCATCAAAATCTGTAAAGAATTGTGACTTGTAGAGTGTTAACAAGCTAAAATCAAACGCGTTTTAAAGAACAAGGGCAATAATTTAAGTTAAATATTTTACGATTCTTTTGATTTTCAATAGGGTTCATCCTTGAGTGATAATAAACAATTTCAGCAAGTTTCATCAAAATCCAAACAGAATTGTGACCTGTAGAGTGTTAACAAGATAAAAACCGAACGCGTTTTAAAGAACAAGGGCAATAATTCATATCTAATATTTTTCGATTCTTTTGATTTTCAATAGGGTTCATCCTTGGGTGATAATAAACAATTTCAGCAAGTTTCATCAAAATCCGTAAAGAATTGTGACCTGTAGAATGTTAACAAGCTAAAAATCGAACGCGTTTTAAAGAACAAGGGCAATAATTCATATCAAATATTTGTGGATTCCTTTGATTTTCAATAGGGTTCATCCTTGGGTGATAATAAACAATTTCAGCAAGTTTCGTCAAAATCCGTAAAGAATTGTGACTTGTAGAATGTTAACAAGCAATTGTGGACGGACCGACGGACCGACGGACCGACGGACCGACAGACCGACGGACCGACGGACCGACAGACCGACGGACCGACGGACCGACAGACCGACGGACATGGGTGACGGCAATATACGCTCCACATTTCATGTGTGCGTATAAAAAATGAATATTCCATACTGGTAATGGTTGATCTTCTGTCAAATGTTATCTAAGCTGCTAGTGGGCAGATGTTACCTTGACTGGCATTGATTTCAGAGTGGATCGTTTAGTGCAAAGCCTTATAAGAGGACCCTCTGTTTCATGAGTAAGGATTTATCTCTAAAAGCCACCAGGCCACTGAACACTTAAAACTGCATTGTTAAGAACTATAAGATACAAAAAAGTAGTTGATGATTCATTATAACATTGAGTTTCTTTCGTTTCGTTTATGTATGACAGTGATAATTCAATTAAGTTTATCTTGGTGATCATTATACATTCAATAAATTCAATTATATTTGATGTATGCCTGAAAAAATTGCATAGTTAAGAATATGCGGGGTTCAATGGCTCAGTTCCATGGTTTCTATGGAAATACATTTTTGTTAAATTAATGAAATAGACTGTTTTCTTTCATTTTGTAATCTCTTTATAAAAAAAGAGCGATAAAAGTCTCAGATGGCACCTGCGACTGACGGATATGAAATCAACTGGATTTGTAGAGGCTGTTGGCAAATTATGGTGGCTTGTTGGGAAATTTATCCAATAGATGAAAAACCTTCAATTTCCCGTATTCTGATAGTCAATCAGAATTGTCAGAATGTATGGATTATGGTCAAAACGGACTCAACAATTTTGATTAAAATGGACTTCCAACTGTGGTGAAGGAGGATTCTTCTATAATTGCGCTTTGGTCATTTCGACTGCGATTGCTTGATTCTCCAGTTGAACTCAGTTCCCCTTCAAGCTGTCAGCATTTTGGAACGCGTGCATGGAGATTCCAACATTGGGTGTCTTTTTTTAACAATTAACAAATTTATAGTTTATATGAATATAATATTTGGCATACAATGAAATAATGATCACACCTAGAAAAAGTTTACACACTACATGCAAAAGTTGTACATACATCTTACATTCGACAAAAATGTTCAATTTACATTAAAAAAAATAATTTGCGAATTTCAGTTTTGGTTAATCAAGTTATATTTTGCATTTCATAAAAAAAATGGTAGTTATTCCTGATCTTCCAGTTTCTAACCGAACTTGCCAGAAACAACATTTCCTTGAAGTTGTAACACAGGCACCAGATTCTGGTGAAAAAAATCTTATATTAAAAAAAAAAAAACGTATATAGTTATATTGTATAAGGGAATAAAGGTATGAAAGCTGCCATCTTGTTCTCACAAAAAGGTGAAACGTTTGTCAACAAAGAATACGTCATTAGTACGCAATGAATAAATTCCTGCCCATTGATTGATCAGACTTATTGGTTAAATTGGTTGAGAAAAGGTAAGAATATCAAAGATAAAACGAGAATCATCGCCGAGTATGAGTAAGAAGTACAAAACAAGATGGCTGCTTTCATACCTTTATTCTTTTATACAATATAATTACATGTATATACGATTTTTTTACCAGAATCTGGTGCCTGTGAGTTGTAAAGATTGTCGAGAGTTTCCGTTTCTTATATAGATTTTACAGAGTATTTTCTCGCAAAAATATACAAATTGATTTATTGACAAATTTTCGTGATAAATTGTGATTTTGAATAAACACAAGAATTATTGAATCGCAAACAGTGATGTGATACTGATAAAATTTAACCTGCTCCACTAGCTACTGGAAATTAGAGACTATCGTTACTTCCTGCGAGCTTATAAATTCCTATTTACAAACGACATTAATAAGACAGACGGCTAAAGATGTCAAAGAACAGACGGCATGATTTTAACCATGAGAGAACGCAGAATTAGCTTTATCTATTTTAAAGGAGAGGTGTCTACAATTATGTAATATGTTACAGGCATTAGTTAGTGAAACGTTTAACAATAGGTCCGGGACATTAAGAAATCATTAGGATTGACTGCATTCTCTCCATAATTAAGACACATAATCATCGATAGAGTAATTTTAGAACCTCATCAGTGCATACATGCGTACTCAAATATACACTGGAACCAGGCCTTTATATAGAATAATGTATCTATTTAGTTTTATACAGCGATATTCACAGAGGTCACAAATGAATTAGAAAGTATACCAAATATCACATTTTATTCATTTCGTGCCGTTAAAACGAATTTTGATTTTTCCATTAATGTCAAGAGAAATGCAAACATTGTTTTATAAACTTGATACTTACATCGTTTAACACAGTGTTTCTCAACGAACCTTGGTGGGTAATGGGCGACTTGAAGGGAGCCATGGAAGCGAAAGGGGTAATTGGGGGGCCATGGTATTTCTGAGAGGGTAAGCGCAGAAAGAGAATATTTGTCATAAAAATTACCAAGTGCTCCTACGTGTCTTAAATGGTTCAATATCCGGCATTTTATTTCAGATTGTACATTGTACTCCCCGCCTACGCTCGCCTACAATCCACACAAACAAGCGCGGATCCAGTTGGGGGGGGGGGGGGGTGTAGAGGTAGAGAAGCAGGGAGGGGGGGGGGCAGCGCACCCTTATCGGAGAGGGTTGAGGGATGGCTAGCAAATGAAAGGAGATGGTAGCCCGGAATGGCCTCGGATGCACGGAAATTGATCATTGAACCACCAACAATTTGAAGAAAATGAAGAACCACGGTCTGCAAAGGCGGGTAACCGCCAAAAAGGTTGAGAAACGCTGCTTTAACACCTTCAATGACTGGTGTTTGTTCAGCAAAATACAGTAGTTTTTCAAAGTAATCTAAACTGAAAGAAAGGCATTTTCCCTTAAGTGTAAGACAGTAAAATACTTATTTCAAATTGGTAATCTTAAACTGGAAGATATATAGCTTAGACATAATGATAAAAGTCACATCAAATTATACGAAGAACACAATATAATATATTATTTGTATTGTACATGTTTACGGTTAATGGCTATATAATATAAATTGAACAGCTGGAATAATTTAGCTGGGGAGAATTTGTCAAATATATTTCAGCAAATGGTCTCAATAAAATGTCGTTCTATGTTTTATGGATGAAAGCTTGAGCTATAAGCACTAAAATAAGAGTTATATCTTAGAAACTTTTCGTACTGAAAACAGATATGAAATGGGATTGAACGTCCTACTGTTTTACACGCAACGGGGTTAATGAAAATAGCCGATAACATGCAATGTAATAACAGTATTTAATAAGAAAAAATAATTGTTATTGAGAATTGCGGTTTAATGAAAACCTGGAATATCTCGCGGTATAAACGAGTGACAATCCGATCAAACACTAGCCAAGCTGATGATAGCAAGGTATTTTAGAGATAATTATTGGTTGTCTTTCAGTGATATAATCTCGAGTAATCCTCCATGTCTAGAAACTGGTATTTATCTAGACAAGATGGTATTAGTGAGATTGGCCTAAATGTCATTCCTGTAAACATTGTTAGCGGCCGTGGATTATTGCTTTCCAGTAACAATTTATTTAAAAAAAACTGATTAAGTGCGATAAATACATGCTTTTTATGAATGGAAATTTAAAGCTTCAAGTTCCATGTTCGATATTAAAAATGTTAGTTACTTGTTTTCTTGAATATACTTACTTCAAAGTGATGGTCCATAGTGTAAGACTTAACATTTGGGCCTGGGGGTTATATATTAGAGCTTTGATTCACAGTCCCTAGGGTCTCTTCTATCTTCATTTGCCTGCAATTTAACTGACATCTTCATCAAATTTTGATTACCATATTATTTATGTCTACTGATAGTGATAAAATCTGCGATCGAGTAAATAATTGAGAGCATAAATCCGAGAATATTTTGATGAGATATTGATGTGGGATATTATATGGAGAGGAAAGAGCAACTTGTGCTAACTTCTCCAGATTTGAATAATGATGTTGACAACGCCATGCCACCTCAGACCGTCTTCTTCTTCTTAATTGGTAGGTATGGTGTCCGCTTCGGTAAAAATTACCATATCGCAGACGTTGAGTATGGAGCGATGTGCTCCAATGACTTCTTCTGTATCTTCTTCTGTGCCTTGATTCTTCGTTCTTCTTCTGTGCCTTGGTTCTTTTTTCTTCTTCTGAAAGACCTGGATTCATTGTACCATCTGAACAGAAGAGCGCTTTTATCACTTCACCTCTTGTTAAGGGACACGTGAATTGGAAATCAGAAAAAGTCATTTCGCCTGATGCAGGGGTTGAACCACAAACTCTTTGTTCAACGACATAATTTGCGTGACACAAATACAAGCAACTCAAAGCAGTAATAAAGTCGACACTTTTTCACCAGCTGAACGTTCAAGGGTCTAGTTCCATATTGCGATTCGGTAAACTTCGAATAATCACTTCCTTATGGTCAGAATTGATTTGCTCATTTAATGCAGCCATATAATTATCATTATTACATGTATTATTATTGTCTGCTTCAGGTTTCGTCTCCAAACCAATCTAGAATGTTTCTATGATTTCTAATAAATTAACTGGAAGGTCGTTCTCGATATTTCACTAAAGATTGACCACTGTCACTAGCGGCATTGACTTACTCGTTGGTTCTGTTTACTGATATAGTACAGATATATTCTATATGAATGGAGCTTAAGACAGATAACAAACCAAATATTGGCCTGAAGGGGCCAAGTCTCAGTTCATTATGAACTTAGTGTTCATAATTAAACCGAGATTTCTGTTTTGTACTTCTCAAGACTTATAAACCTACATACTACCGATCTGAGCCCTAAAATATAACCCAAAATAACACCACATTGGTACAGGCATTTGAACTACATGCATGCGTTATGAGCAATTGTAAATAAAAAACAGTTCCTAAATCGAAATTACAAGTCATGACAAAATAAAGAGTTGCATTGTATAGTAGTGTACTCCCTAAAAGAGAAGTACCGTCGAGTGTTTCGAAAAAAGTAAGCATGGTCTTATTTCAATCATAAACCAGGGATTCAGGTTGGTAAATCTCTCTATTCATATCATAGCGTCGATCAAGAGAGTTCATCATTTTAGAAACACGAGACGATGTATCTTGTGTTATATAACAGTGAAGAAGTATATTGCTTGTCTGACTTTTCCCAAATGTACTAGCCTATGGCGGTCCGGCTATTTCGATATTAAATTGGAAATCGCGAGTTACTGGACACTTTACTTCTGGTAATCTGTACACAATCTGTATTCATAGATTCTGAAATTAGATAGAGGAAAAATTCACCTGAAGTGCGAAGAAATAGTTCAATGTGTACTTTACTGTGATCCAAGTTGCCATTAAGGTTCTAATTCCAGTGATCTTCTATAGTATTTTGATTAATGTCAGATATTTTTCTTATGAGTATTTTAATGGGATATGATGAGAACGAAAAATCTTGTTCTGTTTCTAGCTGTATTTGTCTAGCTTTATCAAACATCTCAAACCCACGATTTTCAAGCTAACTTAATTTAGTAATTTAAACGTCTGGCAAATCAAATTCTATGATCTAAATTTGATTGGCGAAGTTCAAAGAAAGTGCAGCTTGTTTGTTTTCTTTAATTCAATATCTGATTTGTGAGTCAAGAAATGTTCGATTTAATTGTTCCTAGTTACTTTTATTGTTTGGCTCATTTCTCACCTCGGGTTAAATAAATTAAATTAGATGTTCTTGAAACGAACGTAATTTTCTGTGTAGAGTTCCGTTTGAAATACTGCGGTTCACTAAGAAACTCTGTATCAGGATAAGTTTAACAACTACACAAATACTGAATGGCGATTCTTTGGAGTTGTTTGTGTTGAGATCTCTGAACGCGTGAAATTGTAAATTTTTTGAAAACGGACATGTATGCTGCATGATTAATATAACATTTTAAAATTGAACGTGAAAATGAAATGATGGAAATATCGATAGTTATACTTGCATAATAGTATAGGTTTGACGTTGAATGTCCTACTACAGTTTTTGCAACTCATAATAGATGAAATAAAAAACAACAGATTAATCGTTGAATAGTTGTCTTAAAATATGATGTTCTGTAGTACTGAGTAGATGTCTTAAAATACAACGTTCTGTAATACTGAATAGATGTCTTAAATTACAATGTTCTGTAGTACTGAATAGATGTCTTAAAATACAATGTTCCGTAGTACTGAATAGATGTTTTAAAATATAAGGTTCTGTAGTACTGAATAGATGTTTTAAAATATAAGGTTCTGTAGTACTGAATAGATGTCTTAAAATACAATGTTCCTTAGTACTGAGTAAATGTCTTAAGATACAATTTTCCGTAGTACTGAATAGATGTCTTAAAATACAATGTTCCGTAGTACTGAATAAATTTCTTAAAATACAATGTTCTGTAGTACTGAATAGATGTCTTAAAATACAAGGTTCTGTAGTACTGAATAGATGTCTTAAATTACAATGTTCTGTAGTACTGAATAGATGTCTTAAAATACAATGTTCCGTAGTACTGAGTAGATGTCTTAAGATACAATGTTCCGTAGTACTGAATAGATGTCTTAAAATGTTCCGTAGTACTGAATGGATGTCTTAAAATACAATGTTCCGTAGTACTGAATAGATGTCTTAAAATACAATGTTCTGTAGTACTGAATAGATGTCTTAAATTACAATGTTCTGTAGTACTGAATAGATGTCTTAAAATACAATTTTCCGTAGTACTGAATAGATGTCTTAAAATACAATGTTCCGTAGTACTGAATAGATGTGTTAAAAATACAATGTTCCGTAGTAATGAATAGATGTGTTAAAAATACAATGTTCTGTAGTACTGAATAGATGTCTTAAATTACAATGTTCTGTAGTACTGAATAGATGTCTTAAATTACAATGTTCTGTAGTACTGAATAGATGTGTTAAAAATACAATGTTCTGTAGTACTGAATAGATGTCTTAAATTACAATGTTCTGTAGTACTGAATAGATGTCTTAAAATATAATGTTCCGTAGTACTGAATAGATGTCTTAAATTACAATGTTCTGTAGTACTGAATAGATGTCTTAAATTACAATGTTCTGTAGTACTGAATAGATGTTTTAAAATACAATGTTCCGTAGTACTGAATAGATATAATCCTTGTAAGACATTTAGAAGTATCACAGCACATCATTACTGAATAGATGTTTTAAAATATAAGGTTCTGTAGTACAGAATAGATGTTTTAAAATATAAGGTTCTGTAGTACAGAATAGATGTTTTAAAATATAAGGTTCTGTGGTACTGAATAAATGTCTCAAAATACAATGTTCTGTAGTACTGAATAGATGTTTTAAAATATAAGGTTCTGTGGTACTGAATAAATGTCTCAAAATACAATGTTCTGTAGTACTGAATAGATGTTTTAAAATATAAGGTTCTGTGGTACTGAATAGATGTCTCAAAATACAATGTTCTGTAGAATTGTTATTGATTTCGCCATAAAAAGTGGAAAAAGTCGTGGAATAGCTAAGAGATGGATAAGTTGATATTACTGGTTATTAGTGACACGGGGAAAGTTTGAAGAGCTGGGATTACTACTAATACACTATAATATCCATCATAACTCTCAGCTCCTGGTTCGCTACTCAATAGTATTTGTCTTTCAGATCACAAACATTATAGTAATGAATGCCCTATACATAATTTGGCTCCATATTGTATATTCGTAGTCCATACATTTCTTAAAACAGACTCTTCTAAAGTTTCAGGGTTTCAAATTCGCTTTTATATTCAGAGGCGTCAAAAAAGTCATTGATCAAAGTAATTTTCAAACACTTGTTACACCATTACCAGAAAGTCGTTGTTTTTCGACATGTCGTAAGAGATTTGTGATGCAGAACTTCCGGTGAATCAATGTGTCTTACTCGTGAGAGTTAGAGATGGTATCTTGGACGTCGATTGCAATAAAAGTCGCTGAACTGTTTTGAGTTCTTGCCGTTGACTTAAACAAAATAAGTCAAAATTGGCTCGTGACTCAGGCTCAAATGGGATCCGATTTCGATGAAGCTTGATATTTACATCATGAGGTCGAAAATTGACCCGTTAGCCCAGTGGTGTTTAAGTTTCAATTCAATTTTGATCAATTTTGGATTTGTTTTATGACGATTTTCCTTGCCAAATATAAGAAATACATTTGTATACATGCAAGTGTGTATTACCTTTTTTGAAATCTTCTGCTGTATGAGAGGATATCCTTTTGAATAACTTTTAATTTTTAACACTATTTTTATTATTATTTTTTAGGAATGTTGCAATACACCGTAATCTATAATAATATGGAGTTAACATGGATATCTTAGACGTTGATATTTGAATGTTCAATTTCTGGTCGCAAAGGCTATCCCGGTTTTTTGAAAAGAGGTAAGTAGATTAAGCATGCTTGATGTTCCCAAGAAATAACGCCATAATGCCACGTCGTTGACGATAAATAGCCTCACATCAAACGAGACCGTGGCGTTTACTGAAGGTGGGCTTAGGTTGGATTGAGTTATAGCATCCCTTCGGATACTACCTTATCTAATCGACTTGTTGGAAACAGATTTTGTCCACTTAGGTCGACGACAAAATACAAATTTTGTTAGAAAGCAGAACACAAGCAACTTACTGCTGGCAATTGTAATTTCCAAGTTTTTGTGCGTTGAAATTGACTAATGTAGTGTTAATGCAGCTGCTATTAGATTCTGTTTAGTGCAATAACCAAGAGTTCTTTAAATTTAGCAGGTCAAAGCTACCCGTGTAACTGCATACCTTTTCATAAGACTCGCTTCTTATTATAATATAGATAATAAGGCCTATTTTCACCATGCGTAATAGGCTTCTAGTACAGAAATTAATGAAATTTGATTGCTCAAGCAGGATTCAAGGGTAGATATATTCAGAAAGCATTGCTCTCTGGACTCGTTATTTATGTCTAATGAAACCATATACTCAGACAGATAACAAATTACTCCAATTTGATGAACAATTAATAGATCTGGCGAGTGTGGGTTGAATCGAAGACCGTTTTATTACCTCATTTCATATAACATGATTTATAAGAAAAAAGACAGTTCTTCTTTAAACAGATTTAAAAGAGATACAGGCGACTAAATAATTGCTTATTTTAAGTCGTGATATATCTGATAATATATCTGGTCGGTTTTCAAAAACTTATGTAAGTAAAATAAACGCCATATTGTAGACACATCCTTCTCAACTAAAAATATCAAAACATATGAAACTGCTTACTTATGCTAGATTTACACTATGTTCCCGGCAGTCACGGTAATCACGTTTCATTGCAAACGTGGAGAACGCGAGACAACGCGATAGAAAAACGTGACTGCCGTGGATATGGACCAGAATTTTGACTGTCAAAAAATTTGCCGCGGCAGCCACGGCGGGTTTGAGAACTGTAATATCACTTAGTAAAACCGAGTATCAGAAATCAATGAACCGTGATGCTCTGATCTGCAAAAACGCCACACATCGGAATGCACCTTTATTGAAACGTAATGAAACGTATTAAAACGTAATGAAACGGTTTTGTTCACCCTAGCTTGCCCTGATAACCGTTCACAAAACGGGACACATGTTGACAAAACCGGAAAGTAACGTCAGACGCCGTGGAATAGGCATGATTCCCGTTCCAATACGGACCACTTCCAAGTTTTGTAACGACCCAATATACGTCCTGTCACGTTTTGTAGCGATTACCAAGTTCTGTTACGACCTAAAATACGATCTGTCACGTTTTGTAGCGTTTACCCCGTTTCATACGGCCTGCTACGTTTCTCTGCACCGTGGCTGCCGCGGCAAATTTTTTGACAGTTTAAAAATCTGGCCCGGCAGCCACGGTAATCACAATCTGTCACGTTTGCGTATCCCGTCCCCGAGCGACGTCCCACGTTCACGCCGTTTACACCACGTTGACCTGAGGCTTGATTACCGTGGCCGTCGGGAACATAGTGTAAACGTTTAGTATGATTGAAATTGTTTTGGGAGTTTTCGTTGTACCGTGGCTCTAAACGTGTAACAAGCACCACAACTTCCACGTTTGATCCGTAGGAGACCTTGAGACGCAATAGACCTGGATGAAAATGTGAACAACGTGAGAGATCCCATCAGCACGCATCACACCGCGAAGCAACAAACATGCATCAGTGGTAGACCGTGGCCCGAACCTTGATGCACCTTGGTGGAACCGCTTCATCGCCCCATCGGCTTGTCAAGGACACAGAAATAAACCGTGAGGGAACTTAGTCACAACTTAACAAAACGTGGATATGGAGACAAAAACTCCAAAAATCCACGGCGCAATACGTTTCGGGCGCCGTGGCCACCGGGAACATAGTGTAACCTAGCATTAGCAATTAATACCATCCGTTTTATTAGTCCGTTTAACACAAATTCAGGTTGATTAAGTTTTTACAAAGAAAAGGATGGCATTTTTAAGAAACCTTTTTACGTTTGATTGAATATTTAATATTGAAAATTAAATCTCGAGTTGCATCCAACCTTGAATAACAAGCGATATAATTATCTCTACATATCTTTAGAACGTTCAGTTGATGTGCAGTGGCTATTTTTACATTTTCTTCAACATAACCATTGTGTTGTAGTAATGTCACTTAAACTTCAATTTAAAAGCCTAGTAAACTTCAACTGAAATAATAAATAACTTCATTACACTTGGTGTGATTCTTTTTCATCTTTTTCAGATTAAAGTGCAACCATGGGTTTGATCAACAATACCATCGAAGAAATTTATATTTCTGACGACAACGGAACAGTTGAACATGGGGGTTGGTTCTCCGAACCTAATCCAAATCTCAATGCTTTTGCGTACTGGTATTGGAACATTCATGGATATTTGAGTGTATTTGTATGCATTTTTGGCATTGTAACTAACTTTATCAATATTCAAATACTTACGAAGAAACCCATGCGTACTTCAGTAAATGTAATGTTGACGGCTGTTGCTATTTCCGACATCGCTCTAATGGCGTCATATATTCCATACGCTGTACATTTCTATATCGCTTGTGGACTAGATCCTACACCAGAAAGGTATTCTTATGGATGGACCACGTTCATGGCAGTCCATGCTAACGTGACTTTGACAACACACGCTATATCCATATGGTTAGCAGTGTTCATGGCGATACAGAGATACGTGTACTTGCAGACCAAGATTTTTATGACGGCAAGAAACACTGTGATAGCTTGTCTAGTTATCTGTTTTGCTTCAGGTTTAGTCATGTTGCCCAATTATCTTATAACTGGTGTTTATGAAGTGAAAACTTCCGAAATGAACGGAAGTACCGGTATGTATAGACTAAACGAGTTCGCTTTGGGAACTAAAAGACCTTCGTCTGTTGTGCTTTTGGCATTCTGGTTGTATGCTATCGTTGGAAAACTCTTACCATGTGTCTTGATAAGTGTGTTCATGGGTTTTCTATTAAAAAGGTTACACGAGAGTACAGAAAGAAGAAGACGACTGTTTAGTACCAACGCCAGTAGCAGCAGTAGTAGTAAGAAAAGGAGAGCAGGTCATAAAAGTACCACCACTATGTTATTGGTTATTATCATTCTCTACATCATCACTGAACTGCCACAAAGTGTCCTGGTCATCCTCAGTGTCATCTTCGATGGATTTTTTGAAAACGTTTACTATTTATTAGCAGATATTCTAGATATGGCGGCTCTCATTAACAATGCCATTAATTTTGTGCTGTATTGTATTATGAGCCAACAGTTTCGAGGACATTTAATGGAATCGTGGCTGTTTAAGAAATGTAGACACTCGAAGTGTTTCATACCTAAAAATGTAAAAAACGCACAGTCCCATATCGACGACATGGCCACAACAATGGTAACAGAAAAGACGGTTATTAGAACAGAAACAATCAAATTGCTCAAGACATAATTTTGGAAATATTTAAAACAAACATACCAAACTATTCCAATAAGCATTAATAGCTAAATTAACTGGGGTGTTACGTCCGCACTATAGTCAGGCATGGTAACATACAACCAAGAAATAAGCACTTATTTCGTGTGCCGGTCCAATAATGTTTCACATAGCTTTACCAGTTTAGAGCTAAATCAGCGCGGTGCCGCCTCGGATCTTTGATCATTGCCATTTTATCCCAATAAAAAAGGCACTTAGCATAAGATGCTGTATAAATTTATGAGAAAAAAGTTCTTTTGGATTATTTTTAAGGACCACAAGTGACGTGAAATGTTTTCAAAACATAATGTAGCAATATAACACCAACTTCACCAAGACTGTCAACATAAATATAGAAACCTGAGAAACTGTCAAGACTTGAGGAAGTGGAAAATACATTTAAATAATAACTTCTCGATGATTGTTTATTCTAATGCTTTATACGAATGAAGATTAACATAAATCATATTTCAGGATGACAGTCGCAGGCTGAAAATGAATTAAAGTAATCTATACATATTGATAATAAGTAATATTCCAATGTTTTTGGAAAGGCAAGATCTAGCAAGACTTAGTACAACTGACACCCATACTGAAATCTATACTGGTTTGTGCCTTCCAATAATGCACATGCAGCACAAAAAAATCCCAATTGCCAGGAGATGGTGTTAAATATCAAAGGTATTTCCAGATTGTTGCATACTGCAGCAAAGTCTTGTAGAAAACATACGCGCCATTAATATATCAATATCTTAATGGCTACCATATTGTGTTTCTCTTCTAAATTGAACTTTACATTGTCTTACAATTTTTGAAATTTGATTTTTAATTCAAAAAATACTACCTATATTGTTTTTGAATGATACTGTTATTACATTTATTACAATTAAAGATGAAAATTTATATCTGTGTCCTCGAAAGCCAGATAGAAGTGCAACAAAATTCAAAACGCCCGAGGAATAAAATGTACATGAATGTTTTTGTGTTCCCAGAGGGTAAGTAGTTCCATGAAAACCCAATAATTCTTTGGTAAAAAATTCTAAATTTGTTTTGAGTGGTTTTAAAGTCAGACTTCGATAGCAGTTATAAACTTATAAGAGTTTTGAAAGTGACCCCCTAGGGTAAAGACATATTTAATTTCCTGTAATAATCTGAACTAGATTGACATTATTTCTTACGTTGATCGGAGCAAGGCATTACCGAGAAATATTATGAATCAAACCTTGACATCTCAAATAACAGGTTTAAACGATATGTTAATTTATCACGATGGTCAGAGCATAAAGACTGTAAAACTAACCCCACGACTTTAAGAAGGTTTTAGCAAAACAAAGCATGACGCCCTTATATATCTAGTTCCAAAAATTATTCGATAGAGATTAACCTAACCTTATAATGAAACAGCAACTTGGAGACAATCAATTTTAACCGTATTTGTCTATTTCGGGAATTTTTTTCCATCGGGGTGTTCCTACTTTCCCGGCATATTATCTGGATTGATTTTTTCTAATCCGGATTAGTTTGGTTATATGGATTAGTCAGATTAAGGCAGATAAATTCTTCTAATGAGCTGATATTTTTCTTTATTTTCATTTTTATTAAATTGAAATATACAAATACACAACAGTACAAGACATTACAAACCAACAAGATGAGAGGCAGAATCTCAAGACCCCATCATTGTCTTGCTGTTATTCTGAAGACAGATTTTCAAGCGGTCAAGATCATACTACAATTGACGATGCTGTTTCTTTTTGGAGCGTTTCTTATCGCCAGACTGATGGTCACTTCTGTCATTGCTTGCTCAGCTTTTATCAGGGTGATGTATCGGAAGATGTGAGGATGGTTGGTGGTCATTTTATTCATTCTTGCGTGGTTCATGTGAAAATGGTTCCACATCTCCATTGCACTTTCTCTCCTTTTCTACTATTTATGCTGAATTTCTGACCCTGGTAGCAGAGAAACAAATTGCACATTCACTTGACTTGTACATTAACTATATGATGCAAGGGAATAATAATGGTGGTATAATATGTCTGATATCATAATATACATGTTGCACTAATAGTGCAAAAAATAGTGAAAAATTAAATCCGGATAATCTGCCGGGAAAGTGGGAACAAACTTTTCGCTCATCACAAAAATGAATACGCATCACCCTTGGCTTATAATTGAATGTAGGCGATATATCTGAAATCTACAATCCTACAGATCTTTTATTCATGGTGCCTTTAATTATGAATACCTAGGTCAGTGAAGTACATGCAACTCTGTTTTAGGTGGCAATATTGACTATGAAGAAACACGCCTCGTATTTTTGTTATAAAGGCTTCCCCTTGGTTCCAAATGTCATATGTCAAATCTCACATCAGTATTCATTATGGAGAATCCAAAGAAGTGGGAAATAACATATTATATGCCTGTTGTTTTTGTTTTGTAACATCATCTTACTACACTTCAAGGAATTAGCTTGTCAGGAACTAATTTGTAAGGATGCGTTTGTCAAGTTACTTGTCATAAATTGCACTTGTCAGGCTACCACTAAATGACATGATTCGGATAGTGCGATTGTGTATTAACGAATCCTTCATTACATGACTTAACTCACACGTCGAGTAACATCGCTACTTAATTCCGATATTTGTCCCGAACTAAACCCTGTGCGTTAACTTGATGCTTCTTGATGTGTCTTACTACGTGACATATACAGGTAATGCTATTGTATTTCTGAGATTTATTCCTAAGCCCCATCTGTAGCCAAAGGATCTGATGTAATAAGAAATATTACTCTAGGTCTAGTGCTTCTAGTAGAATATCATAAGGCTAATGACTTCGTCTTTCAGGAAGCTTGTCATGGAAAGCAACACATAGTTACGACAATTTATTAATGTTAATGAGATCTCTAAAATCAGCTGAAAACTGTCGAGAGATCTGTAGCACACGGGATCTTGGTTTATTGTCTCCTCCGACCTTCATCACAGACGGGGAAACCCAGCTTCAAAATATGAAGGTTTGTATATCGACCATATGCCCAGTTTGAACCCTAGAAAGGCATGTGTTGATGTTTAAGGTTTGTATATTGACCATATGCCCAGTTTGAACCCTAGATAGGCATGTGTTGATGTATCGGTCATGACGGATAGAGGTATTGAAATACCAATAAATAGAATTACCAGCAAATTAAATGAATGCATCATGTAAATCCGATCATGAAAAGCAAACACGGTACCGGATGTCATACATCACAGTCATATTTACAGTGTCATCCACCAAGAACAATGTAACCATTAACAATTGGCATGTACTTACAATTGAATACAGATCGGTTTAAAGGCATGACATGTATTTCCTAAGTTTTAGTATTTATTATGGATTTTGGAGTATAACAATTTGCCACAGTGTGCGTTGTGTGGTGCGTTAGCACATGCTTGATATTCACTTAAACCATGCTTAAACAATCAGTCAGTGGTCATTTTCTTTTACGGCCTACAGATGACTTAATATGGGGTATAGATTATCTGCAATTAACCGGGTTGAATAATCAACTCGACCCATGTCCAGATTTGCAACTGTGTTCGGACGCCCACGTTAGCCATGTCAGTGGTCATATTATCATGGCCTACAGCTGCCTTAAATTTACTGCAATTTATTTGAAGAGAACATAAAATTCTCGGCAATTGATGCACAAACGAGATTCTTGATCTGGGTGATATAGAGATATGACATTAAAAGATAAAAAAGGCACATAACGAAATTGAAAAGAGATCCTCCACAGCAATCAGTGAAACGATTTCGTTAAATTTTATGCAAGCTGTAATTTTGGTAGACTCATTTCTTTAAATGTTACAAATTTACTGTGATTAAGCTACATGCCTGAAATTACTACTCTAGGATAATAGTTTTTGTAAATAAAAAATACTTAAACGTTAATTCCATGACCTTCTCTAAGCTATAATTACAATGGTTTGGTACTGTATAATTTACTCTCTAAAGAAATATATAGATAGAATATAGCAAGTTGCATAATTATGGATTCAAGTAACGACATTTCAAATGTTAAATATTTCACCGGTTCCGTTTTCATTCGCCCATTTTCGATATGTTTTGAATTTGACGGGTATATTTCAACCGATCTTGATGAAGGAGTTTGTATACGTATATATAAATCTTGCTTTCTCTATATTGACACGTTTATGTCATGTTCGCAAAATATTGTAGTAATAACAGCGCATATTGTCAGATCTGTCCGTCATACGATCCTTCTAATGTCTATTTCGCCACCAATCTTTGATAGCAGTCAGCATGAGATGAGCCCAATTAATCAAATACTGAGATTTTCTATCGTCAATCTTACTGTAGTGTTAATTTACAATCATTTGTCTTATTGTGTAGACCTTAACCAAAGCCAATGACATTGAAATTGTTTATCTGTCGTATTGTTCTTGATACTCAGCTAAACAGAACAAAAATGAAGTATTATCGATTTAGTCTTAAAATACAAAGCGATTTACTGGAGTTAACCATCATGGTGCGACTAATACATAATGTTGCGACTAGTACATAATGGTGCGACTAGTACACCATGTTGCGGCTAAAATATCGTGTTATAGCTAGTCATACACTTTCTTGGTCTTATCCACACCCAGAGGGGCCCGGGATCGAGACCAACTATGGGTGGCTTTAGAAAAAGGGCGTTTACCACCCTCCGTGGTTATAATCATGGCTAACCTTAGCGAAACTTCTCTCAAGCCGCGATGGCCAAACCTAGAGGGGCCCGGGATCAAAACCTCTCCAAACAAACTTTTTTTTTCTAAAAAATTTAAACACTTTCTTGGTCTTATCCATCATACACACATTTGTTTGCCAACAATTGACACATTTGTGCATATATCACCATTGTGAATGGTCTTTATACAAATTTTAACCCCCCTTCAAGGCCCTTCCCGACCGAGCAAAATGTTTAAGGGGCCCTTTAAGCTTCCTATGTTAATTTTTCGCCTTAATTTTGTGTGGAAAAGATACGTCACGAAGCTCTGGTTCGTTTGATATGCGAGCGACTCATTTTTTGATCAAGCTATGACAGTTTTCTATGCTAAAACGTGGGTGGCTTTAGAAAAGGGGCGTTTACCACCCTCCGGGTTTAGAATCACGGCTAACCTTAGCGAAACTTCTCTCAAGCCGCGATGGCCAAGCGGTTAGCGTGCTGCGGCCACACCTAGAGGGGCCCGGGATCGAGACCTCTCCAAACAAACTTTTTTTTATCAAAAATTCAAACACTTTCTTGGTCTTATCCATCATACACACATTTTTCTGTCAACAATTGACACATTTGTGCATATATCACCATCGTGAATGGACTTTATACAAATTTTAGCCCTTCCCGACCGGACAGAATGTTTGAGGGGCCCTTTAATCTTCCTATGTTAATTTTTGATCAAGCTATGACAGTTTTCTGTGCTAAAACGTGGGTGGCTTGAGAAAAAATCCAAATTAAGACATTTATCAATAACAATCTGTAATTGTATGGAAAATTACATAGTTTTTTGGGTTTATTTGATTCTGTTGGTCAATAAGAGTATATATTCATCAACAGTGTCCATAGTACTTAATTTTTTTGTTCATTCTAAGAGGTTGAATTCCTTTAATGCCCATGTTCACAATGTTGTTAACAAATAGCCCATTTAAGAAGATGGTTTCCTTCAATCGGCCATCCTCTGCAGTTTCCGTAAACCATTGGGTTCCCTTGTAGAACTTCAACAAGACAGACGATTCATATAAGGAGTTCAGTACGACACATAGCCTGTACTATTCAGATAAAACCTACCGTTGACGGGTAAGCCTGTACACTTATAATGAAGTGAAAACGATGACATATTATGATTGAGAACTGTGTATCGTATTTCTTTTGTCTGGACTCAATGAGAATTGATATGAAATACATGTACTTGACTTCCAACATATTGTTCTTTTCCATTAAATATATTAGATGGATCTATGATCACTAATCACAAAGTGTTATTAAAAAATGATGAATGGAATCGCGATAAGAATGCAACATTAAATTACTGATGTGAAGGCTTATCGCCCCTTTCAACCCCCAAAAAGCAATAAAAGGAGCCTCCTACACAACAGATTGTTAAATCAATCACCTTCTGTAACGCGAGTAATTTTGTGAATAATTCTAACAGTTTAAATACAAAAACCTATTACATGTTTGATAAATAAACTCTTATTATGACAAAAGAGAAAGTCTATCAGCAACTGTTAACCACGAGTCAAACGTTTGAGATCAGATAATTTGAACTGATCCTCGATAACAGCGCTGTGGATTGTTTTTTAAATTCATCAGTCTGATCTTTTTTTTTTGCTGCTGCTGGATTGGTTGTTTGTTGATTTGATTTGTGAACGACTGGGTGATGGATGAGAAGATTATTTATAGAAAAAATTTAAAGAAGGACAATTTAAGACAAATATACTACTGAGCTTATTATGCCTTCAGGTTGCGGGCAGATGGAAGCAGTGGCGTTTCTGGACATTATAATGTGGAGGGTAGACGAGGATTGTCAAGGGGGGATAAAACCACGAAGCTCGTAAATTTGAAACAGATTTTTATAAATGATAAAACTGATGGAATAAGTAAACATTTAATTGGTGCAGTGGCGTGGTGGCTCCAAATTGGCTGGGGGGCACAAACCCTTTTTGGCGCTCCCTGCAACGCATGGTCCCCACCCACACCCTAAGGTATTCTGTTCAGGTATGGATCACAATGCATGAATGCACTGATGCACATGTAAAACCTCTGGAGCCCTTCGACCGTGGAACACCGTGTCGAAGAGGAGGTTCTTTTCATGGAAAATTTTGAAAATTAAGACTGTTGTAGGTGCGATCTAGATATATTTCAGGCACTTGCAGCCCCAGTAAAAATATTCGATACTGAAACGCAAAACACAATTTTTTTTAGGTTTAATAAGTAAATGTTATCAGTAAATGAAAGACTCTGAGAGTGACATTTTTTATATTACACGGATTTTGTTAACATAATTTTTTTTTCAAGTGGATGAACTTAATAGGCTTCATACTTGGGTGATTACAAACATTCACACTATTGTCTTCATTGTCCTTAAAGTTTTCGTTTTAACTGTAGTAAACGAGGGTTAATTCAACATTGTTCTAAAATTGAAATTAGGCTTTGGACCCTAGAAGTAAATTCAAAGATCCAAAATAACCTAATTTTGAAGTACAAAAGCAATTTTACCATTTGTCATAGTGAACGCATATAGCGAGCGCGGACCTATGAGAGACCCTCATAGTTGTCTCCCTTGAATAATTGTAAGCAGTAACATTTCGGCTCACTCCCTTCATTTATCACAACTTAATAGGCTTTATCCTTGGGTGATTACAAACACTCACACCAAGTTTTATCAAAATCCATCAAGAAATCAGCTCTCTATCGGGTCCACAAACAGTTCAAGAACGAGGGCAATAATTCATAGTAAATATTGTTCAATTGCTCTTATTTTCAATAGACTTATTCCTTGGGTGATTACAAACGCTCACATCAAGACCCCCGGAAACTTCAAGGCTTTAGTTATTTGAAACAATGCAGGAAGGCTATTTGACGCTATATTTTTGTATGTTTATGTCTGCGGTCGGTCGGCTCAACTTTACCGACGGATATAAATAACGGGGGTGGATCCAGGATTTATAGAAATGTGGGGGGACTCTGAAATATAACATGCTTCAAATGGCGCGAGCGGCAATTTTATAGAGTGTTCTGACATTATTCGGTCAAAAATAAGGGGGAGGGCCCGAGTTGTATTGAGACTAAAAGAATAAGCTCGAAAATAATTAGTATTTCTTAACGACCGACTTTTTTTCGAAGGGCTTTTGGCGCCCCCTTGCAACGTCGGCGCCCCCTGGTTTCCATTCGCTGGGGGAGGGGGGGGGGGGGGCACGTGCCCCCCAGCCACTGAATTGGTGTCTAAACTTTCGTATATTCTGGTATAAATTTACATTTCAAGGGAAATAATTTGTCCTAGACTTATAAATCTAATATGAGAATTTTTTTATAATTTGATGTTGTTGTCCATAGAACTTCTTTGAAAAAAATCTTAATGCTGTATAACAATGTAAACACCACTATAAACTGGTGATGATGGGATATTACTGGTAATAAAAGACAATTTAAACAATTTATTGACATGAGAGAAC
Organism: Lottia scabra; assembly: GCA_029955415.1. NCBI lineage: Eukaryota > Metazoa > Mollusca > Gastropoda > Lottiidae > Lottia > Lottia scabra. The sequence continues at coordinate 359,825 of JARJEI010000069.1, forward strand.
ATTTATAAAAATAAAAATACATTTTTTAATCTGGTAAAAATTATAAAATTCATTCTAAAAGGATTATAATTATATACAATATTGGAACTTTTAAAATGTAAAATGAATAAAGTAATGGGAAGTTTGGTTTTTTAAATCATGACATGACAATATATAACAATTTCACTAGTAATTGGTGAGGATAAAGTGTGTCTAATTTAATTCAAACTTCCATTTTTTTCTCAGCAATATCGCTGTAGGACAGTTCTACAGTTTCAACCAATAATTATAGCATGGCCTCGGAAGAGAAAATTTGACTAGATTGTTCACTGTTTTTTTTATTGACAAACTGATTTTCAATCTCTTAAAAACTTTGAGATTCTTCCGTCAAATCAATAAAATTGTCATCGTTTGATTTGGTATCAGGACTTCTATCTAAAACAAGCAGCAACTCATCCTGTCTCACAGTATAATCATTCTCTACCCTATCTTCATAGAGAATCTCTACATCACTATCACTATCATAATGGGGAAGTAACATGTTTTGACTGGGGGGTAAAGTAGCGTCACTGTCTGAATCAATATCATTTGGTGGTGATAATTGGTTGTTGGGGGGTGTTTTTGATTTAAACGATATTGGACTTCCAGGTTCCAATTTATAACCTTCTTCGTGTAATTTATCATTTTCTCCTTTTGATTGGTCACTGTCCTGGTTTATAACTATTACATCTGATTGTTTTGATGATGTTTTTGTCTTATTCCTCCCAATGTTATTACCTGAATTTACATTCACAAGATTGGAATTATTGTTCTGTTGAGACAAAGTCAATAACTTAGAATTTCTAAAACAATTTAACAGTTGAGATTCACAAGGTTTAATAACAGAAATGGAATTAACATTAACAGAACAATCACCAACATCAAGATCTATTAAACTTTTAACAGAACAAGAACCTGCAGTCACATCACTAATGGTATTTTCTGTTATAACAGTAACAGAACGATCATGCACAGTTACATTGCTTAAAGAAATAACATCACCATTCACAGAAGAATCACCTACAGTCACACCACTAGCAGTGTGATCACTAATAGCATGAACAAAACAATTACTATCATTACGATCTGTTATACCATTAACAGAACCATCACCAGCTTCAAGATCTGTTTTATTATTAACAGAAATATCACCTGAAGTCACAGTTTGGTCTCTTGTATCATTAACAGAAAAATCATGTACAGGCTTGTCATTAACAGAAACATTCAAAATAGGAGACTCATTACATTGTGAATTCACAAATGGAAGCTTTAGACTCTGGGAATGGCTCTTTTGAGAATCTTTGTCAAAAATATAATCCTCATTCTGGTTATCCAAGTTTCTATTGACACATTCAATATTCTGATCCAAGGTTTTGGACACAGTTTGATCATCATCAATATCACTGTCATCACTGCTGATATACAGTCTAAAAGCTTCATCTTCCTCTTCCCAGGATCTAATCTTCTCATCATCTCTTTGTAACAGTGTTTCATAGGAGCTTAATTTGTCATCCATTGGACTCTCATTGACTTGATTTTTGATTGGGGAATTAAAAAGGTCCAGTTCACTACCACTAGCATCACTACCTTGGTAAGAACTATCATATTTACTGGCAGTTGGTGAAGAACTGGGAAAATTACTCTGACTATTTTTCTTTGTTGGTGATGAATACGGAGAATCTCTATGATTATTTTTTGGTGATGATAAATTTTGGCTTGATGGCATGACTATTTGATGATTGCTCAAGTCAGGGGATATCACAGTTTTATCATTCTGTTTTTCCTCAGTGTGTTCTTCATGAAAATTACTTTCATCCCTATGGAATGTCTTAGTGGATTTAGGTTCATAACCAATCAAAATTTCATCTAAATCTTTAACTGCTGCCTCTGATTTTAAATAAGATGTTTTTGGTCTCTTTACTGGACTATCAAACATCAGATCGTCACTGCTACTCAAACCTGATAAATAGAAACTTTGATTGTTATTGGGTTGTAAAATAGTAATACACATTATTAGCTATATGGACTTATCCTGATAGATAAGGTGAAATGATAAACCAAATTCTTAGTAGCAGCCGGTGCTCAGGTTGCTCAGCCTGTGCTTCATTATAAGACAAGAGTAGGAACTAAAGTGCTACTAAATAATAAAGTCTTTGGACTTGGACTTAATGTTAAGATCTACGTAAATCCTTGCACCCCACTAATATCTTGATACAACTTACTTGGTGATCGTATTCTTTTCACTGATAACTTAACATTTAAATTACCCAGGGAATAATTTGGTGGTTCTTGATTCAGTGAAATATCTCTTGGTTTTAAAAATGAGTTTAATCTGGCTTGGACCTGTAAATATAATTACAATCTATAAAATTCCTGTATCGCCATGCACGAAAATATTATTGGAAAAAAGAGTTAAAAAATTAATCATTTTCAATTCTTGAGGATCCTGCCCATCAGTTTGTCCTTGATATCAGGAAAACAAATTAAATTGATTATTTCTTATACTTACCAACAGAGAATTGGGTTCTTGTGCTGGAATAACATTAGGAAACACTTGATCAGGATTTAAATAGGAGACAAAGTTTTTAATTTCACTATATGATGAATGGAGAGAGTAACAAACTCTATGTGGATCAGATGATTTGGACGGTCCTTCTACCAGTTTTTCTGAGCGAATGGTTGACATTGTAAACCACATGGTTGAAGGTCTCACCACTAATAACTTTGCTTCTTCATCTTCTGTGTCAAATAAATGACCACAAGGCAAGAATGATTTTGAATTAAATTTTTTCTAAAAAATATAATATGGTGCAATAGGTTATCGGTAAGCTACTAAAACCACAACCCTATCAAATTTGATTTTTATATCAAATTTTGTTGGCTAATTGATGGACAATTGAATGGTTTAGAACTGTTAAACTCATGACAAAATATTAAGTCAATGAGCAAGCATAAAGTATGATATTCAGATATGTTACTTGTATATTATGTTCCTCAAAATTATTAATTTTATCATATTGACAAAAGAAAGGGGTTAATAATAACATCATAATATATAATATAACCTAAATCCACAAACCTTCAAACCACAAGCATGTATTCGAGCTGATGGATCAGTAGTATAAGCCATAGCTAAATCTTGTATCTGTGTGTATATTGAATACTTCCAATCAGAGGTATGGATAGGTTCATTAGTATGTTTAAATATTTCAACTTGAAGATGTTCATGACCGTAATTCATAGGTGAAGCAATGTAAACAAAATGACTTTTAGAGTTTGATAACCATGTTTTAACTAGCTGTACTGTGACTTCAACACATTGGTATCGACTGGGGAAATGTAAGGCATTTGGAATACAAAATGTTGTATCTATATATAAACTTTTGATGGGTTTAATCCTAAAAAAAATAAAATAAAGATTGTTGTGAGGGATATTTTAATAAAATCATTTTAACAACTTTTTCTTTCAGTAAACTAATTATTTTCTTTTAGACACCTGATACCATTTTTCATTATGAAATATTTAATACTCATTTATTAATATACTTCTTCAAATGAAAGGTTCATTAACTGCTACCAATGTATTGCTAATGTGTTTACATGGATTTCGAGATTTGTTTTACAGTTGTTTGTGCTTGGGTTTTATAATCCCTACTTTAAGACAAAAACAAAATGAAAAGACACCACTTCAGAAACCACTTAGTACAGACACTATTATTATTTCAAAATATCATATTATTTCATTCATATGTAACAAAATAAAAGATTTTTAGATACCAAAAAGTACTTGATGTTTTAGGCTCATAGAAAATAAAAAAACAAGACCTAAATTTTGTTGTTACTTGAGTTTTATACTGTGTGATCTTCAAAAAAAAATGCTTCTCTTTAATAAGCTTTATATATAAGCTTAAGAGATTTACAAACTAACCATTAACTGATTATAATGTATTCTATAGTATATGTATCTATTATTAATATGAATTATGGAGATATTTACCCAAGTTCATTGTGTAGTTGAGATAAAGAGGCAGCTTTATCTTTTTCCCATCTGAAATCTCCAGTATATAATACAGTACCTTCATTTCCTTCAAACAAAAACCTGCAAGAAAACAATAGAACTCTTACAGTATTTTTTGAAAAGGTTTTGTATAAACAACTGTAAATCATTATACTGATAAAAAAAAAATATATTTTTTATGAAATGTTTAAGTCAGTGACGTTTTGAGTGTCAAACAATAATAAACTTTGAATTAACAAAAAGTAAAACTTGGAAAAGAATATGGCAACAAATTGTTTGATAAATTTTTGTTTTGAAGTATTGAAATATAAGGAAATTATATAGACTCTATAAAATAATAAAGAATTCAATATAACTTACATTACAGAACCTGGGCAGTGACCAGCTGGTAATAATGTTACACTTACTAGTTTAGGCTATAAACAAAAAGAAATCATTTAAACTTGATATGAGCAGCTGCTCAAAAGCTCGGGTTCTAGAGAAGCTAAATCATTCTGAAGTTCATTCACCTCCTACTATAGAGTTCCAATTAACTTAAAAACAACAACTGATAGTCAAGGGAGGTACTGTAACTCGCCAATCCTTACAAAAATTGACACGAACTTGTCATTGATTCTGTGTCAAGTTTCATCAAAATTTTATCTAAACTAACGTCTGTTGTCCCTATTAAAAAGCAATAGTAACATATTTTGAAAATAACTCAAATGACTTTAGGCCATGTTTGTAATGGAATTCATCTAAAATCTCATCAATATAAATAACTCTACCAAATGTCATTAGAATCTAATCAAAACTGTTTCTTTATCCAATTAAAAAATCAATTGTCACATTTTGATACATTGAAGGGCAATAACTCAGCTAGAACTATTGTCTTCAACTAACCATTGATCTACAGTTTTAAAAAACCTTAAAGGAATTGTAAAGAGGTTTTCTTAACTTTGTATGGGCATTGGGGACACTGATAACGCGTTTTATGACGTCACCCCCCTGATCTACTGGTTTGATATCTATGCAGATCAGCGGGGATAATGAATAAGTCAATATATTGTATGAGTGAAAATACAGACACAGTTACCCCGCTATCTGACTCTATATTTACCTGACCACTGACTGTATTACATGGTATAGTAATGGTACTAGGTCGTTTTATTTGTAATGTTTTCTGTAATAAACAAAAGGATAATAATAACCAATTGCTTCTTAGTGTTGTATCTTCTAACAAAAATCTATTCTAGAAGATGATCTGAGTAGTTTCGATATACATATACAACTGTTCAGTAGATAGCAGTTGGAAGATGTTGTGATTCATTCATGTTGCCTGTGTCTAGGTCCCAAATTTTTATGGCATAGTATTTATTTTTCTCCCACAGCCAAATCTGTCCAAGTGGTTGGAATTAGAGTCAGCAAGTTTCAGACTATAATACATCTAGTGTAGATTGTAAGTTTAACATTAACTTACAATATATGGCTCTAAATGATGAAAATTGTAGGTGTTGTCTCCCATTAGTAATACTTTAGAAACATCAGTCATGTACAGGAATATATCATTGCTGGAAAAATATGTAACTATTAGTTTTATCTTAATAACTTTCAGTTTAAATGCTATTTAAAATACGGTTAATTCTGAATTTCTTGATGATGGCATATATAATAAAATTCTTAAGACATTAATGATTTCATGTGAAAACTTAATGGAAGAACCAGATGTAAATTCTTTAAATACAGACTGTTACAAAAGACCTCGTTTAATGTTCTTATCTTCCAGACAGACAGATACCCAATGTTAACAAGGGGTGATTCTGTTGATATATTCACGGATATGAACACTATTGAACAGCAGATCAGCTAGGTAGTACTCTACCTCTTATCAAATACTTGAGACTACATCACACACTGTCTAGGGTTGAGTGGTTCAACTTTCCAAGGAGACAATACTCATTCGGTTATCTTAACAAATATAACATTATAAAGTTATAATGCTTACCCAGATTGCAATCTTTCAGCAAATGCTGTATGACTTAACCCAACCATGTGATCTGAATATAAAATCTTAACAAATTACATATGGTACTACGATGGTTTCTATTTATTAATATGATAGCTCTTTTATATTAAACTAATTACCATTAGCCTACATTTGTTCACAAGACTATTTACTCTAGAGCCACAGTAGGTTCAGAATTAAACTTTCCTTTATTCACAAACTTATTTCAGTTTTTAATTGCATGCCACATTTCCTCTTAAAATATAATGGCTTTGGTTCATAGAACTATCTATATGCAGTTCAATGATGATTTTATATTTAAAATAAACTAAATTATCTCCTTGAACTTAAACATGAAATACTTGCAGTTGATAATTCTTTTCTACATGACTGTTAACAGTGGGCATGAAGGTACCGGTATGTAAATTAGTAAGGAAGGAACTATAAATACAATTACATACCTCTGTGACAATGTGACAAGAAGAAAACAGTTGAATCAAGATTGTCTCCATTAAATCTATCAATAGATATCTCACTATATTCTTTCATATGACCACAAAATGTACTCATTTTAACAGCTATAGGTCTAGGTCTGTTTATAATCTAGTAACATTGGTAATGATTGACTCAGACCACAGTAAATGCCTGCAGTTTAAAATTGGATGACACTAGGCCTATATCTTCATGCTTGAATTTGAATAAACACTTTCATGCCTACTTGAAGTTCGTTCTAATATGATCAGCTTTTTTTTCAGCTTGACAGTTCCAGCAATTAGCAGGGTAAGGCGAAGTTTGCAAATTATCTTTTCTTGAGTTTAGTCTACTTTCGTTTTTCTACCTGACTGCTTTCTAATTGTTTTAGATTTTTTTCGACTAGAGATGCTTATAGACCTACCCTACCCGGTACTAATAAACCTATGTCTCATTATTTAATAGTAAACCTCCAAATTAATCCATTTGATTTGTGATTATAACTCTTATAACCTTAAGAAATTACCATGGAAATGGAAAGATGAAAATATAATGTTCAGGGATTGAGTTACGAACAACAAGACCTATTAAAGTTTTTGACATCCAGACTTCTCCTTCTCGCTTTTGCTTAGGGGAGATAACTATATTATGGATCAGACCACAAAAATCGTCTGATCTAATTTTGATCAAGTCCAAGGTAGTCGACTATAACCACCCTTCTCTACTCACTTCGTTTTCCATTCACGAACGATCCAAACAGTAAAAAAAACCATCTTGAGAAATTAAAATTTCAAGGGAGTTAACTCTGTCAAAATTGTGTTAACTGTAATATTTAGGTCAATATAATATTACGGGAGATAACTCCTGTCGAAATTTTGTAAATGTAACCAACATGTCTGAATTAAAGGAAACAGTCAATTAAAGCCCCGAGTCATGCTGCAATCTTCTCCAGTGTCCATATTTCTAAGCGTGATTTCAGTAAATTAAACAGAACGAAAATAGAAATTCGAAGTACATGTAGGCCTAATAGAAGAGTAAGATTATTTTACTCATAACTCATTTTATTGTGAGTATAGGGCCTAATGTGCTTAAGGCTGAGATTTAAGGCAATGAGGTTGTTCGCCAGTATCCTATTGATAATTCAAAACACTATAAAAGTTACACCATATCCGACTCTTACTACGTGCAAACCACCTCTCAAGAATCAAATTTTGATCTGCAGCCAATATGTTCCTTAAGATCATGCTTTACCTCCAACATTGACGCAGCTATGGTCTACGCACAGTTTACAAATTATCAATTAATTATCTCTTTATCTACCTCTATCTTTGTATATGACTTATCATCCTGGGATGTGCATACATATTTTAGTCGGACAATAGTAAATTTTCTTAAAGATTGAATTGATTCTAAAAACTTTATGCTATTAGATCAGACCAAAACCTGAGTTAAGTGGTTGGTAGATATTGTGTATGGTTTTAGGTACGTTTATCATTATTATCAGTAAAAAAAGGGGGGAATTTGGAAATCGGATGTGAAACATTAATAAACAAGGCATATTTATTACATTTTGACCAATTTTTGTGTACTGATATACTAACAATATTAACACCCTTTTTCAATGATAATTATTTATGGCAAGCAGTCAACGAATATTTCAATCGGCGATTGTACTTTTGAAGTACTAGGAATAAATTTAATTGGGTGTCATTAGCTGTAACCTCAATACGATGGTGTCCCTTTAAATCAGAATATCAGATCATACCATCACCTACAAACTGAGTACGGAGATGTATACCTCAATAAGTGGCTTGATATTAGTGATATATTGACCACATACTTCTCCTTGTTGCAGTAATTAGCAAGATTAAAGGCCAGGTATAATGACCCTTCCCATTTATTATAATCAAAAATAGAAAATGTCATCGAAGTCGCCATGATGTTGCTATGGAATTCGTATCAGTCGTTATACTATAGCCTCGATATCTGTTCAACTAGGAAAGAAAATTGTAAAGAATAGACTCCAAGTTTAAGGTAAGTTTTAAATAGTTAAATAATTTAAATTTCTTAAAATTAAATTTCTTAATTCAAAATTAAAAGTGAAATAGGCCTATATATTAGTATATAATTCTATGATATTTGTTTCACCAATCGATAGGGTTAAATATAAACTGTGCTATTCGTATCACTTTTCAAAATGTAAGTACATTTTCTACAATTTAATAAAAACGTATCTGTAGAAGACAGTTATAAGTTTTCGGGTCGTTATCTCTACTGCGATTTAAGATGACTTATTTAATTGCAATCGATCTCAAAGTCAGATTTTAATCTGTAAAGTGATGTGGGTAACTTTGCTGATTTATTTTGGTGGATTTTCCAGAATTGATTGTTAATGTTTATATAATTAATTATCTGTTACTTTATCATTTTAAATCTATAGAGCTGGTCGTGGTTCACGACTTTAAAATTTGATTCAATAAGGGACATAACTCTTGGTATATATTTTCCGATTTTACTCGAAAATGAGTCTTCCTTTTGCACCTGTTTAGTATAATGACGACAGGCAAACGCCATTGAGTGTGCAATTGTGGAAATTTGGCACAAAACAGCAGCATTAGCCTACTCTTATTTTCGAGTTCCAATGATCGTGCACACACTGTAGCTTTAATGTTCCCCCAACTAGACACTGCGTCGTTCAATCTACATTAATGACTGGGGAAACCGGTTTGACAAATCTGTGGTTTCTTTTAATGGTACTGATATCAGATCCTTACAATATTTCAGAAAATCTTTCGTCAAATATTTTATTTGCCATTACCATTAAAAGAAACCAAAGTCAGTGTTTTAGACAATGTAGGGTTATTGATGAAGTAAATGCTATTGTTGTCTATCATCAATCACTGGGGGAACAAACATGGGAACAATCTCAGCCCTCAAGACTTCCTGACTAACAATTAAGTGACTTACAGCGAGACATCAGTTTCTATTTGGAAGTTTCGTGCACAAACATAAAACTGGTATTTTTTTTTTATACCGCTTGTGAATATTTGTTAGTTATTTGAAACTTGACTTGTATCTTTAACTTGTAATTGCATATTGATATAAGATTTAGGCGATTAACAATACAAATACAATCAAATCTAAACAATAATGTTATTCAATAGGATTAAAGTGCTTGAGAACATAACATATTTATCTGAATTATGAATAATTATATATTGTCTTAAAGATTTCAAACGGAGGTAATAAATTTACGTCTGGTTGACAGTGAGGGTGTATACAGAGGGCTGTATACGAAAAGAAATCACAAGGGTTCCATAATTCAAGCAGTATTACATCGTCGATGGCGAGTCAAATTATTTACCTTTCCTGGGCATTATTTTTTGGCAAACCTACAAATATAATAAAATGTCGTATTTTGGAGGTTAAACCCCAATGGCATTAACGTCATCGATCTGAAATTTACAACTGGTTACTGAACTATTTTGAATTCCTAATAATATTTTATGACATGTGAATCAAAATTAGTCAATCACTGTCGTTACGTCTCACACTACCATTAGACTTACCCGTTTTGAATAGGTTCAATTAGGTGTTGAAGGGTAAAAAATCATAGATGTCACAGTCATCGTAACTTGTCACGTTTGTGTAATTTTGAGACAGCTGATAGGGTTGTTGCATTGCCATTACTTCTTAAACCACTTTGGTTGCAATAAGATCGTGATTTTTAGTTGAGATATTGTTGTGATTATTGAAAGGGTAAAGGCACTGTTACTTTTTTGGTAAGCTTATAGTTTTTGTGATGAATGCCAACTTACGGGCACATGAAATGGAAATGTCTGGGGCGTTTGCATGTGAAAAGGCTACAGAAAATACCATTGTGTATTATCATGTCCAGTGGAGGACAGGAAAGTGACGTTCCTGCTGATCTTTTTCATTTTCCATTCATCGAGGGATCTTTAACGTGAACAGCCTACAACACAGGGCTGGAACAACTTTCTTCATTAATCCGATAAATAAAAGAGCTTAATATCGATAGAGTTATGTACCTATTATCAGGACTTATATAAAATGTGTAAAAATCGTCGTCATAGGGCTTGTAACCGGTTTAATACAAGGTCACAATAGTTCGTACAGATTATCACAGTAAAATGTACAGTGTATGCGCAAATAGATCAGGTACTGTGACAGGTTGTAAATTATTGATACAACAGATCAGAAAAGGGTATCGCATCTAGCATTGAACTGTACACTGTAATACCATAATAGATGTTGACTCCAAAAAACTCGACGAACTAGAAATATAAATTTTACTCCCTACTATTTAACAATAAATTAAGCTGAAAATGTACTGTACGTACTAAATACTGTCGGATTGTCTAAGAAAATGTTCTATTACTCGTATGGCAAATTGTAACATACAGCTTTGCACTCAGTGTATATCGTTTGAATACTCGTCAGACGTTCGTTTTTTGCAAACTATAATTAAAAGCAATGTAAGATCCACATAGAATTTCGTTTAGACTCAAAACTCAAAAAAGACCGTGGTCGCTGGCAAAATTTTCAGTAAGTTTGCAAAAATATTATTCTATGATAATAAATGAAGTGAATATGAAGATAATAATTGTTTATTTACGTTATTTTCAATCAAAACGGTTCCAGTTAACGACGATCTATCGAATAAAACACTCAACCATTATCTTTGATAGATATGGGTGTATGAATGTTCCTGTTTATTCATTACACTATACAATTACCTTTAATTGACCAAAAGTAACAGAAAGCTCAGATTTAATATCTTGTAACTTCCATAATATTAATTAATTGAACTTTGTTTTGTCTAATTATCCAATTTCGGTGACATTTCGTTTAAAAACAAGCCTAAAAATGAATTTTAATCGAGTCCTTGATTTAACCTAATAACGCGATAATACTATGTAAACAATTATTTTGTTCACTAATCAGTGGCCGGTAGTTGGCTACCCTACCATATCAGTTGTGTAACAATAATAATGGGATTAGTTGACGTCAGATGACTTGTTACCAGTCAGTATACAATCTGGGAGTTTCAATGTATTCCCTAGTGATCCACGTAACTACTATTGCTATAGATACCATTTTCATGCCGGTACTTAATGTAACATTTTAGCCACTTAAACATCATTCTTAGTTAGTTCACTTAACGGAAAGGTGTACAGTAGTAAAGCATATAGTAGTAAAATCAGTTCTTATTAGGATTTAATTGTTGCTAAATTTCTATTTTTGGTAAGTGTACCTGCCACCTTTAATAGTAATAATAGTATGACATACTAATCACCAGCTATACAAGGTCGAAATTGAAATTGGATCTATCAAATGCGGTTTCTTATTACATTGCAATTACCTGTATAGAAGTCGTTATTGGATATTGTTATAGTACAAGACCGGTAATCGGACAATATAGCAAAGTGCACCTTAAGTTAAAATTTGACGATTTCAGTGTTCAACTCACCTGATAAACATAAATTTTATTAAATGGACTAAGTTGTGAAATTTAAAATAGGCATCCTTTGGACATATTTTAAAGGTCTTCAGATCTTAAAATATGTTTAATGCTAAAGAGTTTCGTACAGTCTATTATTTTGTATTCAAAAATGATCTTCTTTGTATTTTTACAGATACAGCTTTTCATTACCAATCCTGTCCACCATGTCATCTACAGAGGCAGAAGTTACTACTGGAAACGATGTGGAAGTTCCCGAAACACCAGTTACCACTGAAACTACAGAAAAAGTAAAAACTCCAGAACCAACCGAAGAAACACCAGAAAAGCCCAAAACACCCGAGCCAACGGAATCAACTGAAAATACAGAAACGTCTCAGCCACCCGAAGTCACAGTAACAGTTGATAAACCGACCACTCCAGAACCTTGTGAAATAACAGAAACTGAAAAATCAGGTGAACAAACCGAATCCGCTGAGAAAACCAAAACACCAGAGCCAGCAGAAACAACCGAAGCGACAGATTCTGCAGTAACAGAAAAACCTACCGAAGAAACACCGCAAAGCGAAACCGAAACACAACCAGAAACGGCTACAAAGGTGGATACTGTTGATGCACCAATAGAAAACCCTGATGATATCAGAGCAGCTCCAGAAAACACCAATGGTGAAGGTGGTGATTCTATTAAAGATGTTGATGCCGCAGTTGATGAGCTTTTACAAGATAAGGAGCTTGAAGCTCGGGAGAAAACTCCAACCGAAGAAAGAGCTACAGATGATACCACTGATGGTTCTAACACTGGTACAAAGGAAAATAGAAGTACGGAGGTGGAACCTGAGACACGCGGTGAAGATCGATCTGATGCACCAAAACAAGAGGCTGAAGGACGTGGTGATGATGGTGTTGATGACGCCGCATCTGCTCCAAAATCTTCCATTGGAGACCAAGATGCTCAAAAGGATGCCATGACAAAACTTTTAGACGAGAAAACTAAAATAGAATCTGAATTTAGCGAAACGAAAACACAGTTAGATGAATTAAAGAACAACTACTCAAAAATGGAAGAAGAAGTTGAAACAGTGAACACATCTAGAAAGGAACAAGATAGTTATATCAAATCTTTAGAAACAGACATTACTAAATTGAAAGAATATGAAGATTGGGGTAAAAACAACGAACAGAAAGTCAAAGATGTTCAAACCAAATTGACCAGTTTAGCCGAAGCAGAGGATGCCAAAAATAAAATGATTCAAGATTTGGAAAAACAGTTAAATGAAGCTAAAGATAAACTGAAAAATGCAGAGCAAAAGGTTGAAGAGCAAGAAGCATCCGCAAGTAGGTCAGGCGAATCAAAAGAGCAAGAAAAATCCAGGACATGCAGCATTATGTAAAATAAACGAAAATGGTATTTTTGGACGGGTAACATTTTAGTTCATTTATCGCAATTTTGTCCACAAGCATCATTTTAAACGATAACTAGTTGATCCTACCTATCTGTAAATTGTTGACAAAAGATATATTTTGAGTGTCATTGCGGTTCATTTCTTTTGACTTCTCTGGTGTTTCAGTCGATGAGATGATAGGAAATTTTCGTGTTAAATATGATTATTTATATCCAGGTTAAATGATTATTTATGTAGACTCTTTGAAAGGAAAATCGACCACTTATCACTTCAAAGCTCGGAAAAGGTAGGCATACCTTGCTTAACTAACATGGCCCGCTATAGTAATTGTTTTAAGTAAGGACATTTTAGAATAATGGTTGATTCTATGATTTGTCTTTCATTTATATGTGACATAGTGTATTTAACTGTAAATATTGATTGATATCATTCAAATTATTTATTTATTCATACTATTTGTTTTGTATTTATTTATATAAAAATATTTCATTATTATGTAAGAATTAGTTCACTAAATAGGGGATTGTACAATATACTGAGCATTGATTTATTCCTAACGTACCTAAGCCCAAATACGATAAAGATATTTTGCTGCTGCTGATATGACTACATGCTATTAGGTGCCTTCATTAGTGTGCAATGAGGGAAATTTGCCAAGACAAAACTTTTCTATCCATCGGAGATTTTTAACATCTAGTGCTCTCATCTAACTACCCACCACCCACTTATAAAAGTTCTTGACCTAGAGAAGTAACCCCTGGAAATCAATTTTCAGGGAGCATGTGAATATTTATAACAATTGAAGATTTGAAGTTCTTTCTCAATTAGCTATTGGCCAAAGAAACGTGCTCACAATATTTATTAACATGAAATATTTCAACAATCTAAGGGATGTAACAACTAAAATGTAACAACTAAATTATTGGACTACAGCAAAATTATTTCGTTTGTTGAGTGATCAAACAAAACTTACAAAATGCTATAATCCATTTAATTCTTTGATATTTTTACTGGAACCGACAGATCTCAGGCAGTGGAAACGGATCGAAATTATTGAATTTTACGAATAATCATAAGCAACTACAAAATCCTCTTATAGCTATTTTTGTTCTTAATTGATCAATTAAGTCGATATTATGGTCTAATCTTCTAAATTCAATAGTTTCCGTACGTTTTGTACATACAGGGGTGTTTTTCCTCAACATTAATAGCACCATCAAAGAAATGAAGACCAAGAACAAAAATGCTAATGAATTTATTAACGAATAAATAGTGTCTTGTCACCATATTATGATGGTGTTTCAAAGTTTATAAAACACTTTCTGTCGATTCTCTGTTACACAATAAGAGAAACGTTAGAAATATGGTGACGGTGTAAAATCTACCGGAATCGCAACAAATCACTAACCACAACAGGAAGAAGGGGCTAGACGATCTTGCTGTGAGCTTTCTGCAGAGCTCAAAATAAGCCCTAGTCCTGTGCCCGCACAAATAACAAAAGTCATCCCCTTTCTTGTGACCGACATTTCCCTATTCTTCCACACGTGATTTTGATTGTAGATCGGATTTAACATAATGTCATGTTCATACACAGGACCAATTTATAAAACAACCATATGTAACATATCCGTTACATATATTAATTTAGTCAATAGTATTCAGAAATTGGCAGAAACACATAATATATCATCCATTTTTCTATTCAGTGAGTTTGGTTACGCCACTTTCAGATCCAAATGGAGCATTAACACTATCAATTCAATAACCTAATCCATTTCACATCTCTTGTGTTCAGTCGTTCCTATGTTTTCTGTGTAATCTTTACTCCATAAAATATCTGATACACTATGGATGTTACTGTAGTGTTTACTTGCTTAGGGTTGATCTTCAATGACTGAATGGAACCTCTGATCTTTCTGTGAAGTTCTGTAATGGTAAAAAACTGTCTACGATCTCTTTAATTAGTTTAATTCTTTAATCTCCACACTCCACAATTAATATCTCTGCTTTCATTAGAGTCACTAATGTGAATTTCAAACGTCGCTTCCATGTGGAGATACACTTTCATTAGTTACTCGCAGTGCATTCATTGACGTCATGGAGGTTCTATTATAATCACTATATAACCATTGAGGATTTTTGTTCCTTGACGAATGACGCTTACATAAACCGTGTAACATAATATTTAAAGATTTCTTGAAATGTTTGCCATATATGGCATATAAAAAGAAGTTTACGCTAAAGGTAGCGTAATAAATATACTGAGCAAGCTCTTGTACTAATGTTTTATATAAAGGAACATCTTGGTCTGTTTTTTCAACTATAATACGTTCTAGTCGAATGACATGGCTCGGTAAATTGAGAACCAAAAATGTAGTTGAAACTAGCAACAAGATTTTAGTAATTTTCATTTGTGACTTCGCTTTAACTGGTGTTGAATGGTGTGTTTGTAATATACACCGCCTCTTGTGTTGGTAGACATAAACACAATAAACAATCCTTATATTCATTACGGCTATCATAAGGAATGGTACTATCATAGTGATAACAGTATCAACCCAAGTTACAAACGAGATAAGATTCAGATAACTATGATCGGGAACACAGAAATTTCGTCCGTGGAAAGACGCAACAGTTGTTGTCCATATTGCAAACGAATACAATAATGAAGCGATAAGAGCAAGAACAATGACTACAGTTTTCTCTGAAACTTTCGCTAATATCATAGGTGCCTTCAATGGATGGCAAATAGCAATGTATCTCTCACAAGTAAAACACACCACGTACCATACAGAGAGGAAACTAGAAACGTACGTGGTAAATATCACAAACCGACAAAATTCTTTCGTTAGCATTATAGGAACGATTCCATCAAACCATGAGATGAACAAAGTTATCAAAAACAAATTGTCAGCACACGCTAGGGCTGCTAAGTACCCACTAGAAGACAAATGTCGCTGATGACTGGCGGTGAACACTGCCAATGCTAAGAAATTACCAGTTATTCCTACCACCGAATTAGTGGGGATGAAAATATTCCTTATCCATGTTACTACAGAATGAAAAGTAACGTCTCTCTCCAAATATATTTCGGTGTCATTTAAAGAAGCACTGATATTAGAAAAGAAATAGTCCATGCTGGCATCAGGATAGTCCATTTTGACGATCAAAAATCTGAAATGAAGAGAAAATTGTAAGATACTATTCATGTACAAATAACAGGCTCCTTAATTAAAATGCGTAAGCATCTCTTATGTCTGGGAATAAATGGATTCCTTATGACATGTGCTCTGGAAATCAAATAACAATGTTTAGTTTTAATTTCTTTCCAACCGCTCTTTTATTTTAACTATGTTGAAATTCACATATAAATATCTTTAAGAGTAAAGATGTAGAACGGTAAAAGCAATTTGCCAAGGCATTTCGCCTGAATTTTATACGGTTCACATCTATTTCCTTAGTCCATAAATATGGAAGCCAGAACAGCCCAATATTAAGACTTCTTAATCCTTAATCCTTAGTTCTTAATGCTTAATTCCTATTCCTTCATTTGTAGGTCATTTTCAACATTTGTTTCACAAAATCAATATTTGTTCACAAAAATCATCATTTGTTCATCACTTCTATCAAATATTAAATAATTTTTGTTTAAGTCCTTCTACAATATTTATAAACTTAAACACAAGTTCCACTTTACATTTCTCCAATAACAAATCATTAGAAACAAATGTTGCCCAACAAATCTTGCGAAACATTTCATCAAATACATTTCTTGAATATAAAAAGCGCCACCTGTCTTCAAAATAGTGTGCATTGAAATTATGACGAAAAGCGGTGCTGATGGTTGTCAGCCGGAATCAAGCTAGCAGACATTATATATCAGCCACAAACGGCGGACACTTCATGGAAATTTACAGGGATTTCCTCCAGAGGGAATGGTGTCCGTGAACGTAAATTTTCAAAAAAAATACTATAATGCTAACGTAAATTAGAAAACAAAGTGGAATTCCGGGTTTTTTTTACCGACATTATGCAAATGTTAACAAATAAAGAATGTTTGAAAGCACAAATTCTGCACATGGTAGAATCGGAAAATTTTTAAGCTTATATTGATATTAAGCTTGGTCTAAAAGTGGCATTGCTTATGGGGTTAAAAAAAAACCGTTTCTTTCCTCCTCTCCCTAATTAAAATCTATATTTAAATTTAAGTAGTCAAGGGCACTCTTTGTTTAAGATAAATAATCCTGAACATGCGAAAGATAACCTGTATAATCTTAAATTTCTAGGCAAGATCCCTCAGACTTTATGCAAATAATCTTGTATCAAATATTAATAATAATAGTAATAATAATAATATCTTTATTAGGGTAAAAATTAGGCCTGACCTTTTTACAATTTAGCCCTTTTAAATATTGACTAGGATATGTCAGGCAATCGCGTTTCAGGGAATTCTCGAAAAAATATTGTAGCCCGTCCCTCCAGACTTCCGAAAATGATGTTTTTATCGCATTTTTTCTTGAAAAATTAAATTTTCGGACACTATGTGTTGTAACAACATAAATTTTTTCCCAAAAGAAAATCCCAAGTATAAGAAACTATATATATTTCCAAGTATTGACTTCATTGTTGGTCTTATGAGTGTATCATCATATATGAGTGTATTTTAATCTTAAAATTTCACGTCCTCCTACCAGGCCCGTAGGAACTGCTCCACCCCCCCCCCCCCCGTAATAATTTTGACATTAATGACTGAAGGAATAAAAAAAACATTTTTATTTCAAGATAAAACAAGAAATTACTGGTATATTGTTAGGGGTAGTAAAATCAAACTTGCTTTATATAGACATGAGCAGCCTTGAATTCAGCACCACACCCTTGAGAATGATTTTTTGCACAATTTGACCCCCCCCCCCCCCCAATATGAAATTGCTTCCTACGGGCCTGCATAGATAGATAGATAGATATTTATTTATTGTATTGTTCGCCCTGATTGGACAGCATACAAACATAAAAAAAAAATACATAAAATGACATAAAACTACACATAAATACATAAAAATACATATAAATACTAAAAATACAATGTTGGGAATACTTTAATGACCAATTTCGTCAGTTTTTCCAGTGCCCGCAATCTTTTAGTTTATGGCTGATAACTATGTTTGCTAGCTTGGGTCCGCCTTACAACCATCAGCGCCGCTTGTCGTCATAATTTCAATGCACACTATTTTGAAGACAGGTGGCGCTTTTTATATTCAAGAAATGTATTTGATGAAATGTTTCGCAAGATTTGTTGGGCAACATTTGTTTCTAATGAATTGTTATTGGAGAAATGTAAAGTGGAACTTGTGTTTAAGTTTATAAATATTGTAGAAGGACTTAAACAAAAATTATTTAATATTTGATAGAAGTAGAAAATATTTAAAACAAATTATAACTTGACAAATTATCGATGATGAACAAATGATGATTTTTGTGAACAAATATTGATTTTGTGAAACAAATGTTGAAAATGACCTACAAATGAAGGAATAGGAATTAAACATTAAGAACTAAGGATTAAGGATTAAGAAGTCTTAATATTGGGCTGTTCAGGCTTCCATACATAAAGGGCAGTGATTCAAGTTGTCTTTGGGTTTATAATTTTACATTGTAGTGGACACCCTTTCAGATAATCTGATGCCTCTAAACGATTTGGCTCGTCCTGAAAGCTAATAATGGGTATTTGGTATTCTATAATATTGTTTTTGCTCTGCAGAACACTTCGACATAGTAAAAGAAATAGCTTCGTTAGATTTTAATGATTAACGTCGTTTAATATTACGGTGGCCATATTAAATTAGAGTTTACACATCTCTCAGTTTTACATGTTATTAAGTTGTAACTCGAGAGCTCTCTGGAACAATTTGCTTGGTTCTAATTAGATATTACACGCTGTAATCACAGACCTCAGTTCCAGTCAACTAACTATTATTCAAATAGAAGGCTTCTAATTTCTATCAAAAATAAACCAAAAAAGTCTGTAAATAACAATTAGAATTAAAGGGTTTCGGGATTCGGGTCTTAGTCTTCCGTAGTGCTAGAAATGCACGAAAATCACATAATCCCTTCAAACTTAACCATAACTAAACATTTGTCTTCTGATTTCTGTATACGTTTTCTTTAACAGACACAGTGCTTGGAAGTCAAAAATACGACTCGTATTCTAGGTAGAGACTGATAATAATGACTACACGTGAATCCGAGGGCTTAAATTTCTAGGGAGAGCTGTGCACAATGTTACTAATAAGCTTAGCTAAAACATCCCCATTTGGGGGTATCATTGGTCGAACGAATGATGAACGTTCCACTTTAAGACTGTTTGGGTGAATACTGGATTTCTTTTATTGTTCTTCAAAATTGACATCTATAAGACATTTTAATTGATCATTTCAGTTCATATACAGTTAATTATATATTCACCGACTCGTAAAATACATTTAATTAAACGTATATTATTTACAAGTGAATAAATATAGGTTACTTTGTCATTGGGTGATTTTTAGATATAAACTGAAATATTCCAGTGATAATGACATACAAACGTTTGATATCAAAGATGAAATATTTCAAAAGCCAAATACATTTCATTGCTTTACCACACATATGTCCCCTTTGGATATTTAAACTACGTTATGAATTAAAAAGGGGATATAATATCTGTATGTGTCGTAAAGCAATGAAATATATTTGGCTTTTGAAATCAAACGTTTGTATGTCATTATCACTGAAAAAATGTTTTTCTTAAAATCTAAATTTGACATCCACTTTAGGGACTCTCCCTTACTAATATTGTATACAATGTTCATTTGACACATTTACCAATGTCTGTAAACACAATTGCAGGGAAGACAAAAACGTTTTTCACTACTTCTACAAAATACTAAGCATTCTTACGGTTTGTGTAGTGAAAACTTCTACAAAATACTAAGCATTCTTACGGTTTGTGTAGGAAACATTTCAGTGTGAGAATTAAGTAATTTATTTTTATCTTAACAGAAAGTTATAAAATTCAAATGTCCACATTTACATTACGCTCTCCTTTTAAAAATATGTATATTCGCACTTTATTTATATCGAAAATGGCTATAATTCAATATGAAAATTGTTTCTTACAAAACTCGGTGAGAAAAACATAGACAAACACAAATAGACGTCTTACCTACAATTAAGTTTTATCCTTTGTAATGTTTCGACACCTCACCGTCTAATCATCTCTGACAAATCGTCATGATTTCATTCCAATCAATAATATAGCCAGGGAGTAGATACACTAGTAGTGCCATTGGTGCCTTTATTTATGTAACCAGCCAATATCAACGTCGACAAAGTGTCGGGTTCTATAACCTAATAATTCTAACTCTCTGATTCCAATATTTTGGGGTATTCAATGCGATGTCCATTCACTGTCCCTTGAACATCATGAATGAATACCACGCTACGTTCAGCCGCTGACTTTTGTTTTTAAAATATCTTTTCTAACGTGGGAAGTAATAGATTTTTAAGAAACAGGAGCCAGACAGTTTATTGAATCAACGAAATTGTAACAAATAAGAAAGATAATCACAAAATAACAATTCAAAAGAATTCGTTAATTCGTTGTGCGTTCAAGCTTCAAATATCAGCACTGAAACTCGACTCGAAAAAATGATAATTGTTCTTTTCCTCGTACACCAATATCACAGATAAGATGTTGTGGTCATGATAGAACTAAATTAAAAATTTCACAATCTTCAAATTTTATTTTGCCATTAAGTTACGTGCAATATGTTTTAAAGCAGTAATGTCCACGCATTGTGGAGGTAGTCGATCAAAAGGCATGCTATAACTGGTATTTATTACTTTGGTTCGGTGTATGTTATCATAACCTTACGATATAACAAATACCTTTAAGAAGTTAGTTGTAATTGACGATGTATGTTTCGTAGCCCATTTTAAAAAGAACTCTAAACTCAATCTACATTTATGTTGAAATATATATTAAGAAGTCTAATAAGTCTTTATTACTCATCATATATTTGCCACCATCATTACATGCATCACTAACACCGATGATGATAGTTATATCTTACGATGTATTAATTTCCGATGAATGTGACTGCCCTGAAACGTTTATGACAGCGGAAGTTGTCATCTAATAGATTGCCAGACCAACTATTTTCACAATTTTCAATTCCATTGTTTTATTAGATATTGTCTTCATTACCATTGAAATATTTATTCGGTATTAGTGAACATATCACTTATACAACATTAGAGACCAACGTGCTATGAAGTGCCATCAGTAAGATTATTCCTTCAAACAGTCCAGACTGTAATCAGCACCTAATTATAGGAAGATGGTCAATCGGGAAGTTAATAACACTGAAAGGTAGCAATCTTGCAAAGTTACTACAGAATTTTACTACTTCGAAGGCTGCTTCCTGGTACAAGATAGTAACTTGATTTTTTTGAAAGAATAAGGTCGGCACCAAGTTCACTTAATAATAGAGATCAAATGGAAGTTAATATTGTTATAAGAATAAATAGTGCTAAATACATTGAATAGTTCTGATATTTCTATATCGCTTTATATTTAATTAACCTGAAACATGTTGTTACTCAGAGTTTCAAGCTGTGCGATCTTCAGTGACCTATTTCAGTAATACATTTTACATGGATCACAAAGAGAATAGCCAGAATAGCCTACAGAGTCTACCTGTCCGCAATCCGCTGTTTAAATATAGCAATAATATAACAAATACTAAAGATATTGAAACGACACAAATGTTTGGTTAAAATACAGAATGAAATTTGAACATAATCTGAAAATTAAAGATATGTTTGTCCCAACGGAGGTAATAAAAATAGTTTATAGTTTTCATGTGTTTTAGTAGTTCATCAAATTTACTGTTTTTTTTTATATATAATCATGGAAATTAAACATACATTTCAAAGAATCAGGGGAAGGATTATGAACTTTATTTTGAATCATTAACAGAATTAATGAGGTACAATAGCTGATTATAAATAAGCCCTCTCTAAAAATTCTCTCTCAAATGTTACATTCGCCAAAGTCAAGACAGAACTGTAAATATAACGATTAAAGAAAGTTATTTCAGCTTTATTGGCCAATGAATCAATTGAAAGTCCTATAACGATACTGTTAACATGACCTTATATAAGTCATCTTCATTCATAATTCCAGTCCACCCAGCTGTACATGGGACATATAATCTGGGGAAAGATCAATGCCAATTATGTTCCTTTCTTTCAGGGAATGGGGCAAGGATGAATGAAGTGACTGCTGTTAATCAACACAGAAATCCGCTTTCTGGAGGGAGCGAATGCATGCTTCTTGAACCAACAGCTCTCGATGGTTGAGCTATAATGAATGTGGACGTTTACCTTGAACAGTCAGAACAAGAATTTGCAGGGCTTCTTAAAAAAAATCAAGCACTAAGATGAAAGTCGCCTTTCTTGTGGGATATCTTGGCCACCTTAATGATCTGAATCTGAAACAACTAGAAAACAATTCCCTGTTCCTGCATTCACTTATATATGACGCTTACAATTCCAATAGCTCTATCTGATTTAAATTGGAAGGACACGAATCGATACTCATTCGGTGTCTGCGATACATTTAAATTGTATTTCGAAAATTTCTTTACAACCTCTTTTAATTTGTAAGATACTTGAAAGTGAATAGTTACAGAATATTTGGTAATTTAAAAAGGGGCAGAATTTCTTGCCTTGTTTACTTTGTTCTGTTTATCGACCTTCATCATTAATTGACTGTTTGATCAGTCTAATTTGGCTTATATTACTGTAACTTCGGTATTTATAACTGATGATGATAAACATAGATTTTAATCAGTAAATCTCATTACAATGGATAAATATTGCATTTCCACTGTTTAATGTTTAGAATAAATGATTGATACTCCGATTAGATTCTACCTTTAGATTTTCGATAGTGACCATTATCTGTCAATTTTTAAGATTTTGAGTTTCAATTTCTATAATCAATACACTTTATTTTTTAAAATTTCGATATCATTCTTTCTTTTTTACGTTTCCCAACATCCATTTTTATCAATAGAATATATAGAGAACTTTAAAATTGATTTAGAAACTTGATAACCAGTATATTGCAAATCTTCACGATTCTACAAAAACATACGTGTTAACCGTCATTCACAGTCTCGGTGAAATACAAGAAGCTAGGATTAAAAAGAGACTAATAAGTAAAAACAATCATACAAAAGTGTTGGCGTAATGTCACAAAGTTTCTGATTGACAAATCAAAGATATATTTAAAAAAATCTTCAATTGAAGAGAAAACAGACGTGAAAAACGTCTGGGAAGGTATTTTTAATGCCTAGCTAGTTTCATAATGTTTCTTAAGATAGATTGTTTTATGGTAAATTGCGCAATAATTACTGGAATATTTAAAAACTTTCAATATAAAGTCTCAAATTAACTCAATCGGTTTAAAATAAATTCATGAGGCGGTGATTAAAATACTACAAGTATTTCATCTGTAAGCTGTAAGTAAGACCGTACAATAACATCTAGACTTGATGGAGGCCAGCAGGTGAAATGCTGTCACGTGTCAATAGGAGTATATATTCATGGACAACAGATTCTGATAAATGCAGAAAAGTATGTTTATATATACAATAATTGAAAAATGCTGACTCAAATTTTTAGCGTTTTTCAATTATAACCTATATTTATATGGAAAATTACATGGAGAATAAAATAAACTCATAAAACTAAGTTTGAGAACTTTATTTTTTTGTTCATGCTAAGAGGTGGTATCGCTTTAACTATAAGACATTCGAAGAGAAATTATTACTCTTTACAAAGTAGGCTATTTATATCCACGATGTTATATCTTTTGATGGAATAAAACATTTACAGAAATACATCTACCAAGAACATATGATACCACTTGCACCATATTCATCAATGTTACGTAATATACATTACATTATTTTCTCATATGACCAGTTCATTAGCTGCTACCAATGTATTTCCAATATGTTTACATGGATTTCGATATTTTCTTGGTTGTGATTTATTCAACTAGTCTGTTGAAACAACAAGAAATGATATTGAATCAACAGATTGTGAAGTGATAAGTCTATTCTGAGCACAATCCTGCTAATTATATGGAAATAAGAGTAATTTCCTAACTCAGCAATCAACGACTGAAAATATTACTAATTGTCTACCAAGAACAGATAAACATGTCAATTTACATTAGCCTCATGCTATTTTAAAGTATAGTGTTATGGTGTTGACTTTTTTGATCTCTGATTTCAATGATTGGGCGTAAAGAAGAGAAACCGTTATGGGCACATTGGTTAGGGTCACAAAACAAGAACAAAACTTTTACATATACAATCTTCCGGATGTTCATTGAAGAAATGATAATCTTTAACAGAGACAGTAAGGTACTACAAAGACCCGAGAACTCTGTATGATAGATTGGCTTCTGATGTGTTTGACATCAGAACAGTATTAATAAAAGTCAGTGAATAAAATACTGTAGTATATGTTTATAGACTTATTATCACACGATAATAGACTATTGTATTGTCATATATTACTATATCAATATTAATCCTTCAATGGCATATTAGAAGCACAAGTTATAGATAAATAAGACAATTTTATGGATGTATACTTCTAGAGTTCCCGATGACGGTGTGAGAACCACATTGAAACTGAAATATATGTATCGTTGTTATACGCCCATGTCTGTCTGGTTTCTCAATGGATTTTGATGAAACTTGCTTTGAGTGTTCATAATCACCCAAGGATGAACCCTACTGAAAATCAGACAAATGTTAATATATTTAATGGGTTGTTAACATGATAGAGAGCTTGTTTATTGATGGATTTTGATGAAATTGGTGTGAATGTTTGTAATCATCCATGGATAAACCCTTTTGAAAATCAAATAGAACAAACAATATTTCTTAAATCATGTGCAATAACCTATCAAATATGTTGTGGACATGAGAGCTGTTTTCTGGAAGGATTTTGATGAAACTTAATGTAAGTGTTTGTAATAATGACATATGGATAAACACTATGGAAAATCAGAAACATTGCAAAATATTTTATGAGTTAGTACCCTTGTTCATTAAAACGTGTTAATTACCGTTACACTCTCAAATTACTCCTGTAATAAGAGAAAATGTCATTCTCAGAAATATTTATTTACTCACAACTCTTGTCAACCCCCCGGACGAATTATAAAAGTGGGCGTATTACGATGGCCATCGCTATTTTGTAAGTATGTTATTTTGTATACGAAAGTCATCGAATATCAGAGCAAATTACCAATTTCAACCTACCACTTCGACCACCAATATCAATAGTTTTTCCGTTTTTTAGTATCATCCGTAAATCAGAACTAGCAAGATATTTGTTATTTAGAAATTCCTCGATCTATTTACCGCCTAT
The DNA here is from genome assembly GCA_029955415.1 of Lottia scabra. NCBI lineage: Eukaryota > Metazoa > Mollusca > Gastropoda > Lottiidae > Lottia > Lottia scabra. Next base: position 385,699 of record JARJEI010000069.1, read on the forward strand.
AGGTCTTATCAATTATTTGCTCTTTTAATTGATTTTGATTACGATCACTAGACTGTTCCGGGTGGTGATCTGACCTGGTTAACAACAATGCATATCTTTGAGATCAATCAAACATAGGCGTGTGCTAGAGATGACGGAACCATTGCGGTTTAAAACTAAATCCACTACTAATATACGGTCTTTTTAAACTTAATATTCAGGGTTCGATGATATTTTACGACTAAATTTCTACTGCCGGTGATACATATCGGAAATGCCAAGAGAATCGTCTGATCGCTTTGATAGAAAAATAAACCGAGACCTCATGTGATAAAGTTTGTGCACAGAAAAGAGAAGGCTTGTGCCGCTGCCTTAAGGAAAACCCAGTCTTTGCACACCACTGCATAATCTTCATAACAGCAATATTATCGGGGCGTGTTGAAGTAATTAGTGGCCTATAGAATAAAGTTAATAGAACATAATGAAACAAGATTGCACTAGATCAAATAAGAGGAAAAGAAACGTCAACAGTTCAATCAAGGTTTTATAGACATGTGCTTTCTTGAACTGCGTCGTTAAATAAAGTTTATATCATGGACATGTTGTTCTTGAACATTACTGTTTTCCAATTCAGTAGATTGATCCCAATGAGTCGACATCACACAAGATATCTTGCCAGTTAAAAGATACCTCTACAGGAATATTTGTCTCAATTTAAATATATCGACCATCACTAACGAATTCGTCAAAATCCGTTACGAATTGTGTTCTTTTAGAGTAAATATAAATAGTTGTTGACGGTCCATATTCTGTCGACAGATATGACAACCATGTTGTGTGGGAATTGGATACCATAATATGGCGAAGAAAGATACTGAAACTAATATATATAATAATATAATGTAATACAACCTTTTGCTTGTAAGTAGTTGGTGCGAACTGCTGCCGTAAAAATCTTTAATGAGAATTACAATACTACTATACGATTAAAAGAAGCAAGACCCAAATGGAGATGCGGGTGTTGTGAAGCAGAATTGAGGGCAGGCTCTAGAAGTAAAATATCAGATTGATGTTAAACCACGAGCAGTAGGCTTATGTAATCTGATACAATTCGACATGATACGTTAATATCAAATACATCCATATATAGACATGATATGTAGACATATCAAGTTCTAGTAGTTATCTTACATTTAAGGGCAAATTTCAGTTAACTTGGCTAATCAATTAACTTACGTGGCGCCAATTGAATTAAATATTTCAAGACAGTATTATGAGAGTTGAATGTTCCGTTTATTCGTTCTATTGATAGTTGTGATAGAATTTAGAAGATAGTAGCTGACGATCAGACTGGTTTTAACGACTTTAAACTAAGTCAGTAACATACAACTTCAATAAATAGAAATTTTTACAAATAGACTGTGAAAAACATGTTACAAGATTAGGTAAATTTAGACTTTAACACGGAAAACTCATATCAAAGATGTAGGATAGCTGCCATGGGAATACGAACATATGATAAAAATCACTGGATTCATGTAGCGTATTATCTCCAAGTCATGCTCAGCGTATTGAAGATAATTTAAAACAACTACATTATTTGAAAAGATAAATATATTCAGTTAAACATGCTTTATCATAATATTTACAATGTGTTGTTTCTTATACGCCTGTTTGTCAATAGGTAATATTGTTTGTTTTACATGTCTGTGCTGCACAATGATGCCAGTTTTTCTTTCCACAGCCCAGTAGCAAGTACTAATGATAGATTTTCTGGAAACGTCTGCTGCTAGTTTCCCCAAAAATCAAATCTGTTAAATTCCAAACTGTTTGGGTCTGATACGTGTAGGTTGGCAGTGTAATTTTACAGCGAACTCTAATGTGAATATCCTATTGCATTGACATAGGTATAAACTCCTTTTGAAGATTTGTATTGCCCAAATGCAGATTTGTGCATGATTTATTCAATTCCACAAGTCAGGATCTGTCACAATCGAATCGTTCGTTCAGAAGGGACCTTAGAGTTACTGTTTTTCTTGATTTGTACATTATGTCGCTTACGTTGCGTTTGTAAACATTGTGAGGGTATGGAAATGAAGACAGCAGATTAAAGAGAACCGAGACGCCACAATTAATATGCCTTACTTTAAATTACAGCTTATCTCGTTCGACTAAGTCTTTGAATTACAAAGGAGATTATTTTATAGCTATTCCTATAACAAAACACAAGTTTATGAGAGTAACTCAATCGTGTTAGCATTTAAAGCGGTCGTAGTAACAGAAACACACTTTAAGTAATCACATTGTTTGTCTTTTTATGGTGGGTTTACAGTTTTGTCGACTGGGAGATACATACAAACAAAAGACTTTTCCTTAAACATCAGACATTTAAAGGTTGAGCTGTTTAAAGAAAATGTTATAAACAAGATTAGGCTAATAAAACTATTTTTACATTTCTGATCATGGTTGATAATAATATCTCGACCTACACATTGGTATTCATTATCAAATGCAATTTATTTCATTTTCTGAGACCACATGGAAAGTTGAAATACATTTAATCAATTATCATTTCATACATAAAAACATAGTCTGGGCTTCATGGTGTGCAGTTTTAAATATTAATGTTTAATTCTCCGAGGTGTGACGTTCTGTCGAGAGAACAGGATGAAAAATAAATTCAGTGCAAAAATCTAAAAAAAAAAACCCAACAGACCAGGGGCCTTATTCTCAAAAACTTAACTTACAATGATTTTAGTGTTCCTGTTCTCTGATTGGTCAATCACTATAATTGATTTTAAACTAAGTTATATCATCCAATCAGATAACTGGATTTTATCTCAGTTAAGTTTTCAAGAATAAGACCCCAGTTCTCGAAAGCAAAATAGATTTTCATCTTTGAAGGACACAGAACTAATTATTCGACCTTTGTACATTATGTAAGCCATAAGATTTTATAATATAAACATCTATAATTACTCTGGGGACAGAAATAGATAGAAAACACTAAGATAGATATAAACAATTAATTGATGGGATAAAGACAAACCATTCGATTTTTCAGTAAAGGTTATCTCACGTCCAGCTAAATGACAAATTACTGTGGAAATTTAAGTAAAAGAATATGAAAGGGCAGGCTCTATATATTTGAATATTGGGCGAGTCTTTGCAAATGGATTTATCAACCCAACACCCCCATGGGAAAAATCAGATTGTTCAGCTGGTATATCTATTAAACACCAATAAACAAAGATGACTCCTCAGAGACAAGGTAATCCTTGAGGTTATTCTTTGACCTATTTACTTGAAATTGAAGAGTCGAGACAGCTTACTCGTCAGAAACACCTGACTCTTTATCCCTTTTGGGGAGTCAGCAGTTCTAACATTGCTTATTTGGTAAATTAATTATATGTATGATGCTTAAAACATTTTTTTACAAATAACATTCCTGAACAAGAACAATTATTTTATATAAATTTTAGTAATATCGCCAGACAGAGCTTACAAAATACACCAAGTCTGTAATCTGTAACAGGAGAAGTGCATTAGTCACATTAGTTTAAGTGTTTCTGTAATTTTAACTTTTCAGAAAATTGGTAGTAACTTTTTCTGTACAAGTGAAACCACCCGTAAGAAGCAACTATTAGCGATACATGTACATTTCACATTGATGAATATCGCTGTCAAGCTCCAGAAATATTTTACGTTTAGGTTTTTGTTTGTCTGCTACGTGCTGGATACCACGATCTTCAAACGAGCTTGTGTTTATCGAAATAAATACACGAGTTAGTTTTAAATCTCTAATGGGGGGAATCTTGTAAAGTTATGATAGTTTTTTTTCAATCATTAGCATCATAATTTGATACTATAACTCTCCTGGTAAACCTATCAGTGGAATTGAATAAAGATTGTAGACCAGAATAACACACCACAATAAATGAATAGAAAGGATAATGGTGCGAATCGACTTTACTGATTTAAAGACGTCTATTTATCATACTAAGGTTGACAAGATTAATGTAGATTGTAGTATTGCCTTGACGTAAACTAATTACTAAGACAACTTTTCATCTTTATTGAATCCAACTAAGAGCAAAAATTACTATACATGTGTCACGTTGATCCACATTCATCTTTGAGGGTCTCGATTATGACAGATTCACCCAGCGGTTCAGATTTCATCAAATTAAGTCTGACTTAATGATGGGGGGAAAATGAAACGCATACAAATTTGGAATGTAGCAGGAGTAATTCTAGAACAAGCCGAACAAGGTAAACATGAATGATTTGGCTGGAGCAAACAGACCATACAAGAACAATTTATCATTAGACTGAGGGTAATTCCGTGGAAGTAGACTTTTAATTAACTTAATAAATTTACACGTTAAACAGTAGGAAATCTTCATTCGCTAACAAGTAGGCCAAATATTAACCATCTTCTTTCGCATTTGACAATTTAGCCGGTTTCACCAATGCACTGGTCCATGGTAGATTAGAAAACCTTACATCAATTCCCTTAAAAATTTGCTTTGGAATTTGAGTTAAATATTTTTTGTTGTAATCTATCCAGAAATAATTAATCTGTGAAAAATAATTAAGTAAAAAATATTGTATTAATGACCTAGGCCAGTGACTCTATGGGAGAATATCTTCTGCAGTAGCCTACCACTAACAATCTGACCATTCAGAATTATACTTTCCTTCTACCATAACATGATGAAAACAACACACAAGAATATCATTACATATATGCAAATAAAAGACAGAGAAATTATTTCACAACTTTGCGTTTATTTAATTGAATCATCAAAAAACATTGAGTTATAAGAATTTAATAGTTAAATAAAACGTCCATCTGCCGTGGAAATTTCCATGAAACTTGCATATATATAGCAATAAACTGATCTTTATTTGTAATAGATGTTCTTTTTGATTTTTTTTGTAGTTGAATTGAATTATTTACACCATAACTGTCACGTACAAATATAACACAACATTTTATAACACGTGGCATTATGTCAAAACACAAAAGAATGTTGGATGTGGTATGGAATTAAATTTAGATCATTATGTACATAGTGGTATCCAAACAATGCAAGTTCCAATGTAATATTTGTTTTTCTCTTGCTTTACGTCAAGCTATTTCTGATTTAGGCAATAATACAAGTGATGAATTAGTTTTCTGTCGGTTGGGTACATTATCGTGTATAATATTACAATTCTTCTTTTTGACGGAAAAGTTCATCTTATTTTGTTTCTAAAATTTGCTAAGCTCATTTTGATTGTACTTGAAGTATAATTTCCTTGAAAATATTTGATATTACTAAGCCACGACTGATTGAATAAATAAAACCCCTTATCTTTTACATTTGTGGACAATTGAAGACTATGGGAAACCATGTGGTATAGTTAGTTTCGTTCTGTTTCATTTGAATAGTAGACAACAATAAGACATGCAGACATTCATGAAAGTTATAATTGGAATATTTTTTACTGTTAAAATAGTGCTCAATAGGCCTACATTAAATGTATAGCGATATAGAAATATGAAAAGTTCATTAGCTATGTATTATCACATATTAATGTGTGGGCGTATATAAATACCGGATAAGAAAGACTTGGTGAATCCAACTACCAACTACTACGAACAACTACCTAGTTTGCGATATCAGCATCTGCTGGAAGCGAACGTTAACTTGTCACCTACCAACTAACCAAGACTTGGTGAAGTTGCAATGCTAAAATCTGGTGAATTTCTAAAGGGTTGGGGTATTTGATTGGTAATGTTATTCGCTATTATTATCTAACATAAGGCTTCCTTACTTATAATACTCAAAATATAGTGTTTCATGCCTTGGGTTTTTATTTTTTTTTAAACAAAAGCTGTTTTCAGATTCTTCAGATGTGAGATTGATTTTTGACAATAATACAGAAAAATGCGGAGCAGCCAAACAAGTGTTTTGTTTCCAAATCACAACTTTCAAAAATATCATCATTCATCCATAACCTTTCCATCTTCTGTCTATCTATTCATGAATGAATGAAATAAAAAAGAAGGAAGAGAGTATTTTTACTCTAGAAGAAACTGTGACATACCAGAATCAGTCCTTAGATATTCCTTCATACAACAATAATACAAATAAATCCTTGATACCAGTATATTTAGTTTGCCTTGTAGACAACAGTTAATTTGAATCCTAAAATAAAAGCTTTCTGTAACTGAGGCTGTATGTCTCTAAGAAAAATGCTTTTAAGCACCAGATGGTCAAGTGTAGTGACTAAAGCTTCTATAATTTCAAGAAAGCATTGCATTTTATTACAGTGTCAGCTTTTATTGTTCAAGCTGACAAAATAAATGTTGAATTTATAATTTGTAATGTTAACCAAATGAAGGGAAGACATTCAAGATATAAACCAGTTGCCAGTCCTGTCTATTCCATTCCGGACATATAAACAAGGACTTCTAAACACAACTTGGTGATAATAATTTCAACTTTTGGACACGAATAAAGCGGGATTAGATGCTATCAACTAGGATTTGAAGTAGCTCAACTTTTAGGACTGTGTCCTAGGTAGGAGAACCTCAAGGGAGGTGTAACAGCTTTCAGGACCGCGTCCTAGGTAGTGGAACCAATTATCGCTAACCAGCAATAAACGATGTTGCTTACTTCAAAGATCAAGGCCAGGAGGTCTTAAAGACCATCTCTAGATACCAAGACCCGGAGCTTGTTGACTTAGCTCCTATGCCTCTTTTGGGCTATATTATTATTATTTTATGATCCTTATAGACTGTCCTAGATATCGTAGACTAAGACCTAGTCTACACACCTGCCTGGTTTGATCTCAACCAGAATCTACTCTCTTCCCTTCAGTGATCATTGATCCAAAGTAAGGTTTTGTTACATTACATTACATTATAAATTCTATGTGATAAAATAAGGGCTGTGCAAATCTTTCTTCTAAAACCAAATGTCAACTACATCTTAACTCATTCAGTCTTTAAGGTATGAATCTTAGATACATTCAGCTCAATAACTTAAAACACTATTTTAAAATCCAGACGAACTGAAATCTTCAAAACAAACTAAATAGATTGGTATCAAGGATTTATCTGTATCAATGTTATATGTTGAAAATCGAAGGAAAGACCATGATGTATCTCAAATTCTTCTATTGAAAATATACCCTTTCCTGTTCATTTCTAACTTTTTATTTCATCCAACTACAGGTGGATAGACAGAAGATGATTTTGAATGAATGATGATGACTAGTTACTTGAAGAATGAATGTGAAATGAATTTTGTACTAGCAGGCTTTGAAACAATTTTTGTAAAAATCATTCAGACTTCTTTTTTATTAAATTGAGGACAATGATATCGATATCATTAATTCATTTTAGTTATTTCATGGTCTTGAAATAAAGTCAAACAATAGATAACAATAAGGAATAAACATAACCAGTTAAATCAGAACTTTATGGTAGCAAAATATAGAAGTTTGTAATCTGTAACAGGAGAAGTGCATTAGTCACATTAGTTTAAGTGTTTCTGTAATTTTAACTTTTCAGAAAATTGGTAGTAACTTTTTCTGTACAAGTGAAACCACCCGTAAGAAGCAACTATTAGCGATACATGTACATTTCACATTGATGAATATCGCTGTCAAGCTCCAGAAATATTTTACGTTTAGGTTTTTGTTTGTCTGCTACGTGCTGGATACCACGATCTTCAAACGAGCTTGTGTTTATCGAAATAAATACACGAGTTAGTTTTAAATCTCTAATGGGGGGAATCTTGTAAAGTTATGATAGTTTTTTTTCAATCATTAGCATCATAATTTGATACTATAACTCTCCTGGTAAACCTATCAGTGGAATTGAATAAAGATTGTAGACCAGAATAACACACCACAATAAATGAATAGAAAGGATAATGGTGCGAATCGACTTTACTGATTTAAAGACGTCTATTTATCATACTAAGGTTGACAAGATTAATGTAGATTGTAGTATTGCCTTGACGTAAACTAATTACTAAGACAACTTTTCATCTTTATTGAATCCAACTAAGAACAAAAATCACTATACATGTGTCACGTTGATCCACATTCATCTTTGAGGGTCTCGATTATGACAGATTCACCCAGCGGTTCAGATTTCATCAAATTAAGTCTGACTTAATGATGGGGGGAAATGAAACGCATACAAATTTGGAATGTAGCAGGAGTAATTCTAGAACAAGGTAAACATGAATGATTTGGCTGGAGCAAACAGACCATACAAGAACAATTTATCATAAGACTAGTTTAACTGAGGGTAATACCGGGCTTTTAATTAAATTAATAAATTTACACGTTAAACAGTAGGAAATCGTCATTCGCTAACAATTAGTCCGGATATTAACCATCTTCTTTCGCATTTGACAATTTAGCCGGTTTCACCTTTTAAGGTCCGTTTATACTGAGAGCGAGCGCGACCATGACTACGAACGCCACCACTGCGATATGCGCGGTAATGCGCTGATTGAACGAGCTCATAATGTATGATTTGGCATATAGACTATGATATTTGTCTCCATATGTATATTTCTATAGTCGATATCTTCTTTTATCATAAAGAATAGAATGCTTCTCGATCAGCAAAATGAGTTCTTCTGTTTTGTCTCCTGACATGATGAAGCCGTCTGAGAGTGAACTGGCAGACATATATGAACTTTGACCTCACATTCTGATTGGCTAATGTAAATAGTTCGTGCGGTCTTTTCCCAAAAAATCGCTCTGGAGACAATCTTCGCATTCGCCGCTAGTATAAACGATCTAATACAAAATCAGGTCAAGCAATTCAATGCAAACGCCGCATTCGCGTTCGCGGACGCGCTCAGTATAGAAATAATTGGGTTAGGAAGTCGCCATGGTAAGATAAGAATTCTATACAAAACGTTTGATCATTGATACAAAGAAATAAATACTTGTAATGTACTGGTCCATGGTAGATTAGAAAACCTTACATCAATTCCCTGAAAAATTTACTTTGGAATTTGAGTTAAATATTTTTTGTTGTAATCTATCCAGAAATAATTAATCTGTGAAAAATAATTAAGTAAAAAATATTGTATTAATGACCTAGGCCAGTGACTCTATGGGAGAATATCTTCTGCAGTAGCCTACCACTAACAATCTGACCATTCAGAATTATACTTTCCTTCTACCATAACATGATGAAAACACAAGAATATCATTACATGTATGCAAATAAAAGACATTAAAGAAATTATTTCACAACTTGGCGTTTATTTAATTGAATCATCAAAAAACATTGAGTTATAAAAATTTAATAGTTAAGTAAAACGTCCATCTGCCATGGAAATTTCCATGAAACTTGTACTTAATAGCAATAAACTGATCTTTATTTGTAATAGATGTTCTTTTTGATTTTTTTTGTAGTTGAATTGAATTATTTACACCATAACTGTCACGTACAAATATAACAACATTTTATAACACGTGGCATTATGTCAAAACACAAAAGAATGTTGGATGTGGTATGGAATTAAATTTAGATCATTATGTACATAGTGGTATCCAAACAATGCAAGTTCCAATGTAATATTTGTTTTTCTCTTGCTTTACGTCAAGCTATTTCTGATTTAGGCAATAATACAAGTGATGAATTAGTTTTCTGTCGGTTGGGTACATTATCGTGTATAATATTACAATTCTTCTTTTTGACGGAAAAGTTCATCTTATTTTGTTTCTAAAATTTGCTAAGCACATTTTGACTGTACTTCAAGTATAATTTCCTTGAAAATATTTGATATTACTAATCCACGACTGATTGAATGAATAAAACCCCTAATCTTTTACATTTGTGGACAATTGAAGACTATGGGAAACCATGTGGTATAGTTAGTTTCGTTCTGTTTCATTTGAATAGTAGACAACAATAAGACCTACATGCAGACAATCATGAAAGTTATAATTGGAATATTTTTACTGTTAAAATAGTGCCCAATAGGCCTACATTAAATGTAGAGCGATATAGAAATATGAAAAGCTCATTAGCTATGTATTATCACATATTAATGTGTGGGCGTATATAAATACCGGATAAGAAAGACTTGGTGAATCTAACAACCTAGACTACCAACAACTACTTAGTTTGCGATATCAGCATCTGCTGGAAGCGAACGTTAACTTGTCATCTACCAACCCAGTTGCAATGCCAAAATCTGGTGAATTTCTAATGGGTTGGGGTATTTGATTGATAATGTTATTCGCTATTATTATCTAACATAAGGCTTCCTTACTTATAATACTCAAAATATAGTGTTTCATTTCTTGGGTTTTTTTTTTAAACAAAAGATTCTTCAGATGTGAGATTGATTTTTGACAATAATACAGAAAAATGCGGAGCAGCCAAACAAGTGTTTTGTTTCCAAATCACAACTTTCAAAAATATCATCATTCATCCTTAACCTTTCCATCTTCTGTCTATCTATTCATGAATGAATGAAATAAAAAAGAAGGAAGAGAGTATTTTTACTCTAGAAGAAACTGTGACATACCAGAATCAGTCCTTAGATATTCCTTCATACAACAATAATACAAATAAATCCTTGATACCAGTATATTTAGTTTGCCTTGTAGACAACAGTTAATTTGAATCCTAAAATAAAAGCTTTCTGTAACTGAGGCTGTATGTCTCTAAGAAAAATGCTTTTAAGCACCAGATGGTCAAGTGTAGTGACTAAAGCTTCTATAATTTCAAGAAAGCATTGCATTTTATTACAGTGTCAACTTTTATTGTTCAAGCTGACAAAATAAATGTTGAATTTATAATTTGTAATGTTAACCAAATGAAGGGAAGACATTCAAGATATAAACCTGTTGCCAGTCCTGTGTATTCCATTCCGGACATATAAACAAGGACTTCTAAACACAACTTGGTGATAATAATTTCAACTTTTGGACACGAATACAGCGGGATTAGATGCTATCAACTTGGATTTGAAGTAGCTCAACTTTTGGGACTGTGTCCTAGGTAGGAGAACCTTAAGGGAGGTGTAACAGCTTTCAGGACCGCGTCCTAGGTAGTGGAACCAATTATCGCTAACCAGCAATAAACGATGTTGCTTACTTCAAAGATCAAGGCCAGGAGGTCGTAAAGACCATCTCTAGATACCAAGACCCGGAGCTTGTTGACGTAGCCCCTATGCCTCTTTTGGGCTATATTATTATTATTTTATGATCCTTATAGACTGTCCTAGATATCGTAGACTAAGACCTAGTCTACACACCTGCCTGGTTTGATCTCAACCAGAATCTACTCTCTTCCCTTCAGTGATCATTGATCCAAAGTAAGGTTTTGTTACATTACATTATAAATTCTATGTGATAAAATAAGGGTTGTGCAAATCTTTCTTCTAAAACCAAATGTCAACTACATCTTAACTCATTCAGTCTTTAAGGTATGAATCTTAGATACATTCAGCTCAATAACTTAAAACACTATTTTAAAATTCAAACGAACTGAAATCTTCAAGACAAACTAAATAGATTGGTATCAGGGATTTATCTGTATCAATGTTATATGTTGAAAATCGAAGGAAAGACCATGATGTATCTCAAATTCTTCTATTGAAAATATACCCTTTCCTGTCCATTTCTAACTTTTTATTTCATCCAACTACAGGTGGATAGACAGAATATGATTTTGAATGAATGATGACTAGTTACTTGAAGAATGAATGTGAAATGAATTTTGTACTAGCAGGCTTTGAAACACAATTTTTGTAAAAAATCATTCAGACTTTTTTTTTTATGAAATTGAAGACAATGATATCGATATCATTAATTTCAAGGAATAATTCATTTTATGGTCTTGAAACATAGTCAAACAAGAGATAACAATAAGGAATCAACATTACCAGTTAAATCAGAACTTTATGGTTGCAAAATATAGAAGTTTGTATATCCAGAAGGACTGTCATGTTAACAGAAATTTGTGATATTGCGTCGAAAGGGACAGATGATTATTATTGTCAAGTTTATTCATACTCCACCTAGCCTATAACACAAATAGAACGTAACCTATTTTCTTCCCATCAGCGTTGGTTAAATCTCTTACGAAGTGGTTCACTTATTCATTAAGAGTTAACCATTTTATATTTGATTGACAGCAAAGACGTATATAAAAACTTAGAACCTAACCATCTTATTCATTCAATCAATCGTGGCTTAGTAATATCAAACATTTTTAAGGAAATTATACTTGAGAAGTCCATTTTCCATTTGTCGATTTTAACTACATGTACATTGTACTCATAATGCGTGCAGACAGCTTCGAAGCCTCTTGTGAGGTTCTTCAGTGAGGTAATTAAGGTTGAAACCTTGCTATTAGGCAACGTCATGAAAGCACTCAAATGGTAGTGAAATTAAAATTATTTTATCGATCACAAACAAATGAATTTTAAAAACATATTACTGCGGAAAATGTCACTCTTCCATTTCGTCATTATCAGGAAAATATTGGGTGTGTAAAAAACGAAGACCCTAAAGACCTAAGACCTAAGACCTAAAAAAGGAAGATCCTACCAGGTAAAAAACGAAGACCTAAAAAAGGAAGACCCCACCAGGTAAAAAACGAAGACCTAAAAAAGGAAGACCCTACCAGGTAAAAAACGAAGACCCTGTGAAAAAAATCCGACAAGATATAGGAATATTGCATTGAAATTTCACTCGAAGGTTAAGCCAGTCAATACGCCAATTTCCCCAGAAAATTAGCAAAATCCATCACCCCACCCTTTCCTACAGGATGAAACAATAATGGCGGGCGTGCTGAATTCCATCAATCTACAGGAAACTTTTTTATTCCCTTTTCGAACGCAACCAAAATGCTCACACGACACCAAGGGCATCACCTCACTGCCTTGCACGAGGTATTTTTTCATTCCACAATATAGTAAGCCCACTTTGATAAAAATTTCAGAGGTAAAAAAGGAGGACCCCACGAGGTAAAAAACGAAGAACCTATGAAAAAATTCGACAAGATATAGCAATATTGCATTGAAATTTCACTCCAAGGTTAAGCCAGTCAATACGCCAATTTCCCCAGAAAATTAGCAAAATCCATCACCCCCTCCCTTTCCTACAGGATGAAACATAAAAATTTCAGAGGTAAAAAAGGAAGACCCCACGAGGTAAAAAACGAAGACCCTGTGAAAAAATCCGACAAGATATAGGAATATTGCATTGAAATTTCACTCGAAGGTTAAGCCAGTCAATACGCCAATTTCCCCAGAAAATTAGCAAAATCCATCACCCCCTCCCTTTCCTACAGGATGAAACAATAATGGCGGGCGTGCTGAATTCCATCAATCTACAGGAAACTTTTTTATTCCCTTTTCGAACGCAACCAAAATGCTCACACGACATCAAGGGCATCACCTCACTGCCTTGCACGAGGTATTTTTTCATTCCACAATATAGTTAGCCCACTTTGATAAAAATTTCAGAGGTAAAAAAGGAAGACCCCACGAGGTAAAAAACGAAGACCCTATGAAAAAATTCGACAAGATATAGCAATATTGCATTGAAATTTCACTCGAAGGCTAAGCCAGTCAATACGCCAATTTCTCCAGAAAATTAGCAAAATCCATCACCCCCTCCCTTTCCTACAGGATGAAACATAAAAATTTCAGAGGTAAAAAAGGAAGACCCCACGAGGTAAAAAACGAAGACCCTGTGAAAAAATCCGACAAGATATAGGAATATTGCATTGAAATTTCACTCGAAGGTTAAGCCAGTCAATACGCCAATTTCCCCAGAAAATTAGCAAAATCCATCACCCCCTCCCTTTCCTACAGGGTGAAACATAAATGGCGGGCGTGCTGAATACACGGGTGATTCCATCAATATATAGGAAACATTTTTATTCCCTTTTCGAAAGCAACCAAGGGCATCACCTCACTGCCTTGCACGAGGCATTTTTTCATTCCACAATATAGTTAGCCCACTTTGATAAAAATTTCAGAGGTAAAAAAGGAAGACCCCACGAGGTAAAAAACGAAGACCCTGTGAAAAAATTCGACAAGATATAGCAATATTGCATTGAAATTTCACTCGAAGGCTAAGCCAGTCAATACGCCAATTTCCCCAGAAAATTAGCAAAATCCATCACCCTTTCCCTTTCCTACAGGGTGAAACAATAATGGCGGACGTGCTGAAGTCACGGGTGATTCCATCAATATAGAGGAAACATTTTTATTCCCTTTTCGAAAGCAACCAAAACTCTCACACGACACCAAGGGCATCACCTCACTGCCTTGCACGAGGTATTTTTTCATTCCACAATATAGTTTCTGGGGAAATTGGCGTATTGACTGGCTTAGCCTTCGAGTGAAATTTCAATGCAATATTTCTATGTCTTGTCGGATTTTTTCACAGGGTCTTCGTTTTTTACCTCGTGGGGTCTTCCTTTTTTACCTCTGAAATTTTTATCAAAGTGGGCTAACTATATTGTGGAATGAAAAAATACCTCGTGCAAGGCAGTGAGGTGATGCCCTTGGTGTCGTGTGAGCATTTTGGTTGCTTTCGAAAAGGGAATAAAAATGTTTCCTCTATATTGATGGAATCACCCGTGAATTCAGCACGTCCGCCATTATTGTTTCACCCTGTAGGAAAAGGAAGGGTGATGGATTTTGCTAATTTTCTGGGGAAATTGGCGTATTGACTGGCTTAACCTTCGAGTGAAACTTCAATGCAATATTCCTATATCTTATCGGATTTTTTCACAGGGTCATCGTTTTTTACCTCGTGGGGTCTTCCTTTTTTACCTCTGAAATTTTTATCAAAGTGGGCTAACTATATTGTGGAATGAAAAAATACCTCGTGCAAGGCAGTGAGGTGATGCCCTTGGTGTCGTGTGAGCATTTTGGTTGCTTTCGAAAAGGGAATAAAAATGTTTCCTCTATATTGATGGAATCACCCGTGAATTCAGCACGTCCGCCATTATTGTTTCACCCTGTAGGAAAAGGAAGGGTGATGGATTTTGCTAATTTTCTGGGGAAATTGGCGTATTGACTGGCTTAACCTTCGAGTGAAATCTCAATGCAATATTCCTATATGTTGTCGGACTTTTTCACAGGGTCTTCGTTTTTTACCTCGTGGGGTCTTCCTTTTTTAGGTCTTCGTTTTTTACCTGGTGGGGTCTTCATTTTTTAGGTCTTCGTTTTTTACCTGGTGGGGTCTTCCTTTTTTAGGTCTTCGTTTTTTACCTGGTAGGGTCTTCCTTTTTTAGGTCTTAGGTCTTAGGTCTTTAGGGTCTTCGTTTTTTACACACCCGGAAAAGATTCCATCGGAAAACTTTGAAACTTGATTTTAAATGGAAGGGAACTTTAAAATTGGCTGAAATTGGAAGTGAATATTTAGGACACATAGTGTTATCTTGTTTTTAAAATCAAAATCGATATTCCAATGCGAAGACTTTACTTACTAGTCATTTATGACGAAAACATCGTGTCATGGGAGCGACAATGAGATCGTATGCCATTGGACATTTTTAAACTATATTTAAATTTCTATAATAGTTTCTAGAGGTAATATTACAAGTGCTGTACTGTCCCTGAACATTTTAAAAGCAACATGTCTAGAGTAACTCAGTTATATTCTAGTTTCTAGAAGTTATATTACAAGAGCTTTATACCGACCCAGGCCATTTTAAAAACAACATGTCTAGAGTAACTTATTTCTATACTAGTTTCTAGAAGTTATATTACAAGAGCTTTACTGTCCCTGAACATTTTAAAAACAACATGTCTAGAGTAACTCATTTCTATAATAGTTACTAGAAAATATATTACAAGAGCTTTACTGACCCTGAACATTTTAAAAACAACATGTCTAGAGTAAATCATTTCTATACTAGTTTCTAGAAGTTATATAACAAGAGCTTTACTGACCCTGAACATTTTAAAAACAACATGTCTAGAGTAACTAATTTTTATACTAGTTTCTAGAAGTTATATTTATTACAAGTGCTTTACTGACCTAGAACATTTTAAAAACAACATGTCTTGAGTAACTCATTTCTATTTTAGTTTCTAGAAGTTGTATTACAAGTGCTTTACTGACCCAGGACATTTTAAAAACAACATGTCTAGAGTAACTTATTTCTATAATAGTTTCTAGAAGTTGTATTACAAGTCCTTTACTGACCCAGGACATTTTAAAAACAACATGTCTAGAGTAACTCATTTCTATACTAGTTTCTAGAAGTTGTATTACAAGTGCTTTACTGACCTAGAACATTTTAAAAACAACATGTCTTGAGTAACTCATTTCTATAATAGTTTCTAGAAGTTGTATTACAAGTGCTTTACTGACCCAGGACATTTTAAAAACAACTTGTCTAGAGTAACTCAGTTATATTCTAGTTTCTAGAAGTTATATTACAAGAGCTTTATACCGACCCAGGCCATTTTAAAAACAACATGTCTAGAGTAACTTATTTCTATACTAGTTTCTAGAAGTTATATTACAAGAGCTTTACTGACCCAGGACATTTTAAAAACAACATGTCTAGAGTAACTCATTTCTATAATAGTTTCTAGAAGTTATATTACAAGTGCTTTACTGTCCCTGAACATTTTAAAAACAACATGTCTAGAGTAACTCATTTCTATACTAGTTTCTAGAAGTTATATTACAAGTGCTTTACTGACCCTGAACATTTTAAAAACAACATGTCTAGAGTAACTCATTTCTATACTAGTTTCTAGAAGTTATATTACAAGAGCTTTACTGTCCCTGAACATTTTAAAAACAACATGTCTAGAGTAACTCATTTCTATACTAGTTTCTAGAAGTTATATTACAAGTGCTTTACTGACCCTGAAAATTTTAAAAACAACATGTCTAGAGTAACTCATTTCTATACTAGTTTCTAGAAGTTATATTACAAGTGCTTTACTGTCCCTGAACATTTTAAAAACATCATGTCTAGAGTAACTCATTTCTATACTAGTTTCTAGAAGTTATATTACAAGTGCTTTACTGACCCTGAACATTTTAAAAACAACTTGTCTTGAGTAACTTATTTTTATACTAACGAAAGTCGCTTCAAATATACTTAAAATAAACAATACACTTTCTATTTCAATGCGTTTCTGTATATGGCGTGGTCTCACAAAACTACGAGACATATTTTTAACTTTCATACGTGGAATATTCTTCATGCAGATGGATTGAAAGCCTCAAAATTTAGTACTAGATTTTTTTTTGAGACACCCGATATAATGAACATGTTTCTAGGATATGAACAAAATATATTATGAATTATGATATATATGATGGATATTTTTCAAGGGTATGTATAATTGATACCTGTTTGGGATATGCAAAATGAATATTAATTTTAAATATGTATTATGAATATTTGTTTAGGATATGTATAATGTATATTTATTTGGGATATGTATAATGAATATTTATTTGGGATATGTATAATGTGTATTTGTTTGAAATATGTATAATGTATATTTATTTGGGATATGCATAATGTATATTTGTTTGGGATATGTATAACCTATATTTGTTTTGGATATTTGTTTGGAATATGTATAATGTATATTTATTTGGGATATGTATAATGAATATTTATTTGGCATATGTATAATGTATATTTGTTTGAAATATGTATAATGTATATTTATTTGGGATATGCATAATGTATATTTGTTTGGGATATGTATAACTTATATTTGTTTTGGATATTTGTTTGGAATATGTATAATGTATATTTATTTGGGATATGTATAATGAATATTTATTTGGGATATGTATAATGTATATTTGTTTGGGATATGTATAATGAATATTTATTTGGGATATGTATAATGTATATTTGTTTGGGATATGTATAATGTATATTTATTTGGGATATGTATAATGAATATTTATTTGGGATATGTATAATGTATATTTGTTTGGGATATGTATGATGAATATTTATTTGGGATATGTATAATGTATATTTGTTTGGGATATATATAACTAATATTTGTTTTGGATATGTACAATGTATATTTATTTTCGGATATGTATAACTAATATTTGTTTCGAATATGTAGGTTATTTGTTTGAGATGTATAATACATAGCACAAACTGTTCCAAAAGAATTTTAATCTCTTACCTGATTCTATTATTCATCATTTATAAAGTTCTGATTATTTATTGGAATTCTTTTGGTTAAAAATCATTATGAGTTTTGTTGGTTATAGGCGACAGGTAAACGTCAACTGACGTCACAGTTAATCACACCCACCGGAAATTTCTAAACCTAAAATTATAAAGATGTTTTCTGTCTTATGTATGTGTATCAGGAACTTCAATTTTTACTATTCCAACAATGTCTTATTTTCCTGTAACTGTTAGAACGGAAAGGTGATGCGCAATATAGTTTTATGGCCCATCTTATTGGGCAAATGGAAAGCAACAAAGTTTCACACTGAACTGTACCTCATTGGGCAAGAGGAAAGCAACCAAGTTTTATGTCCCACGTAACTGTACCTCATTGGGCAAATGAAAAGCTACCAAGTTTTATGTCCCACTGTACTGTACCCCATTTGGCAAATGAAATGTAACCAAGTTTTATGTCCCACTGTACTGTGACTCATTGGACAAATGCAAAGCAACCAAGTTATGTCCCACTGTACTGTACCTCATTGGGAAAATGAAAAGCAACCAAGTTTTATGTCCCACTGATTTGTACCTCATTGGGAAAATGAAAGCAACCACGTTTTATGCCCCACTGTACTGTACCCCATTGGGCAAATGAAAAGTAACAAAGTTGTCCCTCTATACCTAATTGGGAACATGGAAGAAAGCAAACGAGTTGTTCACTGATTTGTAGGCCATCTATTACATTTTAACCTATACGATTAATGAAACGCCATGGTTGATGTTCTTGTTTAGATTATGAACCCACACCAGAATAACCCACATCAACATACACAGGCAATAGGAAACAGGCAAATATCACAAGATTTATCAGATTTATCAGATTATTAGAATAAGACCAAACTTACAATTGATGGTAGTTGTTCTGTGATTTCCATTGTATTGTTATATTTTTATTTTTCACTTATCATATCAACTGTATCTTCTTCTGTATTTTTCTTACTTTGATCAAATTACGTTGACATGAAAATAAAATATTTGAATTGTGTACTTAAAATGTAATCTGACTTCAAACCTTTTACTTCTTTTAGGTCTTAATATGACCAGTAACCTCATGCCGTGTATAATAAGGGAAATGGGAAAAGATAATTGTCGAATGCATTTCAAATGAATATGTTCTAATCGCATATATCTACTTCCATACTAAATTTTGTCTATGTCTTTTGCCATATAATGTAATGTTTGAAACATTTTAAATTAGAAACACAACGATTAACTAAACTATAGACATTTTCAGGAATTAAAATTTAATTTCAAATTTACCTTAAATTTCAATATTTGATTGTGTTGAGATCCTTCACGACAGTTTGAACTACCAGTACAGTCAAGGATTGAAATTTGAATGTGTGGAAACAAAAGAATAAGTGTAAAGTGTTCAGTTTACTCACCTGTCTGAAAAGTGATCAGTTATATCTTTAACTCTAGGTTACTATTTGAGGAAATAGATTGAATGGTAGAGATTGGTGTTCAGGAAAGCTTGTTTGATTCTCATAAAAACGATTCAGCTAAATTCGGATTGAAACACCGATATTAGATTTGATGGCATTTTGAATTTCATCCAATCAGAATTAAAACTTTGTTTACCAGGTTCAGTTTCTGAAGCAATCAAACAAGGTGTATTAAGGAAAACAGTATCAAAGATTATAGTGTCAATTTCCAAACCAATTTTTAGAGTAAGGGTGGGACACTTTCGGGGAGATGGTGAAGGCGTTTAAGATCAGAGCAAAAGTAAATAAGCAAAGCCAAACAAGATTTTTTTTAGTTGATCGGTAATAGTGTTCACAACTTAATGTCGGAATTTAAACGTTAGAATTCATGTGTATTCATAATTATCAGAGTTTGAAAGTCAAAATACGAATAAAATTTTAGTGAGGCTTTGTCTTAAAAAGTAAACTGCTAGATAATTAATTTGGTAATTTGAAGAGAATACATTATGCTATTTTCTTTCCATTCTCGTACTTTTGAAGGCTGTCTATAAAACAATGAGTTCGTTTGGTCGCTTTGCTTTACTTGCCAGAATACATGTTTAACGATAAAACTATAGTTTCAATTTCTAAAGTTAACAGGTCCAAATTATAAATATAAAGAAAATCGATGCTGGACAACAGATTGACAAATTTCGTTTCATGTGAAACAAATGGCCATTCCGGATTTTGTCCGAAACCTTTAGTTTTTCAAGTAGTTTTTAGTGAAGTTGAGCACGATGCAGCAAGTTTGGTAATGCAATAAACCGCACCCACCGTGTGTTTTCATGGATTTCCAGATTCGTTTTATGATTAGTATGATTCGTATTATTCTAGTTCTACACTTAAAATTCATGCATGAAAATAGGTATTATGAGTTAAGACTCTTGCACGTTAAACAGATTAGATCACGGTACGAGACGTCGTCTTTTATGATTTCTGGACATATAGCCAATATATTAGGTTCAAGGGAAATAACTGATAAATCTTTCGTCTATTGTTTTCCGAGCAAAATAATAATTGTTGTTAATGCGAAATGTTGGACCAGGTCTTCTCAATTAATTATTGTAAAGGGCCTAATGCATTTTATGAAAAAAAATATTAGAGTCAAAAAGAGCTTAGCTAGCATAGCATAGTTTTAGTGGAAGGGGTCACTCATGAGGGCGTTGAGGGCCGGATTTGGAGAAGGCTTGTGTTAGACTTATTCTGTACTTCTCACTTTAGAGAGACTGAAGACGAGAGGGCATAAGTCTATTACCACAAGCATGAAAATAACAACCCTATACTCTGTATAATTCTTTAGTCTTAGGACAGGATTACACCAATCCGGTATTGATGAGATGCTGAGAGCTAAATATATACTCGTTAATTTCTATATCTGGCTTGATATGGTTGGAAATCTCTTATAATCGCTAATTTGAAGTTCAGATATTCTTAATTAATTTGCTTCAAACAAAAGAAAACAATTTATTTTGTTGACGATATTTGTTTCTCAGATTTAAAGATTGAATATGTTATGTTTTATCATTACCATCTCCTTAATTTATCCACACATCGCCGAAATGGGCAATTATATATGAGTTTAATTAAAGTCTTCTTTAATTTAAGACAAAAGGAGCTTGAAGCTTTTGTTTTTGTGTGATTTTATAGAAAAAAAGGTTATAAACGTAAAATTTGAAAATTGCTAACAACACAAGACTACGGACCTCAAACTCCTCGGCTTAAGAAGTTCGTATTTGTATTTAATGGTAGTAAAACACATACATAAAACAGGTTGATAAAGTAGATAAATAGAAGTAAATACTGTTTGCAGTTAGATATGCTCCTTGGCTCATACCTTGTTGATGAGGTCCAGAAGTCCAAAATAGTACCTGCAGTTCAAAGTAAATACATGCATGAATCTTAGAAATCGTTTCAATTAAAATTTACATGTTTTTAATAACGATTTCTTCACTGCCCCTTTTAAAGGCCATGTCCTTAAATCAAACTATGATATCACGAGACTTTGATCATCACTGATGGGTGTTAATTTGTAATTTGATGATGAGAATAACTATGATGTGACGACCAGGTTTTATCTAAAGCTATATTTGTATATGTATTTATCATAGTTTAGTTATTATCAACTAAGTTATATTTCATATCAATTGTTTTACTGTTACACCGATAATTAACCCACCCACACATAGTCTGTCTATTTTTGCAATTTTTACTCCCTTCCTAAGAAAATGAGAAAATAAAAAGTGTGATGTGTGCTGGAAAAAAGTTTTGTGTGCTGAAGTGAGGTAGCATTTCATTGGATTCGTTGCTGTTGAGTGTCGAGGTCATATTTACAATGCATTAACTGCTATCACAACGGGATTGTTGTAGATTACCAGATATAATATAAAATTTAATGCTCATGTCGAAAAACATGTTGTCCAAATGAAAACCCCCAGTTGGATCAATTGCGAATCATTTCAACCTTTTTCAACCAATCAAACAAATTAAAGTGTAAGTGTAATTAAATAGATTTTAAAGATTGCAAAATAGTTATCTATACTGATAATGCGTATCATGGTCGATCACATGACAATATCATTAATATGTATCAAAAGTTGAGCAATAAACTGTGATCTTGACATAATAATGGAATATTTAAAGGTTTCGTTTAACTGTGTTTCAATATAAGTAATAAAGAACCGTTATTTTGTTAGGAAAACATCACAAAATGGCTACTAACGTTACCATCAACCAATGCAGCATTTGTTTAGAAAAGTTTAATCAACCTAAATTGATAGATTGTCACCATAGTTTTTGTTTGGGATGTTTAGAAGATTATGTTTCAAAGTTTGCTAGAAATGGTTCGTTCCCGTGTCCACTCTGTCGTAGAAATAATAAGGTACCAACCGGTGGTGTTAAAGAATTCTCGTCTAATTTTTACATTGATCAAACAGAAAGTGTCAACAAAGTTTATTGTGTTAACCACGACGAACAGAAACCACTCGAGTTGTATTGTAAACAATGTTTCCAAGCTGTTTGCTCAAAATGTTTTACTACAAAACACAATGGACACGAGTTTGTGGATTTAGAGGATGAAATCATAAACGATTCTTTAAAAATAGATCAAACTGAAGTATCTAAACAGCTTGGTGAGAAAGTTAAAACATTCGATGACCATTTAGAAAAGTTGAAATTTACAAAACGTCGATTAGATTTGATTACGAAGACTTCAAAAGAGAGAGTAGAAAAGAAAGTTGAGGAACTTTGTGACGAAATAAAGAAGCGAGGTGAAGATTTTATAGCAGATATTCAGGATGTTGACGATAGAGAAAGGGGGAAGCTGAATAAAGCTACTAATGTGGTAGAGGGAAAACAGAAAGACCTGAGAAACTATGTCAAATTGTTAGAAGACTCATCAAGTTTACAATCATTGGTGAAGGTATTGGACACGTTACCAAAAGCAAAAGCTCTGTTAGCTGATAATTGTAGTTCAGATATTAAATTTCCTGAAGTAGGTTTCCCAATATTTAAGACCAACGACAAAGTGTTTAATGTAACTGGGGAACAGCTAGGAGAATTTGATACTTCTAAGACGATTACGTTCAGGTCATCATTTGATTCCGATATTTTAAAAGATGAGAAAAAACAACATTTTGCAGTGGATAATCACGATTTAGGACAGCTTTCCGTGTGTTTGGCAGCAAGAAAGAGGACAGATAAGCTTGGACTTTATTTGAACCTAAACGAAAATGACAATTCCCAAAACTTAATGTTTTGTACCATCGAGTTTACTATTAAATTGATAAGCTACACAGATAGTAGTAAGTCGAAATTACTGGAGACAAACCACACCTATAAAGCTGTCGAATGTAGCTGGGGATGGAGTTTCATTGACTGGGACAAATTTGTCGATCCTAAAAATGGATTTATTGACGAAAACAACAATTTTCAGGTTGAAGCTTCAGCAATATGTACAGACTTAAAATGGAAAGAATAATATTTATCTTACTTATCTCATCTTTAATACTGTATTGATTAGACCAATATAGCATATAAGATAACATTTTTTGTTAAATTTGTCGAACATTGCTGTGATGTTAAAGTATGCGTGGTCAAGAGAGTATTCCTGTACCTATAGCAAGGTAAACTGATACTATACACGAGACTGGCTGTATCCTAAAAAAACAATCATCTGTTTGTAGACGTTATTGAAAGCACTTGCTAAAAAATGTCCACTTATCAAGTGATATATGTGTCTTTTATTGCTAATTTGGACATTGTATTTGTGACACTGTTTTATTAAGGCATGTAACCCGCCTGAATATAGATGTAACCCGACTTAATATAGAAATAATTGTTCTGATTTAGACTGTAAGTCGTAGGTGTTAGTTAGATTAATAGTATAGAGACACCTCCACAATTTTTCTCATTTACAGGGACTGAATCTTTCATAAAAGCATACTTAGCAGGTGTCATCAAGCACTTCGTGTAAGTGGAATTGCTAGAACCACAGACGTCTGATTGAAAATTGATATCAGTGTTCCAATAAACATAGAACATGTCGAAAACCTTTGAACAGTACCTTTAACTAAAGTACTGTATACACTGACAACAATTTTGACAATCTTGTTAGTGTGTACAGTTCGGAAACATTCGGCAACAAGTTGCCCAATATGTTGTCGAACTGTTGTCGTGTGTGTACATGACAAAATTTTTGTTTCCCAGATGTTTTGGCTACTTCTTAACCAACATAATCAATAGTAAACAACCGAAATAAAACCAAAAGAATCACACGGGTTTCTAATAAATTAGATTTTCAATAACTGAAAATACAATAACCTCGTGCTAATTAGTGAAATAAAGTAACTGAAAGTGTTTGGGGTGAAGTTCTGTGCAGAGACACCACTCCTAAAGAAATTTGGAAACATAAGCGAGAACAAATGACAAATAAACGTGACACTTTCTAAAATTCCCAATTTGCCTTTTTTTACCTCATGGATCTCATCTAAAGGTACCATTTCTCAAGAAGTGACCATCTGTCCCTTCAGCTTCTGGTCAGTCAGTTTGTCTCACAGGTGTCGGTAATGACTCTCTTGAGGAACAGGTGTACTGCACTGGGGTTAAAGGGACTGAACTGAACTGAAAGCCAGGATGGTAGCTTCCTGAGAGAGGCTACCTTCAGATGAGATCCATGAGAGCTTATCAGGATGGAAAATGGTTGATATTGGTGGTCGATGTGGTGAAGGCACAATGAACACAGGTTGAAATGCGTATTTGCTCTGACATTGAATTTTTTGACATGCTATTAATTTTCGGAGCAGTACTTGTACAATTTGTATTCGATGACTCTCATATTTTCGAGGCTGACAAGGACATGTTGAAGTAAATATGTGAGATAGGTTCATTAGCAGCTGAGATACCTACTGTCAAACTTGGGGACGTTTTTATTGCGACACTCGATATACACAATTATTAATGTTTATTGGTTTAAATTTAAAATTTCAATATGATCAAAATTGTGAATGTGAACATATGAGACCATTTCATATGTTGTACCAATATCCCAATATGTTTATTAGATGAAACATTTTCTATTTTACAAGTGAAAGATGATCTTATTGATGGTTTGTAACAAACATACATTTAGTTTTAAATTTATTAACAATCTCAAATTATTTCACAATTACAGTTTACATCTCAAACTTTAATAAATATAAAAATGTATAGATGACAGAGTAACAACATGTTTCTTTTATGCTTTAATTTTATATTTTATACCAGTACATGTATAATTGTTCTTGATTAATTTATGTTGTATTTTATATAAGTTTGGTAAAATGTATCCTCGAAAAGTGATCATTGTGATTATTCTTATAGAATCATTATTCTGAAATCAACAAATTCTTCTTAATTGATACAAAATTGTTTATTATCTCCTATCTTTTAGCACTAAATTTGAAAATTACCGACATCATAATTATCTTTGATAGAATTATTTACCTTCCAACAGAAAACATTCAAATCAGATCGTTAACAAATTGTTCGGTTTAACTTAATCAAGGGAAATAACCCAGATAGTCCTCTCAATAGTTTATAATAAGAGAAACTAATTGGTAATATTTTATATACACAAGTAAAACTCATTGTTATAATTACGTGATATACAACAGTAGTATTAGAAGAAAAGTCAGACTTCATAGAAAACATCTGGGCTTCGCCGGAGAGCTTCCATGCACATATTCATATAGGTTGCATAGCATCGGGCACGGTGTCTCCAATATGGTAGGCTATTTGACACTTCATTATTATGAAATTTAAAAAGTTTCACGAATGAGGGTGCGATCTGGACACGATTAACATCGGGATGAGAACCAGCTTCTATCATGCTTACTAAGAATTTTTAAAGTTCTAACTACGTTTATAACTACGCTAAACTAGGCTTCAATACTTTTAATTACGTTTATGTTTTTTTACTTTAGGTCAACTACGGCCATCCCTCACTACTGTCAACAACAGTTTTACAATAATAGCTAGCTATATAATAAAACATATCAGAGCAACACTTCACTCATATTAACATACACAATTACTATTCTTTCCATTTTATGTCTGTACATATTACTGAAGCTTCCACATGAAAATTTTTGTTGTTGTCAATAAATCCATTTTTAGGATCTACAAATTTATCCCAGTCGATGAAACCCTGCCACCCCCAACTCATTACGTCAGGTTTATAGGTAGTATTTGATCGCAGTATTTTCGACTTACAACTATCTGTGAAGCTTATCAATTTAATTGTGTACTCAAGAGTACAAGACATTAGGTTCATTAAATTTCCATTTTCGTTTAAGTTCAAATAAAGTCCAAGCTTATCTGTCCTTTGTCTTGCTGCCAAACAAAAGGAAAGTTTTCCTATTTCATGATTATCTACTGCATATTGTGCACGACCGTATTTAACACTTTCGAAATCAAGTGTAGACTTGAACATGGCCATCTTAGAAGTATCCAATTCTCCCAGCAGTTCTCCAGTTACATTAGGTTCTTTGTCGTTGGTCTTAAATATTGGGAAATCCACTTCAGGAAAGTTAATATCTCTACTACAATTATCAGCTAACGGTGATCTGTCTTTAGGTAACGTGTCCAATACATGTACCTTCAATTGTAAATTTGATGAGTCTTCTAACAATTTGACATAGTTTCCAACTAGCTCCCTACTTTCTCTATCGTCAACATCCTGAATATCTGCTATAAAATCTTCACCTCGCTTCTTTATTTCATCACAAAGTTCCTCAACTTTCTTTTCAACTTTCTCTTTTGAAGTCTTTGTAATCAAATCTAATCGACGTTTTTTAAAATATAATATTTCTAAATGGTCTTGGAATGTTTTAAGTTTCTCTTCGAGCTGTTTAGAAACTCTCGTTTGGTCTAGTTCCTCCTCCAAATCCACAAACTCATGTCCATTATGTTTGGTAATGTAACATCTTAAGCAAACAGCTTGGAAACATTGTTTACAGTACAACTCAACTGGTTTCTGTTCGTCGTGGTTAACACAATAAACTTTGTTGACACTTTCTGTTTGATCAATGTAAAAATTAGACGAGAAGTCTTTAACACCACCGGTTGGTACCTTATTATTTCTACGACAGAGTGGACACCGGAACGAACCATTTCTAGCAAACTTTGAAACATAATCTTCTAAACATCCCAAACAAAAACTATGGTGACAATCTATCAATTTAGGTTGATTAAACTTTTCTAAACAAATACTGCATTGGTTGATGTTAACGTTAGTAGCCATTTGTGATGTATTCCTAAAGCATTGCCGGAAAACACTGAGTTAAGTTAAACTAGCAAATCTTTTCTATATTCCGATAGACCTTAAATGTAATATAACACACTAGGAAAACTTAAACATGTTTAATACTGTTAGGACATTTAGGGCAGACGTAATACACGTGAACAATGAAATAGAACAAGAAAAAGTAACGTCAAATCTAAATAAAGGTTTTTATTTTGTAACAATTGGCGGTGTATTGCTCAAGTTTTGACTTATAGGGATTGTAAAGAGGATTTCTAGCCTTTTTATGTGTACGAGAGGAACTTCACACTTCTATTTGGTACATTCTAATTACCTCTGTGCCATGGTTACTATTTTTCCAGAAAGACTTCACCGGATATGACGCACGCCCAGCTGCTTCTAAGTTTCAGATCACATGTAATATAACATGGCGTTATCTTCCCTTTCAATGGTAGTAGATGCATATTTCAGTCTTTTTTCGGCAGTAAAATCTCCGATTTGATTGGAAAGAGATAAAACTTGATAAAGCTGATAATTCACATATATTATGAGTGAGAGATTTTCATTTTAATTTAAAAATGATGGAATCTTAAATTTAATTGTATAACTCTGTAATTTCATTGGACAAATTTTGTGGGAACAAGATTGTATTCAATATGCGTGAAAAATAGGTAAACAAGATATCCGGGAAAAGATTTCAAATTACCTATAATAATAATAATAGTATGATTCATTTTGAAACTAAGTGATTAGTATTCACTATAATACAGTGTACGTATATAAAAGGTTTTCAATAAGCATATCAAATTATTATTGTCGAGATCGTATGACAGAAGAATATATAATGATTCATTATTTATTCAAAATTCCTTTTTATTGGGGAAAGAAAATTATATTTATTGCATATGTAAGTTAAAGGTATACTTCCTTTTAGAATGAACTTTTGAATTCACAAACTTTACCAATATGAACATACTGGTATTTATACAACAGAATCCCTGTAATATTATCGTGTGTCTGTACAATTATCGTGTGTCTGTGTAATATTATCGTGTGTCTGTGTAATATTAACGAGTGTCTATGTGTATCTGTGTATTGTTATCGTGTGTATGTGTAATATTATCGTGTGTCTGTGTAATATCATCGTGTGTCTGTGTAATATTATCGTGTGTCTGTACAATTATCGTGTGTCTGTGTAATATTATCGTGTGTCTGTGTAATATTAACGAGTGTCTATGTGTATCTGTGTATTGTTATCGTGTGTATGTTTAATATTATCGTGTGTCTGTGTAATATTATCGTGTGTCTGTGTAATATTATCACGTGTCTGTGTAATATTATCGAGAGTATGTGTAATATTATCGTGTGTCTGTGTAATAATATCGTGTGTCTGTGTAATATTATCGAGTGTATGTGTAATATCATCGTGTGTTAGTGTAATATTATCGTGTGTCTGTAAAATTATCGTGTGTCTGTGTAACATTTTCGTGTGTCTGTGTAATATTATCGTGTGTTTGTGTAATAATATCAAGTGTATGTGTAATGTTATTGTATGTCTGTGTAATGTTATTGTGTGTATCTGTAATATCATCGTGTGTCTGTGTTATATTATCGTGTGTCTGTGTAATTGATCGTCTGTTATTGTAATATAATCGTGTATCTGTGTAATATTATTGAGTGTCTTGTGCAAAATTATCGTGTGTGGAGTAAGTCAGATTTTCGAATATCTAAGTCGGATTTTCGAGTTAGTAAGCCGAATTTTAGATTTTATTACTTGGATTTTCGAGTTACTAAATCGGATTATCGAGTCGAGTTACTAAGTCGGTTTTTAGATTTTCTTAATTGGATTTTCGAGTTACTAAATCGGATTTTCGAGTTAGTAAGTCGGATTTTCGAGTTAGTAAGTCGGATTTTCGAGTTACTAAATCGGATTTTCGAGTTATTAAGTCGGATTTTCGAGTTAGTAAGTCGGATTTTCGAGTTACTAAATCGGACTTTCGAGTTACTAAATCGGATTTTCGAGTCAGACAGTGATCTGCCTAGATATCAATATTAGATTCCGGTAGATCACTGTCAGTGACGGCATAAAACGCGTTAGTTATTGTGGAATTGCAAGAACAAATTGAAATGGCGCAATTTGATGCTACCAGTGTCCCCGATACACATACAAAGTTTAGAAAATCAGTTTACATTCCCTTTAATAAGTGAGTGACAGTGATAAACAGTGAGTGACACCATTAATATTAAATGAATGTAAGAAAAACATTTTCATAAATTTGTGTCACCGTTAATGAGGTCATTTACCTCAAAACATCAAAGAAATCAAAACGGTGAATTCATTTGAATTTGGAAATTTTGTCTGATGACTTCCCGGAAAGACACCTTTAATAGATCAATAAGATATTAAAACGGTGTTTGACAATGCTTATGAGTGACACGGTAGGTCACATCTATGAAGTCAAAACTTTAGCAATTGTTACAAAAAAAAAAAACACCTTTATTTAGATTTGACGTTACCTTTTCTTGTTCTATTTCATTGTTCGCGTGTATTACGTCTGCCCTAAATATCCTAACAGTATTAAACAGGTTTAAGTTTCCCTAGTGTGTTATATTACATTTAAGGTCTATCGGAATATAGAAAAGATTAAGTTTAACTTAACTCAGTGTTTTCCGGCAATGCTTTAGGAATACAACACAAATGGCTACTAACGTTACCATCAACCAATGCAGCATTTGTTTAGAAAAGTTTAATCAACCTAAATTGATAGATTGTCACCATAGTTTTTGTTTGGGATGTTTAGAAGAATATGTTTCAAGGTTTGCTAGAAATGGTTCGTTCCCGTGTCCACTCTGTCGTGGAAATAATAAGGTACCAACCGGTGGTGTTAAAGAATTCTCGTCTAATTTTTACATTGATCAAACAGAAAGTGTCAACAAAGTTTATTGTGTTAACCATGACGACGAGAAACCAGTTGAGTTGTACTGTAAACAATGTTTCCAAGCTGTTTGCTTAAAGTGTTACATTACCAAACATAATGGACATGAGTTTGTGGATTTGGAGGAGGAACTAGACCAAACGAGAGTTTCTAAACAGCTCGAAGAGAAACTTAAAACATTCCAAGACCATTTAGAAAAGTTGAAATTTAAAAAACGTCGATTAGATGTGATTACAAAGACTTCAAAAGAGAAAGTAGAAAAGAAAGTTGAGGAACTTTGTGACGAAATAAAGAAACGAGGTGAAGATTTTATAGCAGATATTGAGTATGTTGACTATAGAGAAAATAGGGAGCTGTTTGAAACTACTTATGAGATGGAGGGAATACGGGATGACCTGAGAAAATATGTCAAATTGTTAGAAGACTCATCAGGTGTAATATCATTGGTGAAGGTATTAAACACGTTACCAAAAGCAAAAGCTCTGTTAGCTGATAATTGTAGTACGGATATTAAATTTTCGGAAGTAGGTTGCCCAATATTTCAGACCAACGACAAAGAACCTAATGTAACTGGAGACCTGCTGGGAGAATTGGATACTTCTAAGATGACCTTGTTTAAGTCTTCGTTTGAATTCGAAAGTTTAAAAGACGGGAATGCACAATATGCAGTGGATAATCACGATTTAGACAAACTGTCCGTGTGTTTGATGGCAGTAAAGAAGAATGAACGGCTTGGACTTTATTTGAACCTAAACGAAAATGACAATTCCATAAACGTTATGTCTTGTACTGTTGCGTACACAATTAAATTGATAGGCGTCACAGATAGAAGAAGGTCGAAATTACTTACCTATAAGGCAGACGCAATGAGATGGGGATGGCGGAATTTCATCGATTGGGATAAATTTATCGATCCTAAAAATGGATTTATTGACAACAACAAAAATTTTCATGTGGAAGCTTCAGTAATATGTACAGACATAAAATGGAAAGAATAGTAATTGTGTATGTTAATATGAGTGAAGTGTATTTACTTACAAATTGAATTTCATACAACACAACGAATTATGAAATAGGTCAGACTAAAAGGTAACTGGTCAAGTTTGTAATTCATGATTGCTGGTTTTCATATAATTGCTCCTAAGATACCTGGCACGATTTTGTATTAGTACATACATATTTTAGATAAATTCTTATTTTTTTCTCGAACAATAGGTGCATTCTAGGATTCCTAAGTGCTGTAGACTAGTTTATTAGGTCATTTTTATCAAGGTTAGGTCAAAGTTAACGTGAACGGCTGTTACAGCGTCTCGTTCTCAGACCCTAATGTAGTGGTTAAAAAACCGGATTAAAAAAAAAACGAACGAAACGAAATTAGGGTCTGATTTTAATTAGACTGACTGCGACCAGGTATGAACGCAGAGTAAGTATACTTTTAACACGAGTGCCTCATATTTTATACGATTCTTATCAAATATGGTATGTTTAATGAGTTCGTGTGCTATTTTTTCTTTCGTTTGTGGCATTCTTAAAAGCACCAAAGGTTGCGTTGGGTTCGTTTTGTTGCATTGCCCAACTTGCAAAAAAAACAGTTTAAAGATTTCTGATAAAATCTGGAATGGCCATTTGTTTCAAATGAAACAATATATTTTAATCTGTTATCCTGCATAGAATTCTTTTTTTTATAATTTGGACCAGGTAGGAAAACGGGACTAAAATAAATACCAAATACAAAAGATCATAAGTTTGTCTCTAACTTTCATGGAAAACAAATGGCAAATCCGGATTTTATTTTTACTATAAATGGTAATACATGTATACCCCTTAATTATATGAAACATTTTTAATCATTTTTTCTTCTGACAAATGGGATACAACTATATATTAAAGATTTTATCTAGAAATAAATATTTAAGAAAATGCGGATGCCATGTATTTTTCAGTTTAATTATTCATCCAATGAAGTGTTAAATAATATTTATTTAATAAAGTGTATACACCATTGTGTATGTTTTATAATACTTGTATTAATTAGTTGAATGATTTTAGTTTCAGATTTCGGGGAAGGGACGGTTTGAATCTTCCAAATGTGCATGCCTGGGATGGAACAAATGCTTTATTGGGATTAAGGGTCTGGAATGGAAGAATGTATTAATATCATAAATCAACACGTCTAGACATGGCAGTGGCATGATGACTTCGTATGCTATTCAATCTTTATAATCCACTCTTCCATTGATACCAAGCAGTAAACTAAGCTATATACCCTATCACTAGTTATGGTCTAGGTTTTTGTCCTTGTTCTTTCAGAACGTGTAGACGCATTCATTCTGACATTCATAACACAAGGTAATATTACACTAACACACTATAATATAACACTAACACAAGATAATATTACAAAGACACACGATAACAATACACAGACACACGATAATATTACACATACACTCGATAATATTACACAAACACATGATAATATTACACAAACACATGATAATATTACACCTTCACACGATAACAATACACAGACACACGATATTATTACACCACCATTCGATAATATTACACAGACACACGATAATAATACACAGACACACGATTATATTACACAGACACACACAAACAATACACAGACATGCGATAATATTACACAGACACGATAATAGTACACAGACAAACGATTATATTACACAAACACACGATTATATTACACAGACACACGATAATATTACACAGACACACAATTATATTACACAGACACACGATGATAGTACACAGACACACAATAACATTACACATACACTCGATAATATTACACAGACACACGATTATGGTACACAGACACACGATAATATTACACAGACACACGATAATATTACACAGACACACGATAATATTACACAGACACCTGATTATATTACACAGACACACGATGATGATCTTAAATTTCATTTAAAACTCTGTAATTTTATTAGATATTTTTGTGGTGACACAAATGCATTCCATATTTTTGAAAAATAGGTTAACAAATGATCACCGGGAAAAGATTTCAAATGGCCTATAATGATAATAATAATCGTATTATTCATTTTGAAATTAGATTAGTATTCACTATAATACAGTGTAAGGTTTTTAATAATAGTCACATATCAAATTATTATTGTCTGACCAGGAAGATTGTAAAAATTCGTTACGTTTTACAGAGGAATTTGATGTGATTCATGATTCATTCAAAATCCACTACTGTCCCTTTTGTTGGAGAAAGAAAATTATATCTATTTCAAATGTAAGTTAATGGAATGAACGTTTAAAATTCTCAAACTTGGCCAATGGTATCTTGACTATAAAACAGAATTCCTGTTTAATATGATGTGTCTGTGTAATATCATCGTGTGTCTGTGTAATATTATCATGTGTCTATGTAACATTATCGTGTGTTAGTGTAATATTATCGTGTGTCTGTGTAATATTATCGTGTGTCGGTGTAATATTATGCGTATGTGTAATATAATCGTATGTCTGTGTAATATTATCGTGTGTCTGTGTAATAATATCTTATGTCTGTGTAATATTATCGTGTCTGTGTAATATTATCGTGTGTTAGTGTAATATTATCGTGTGTCTGTGTAATAATATCTTATGTCTGTGTAATATTATCGTGTCTGTGTAATATAATCGTATGTCTGTGAACTATCACGTGTGTAGGTGTAATATTATCATGTGTTTGTGTAATATTATCGTGTGTCTGTGTAATATCATCGTTTGTCTGTGTATTGTTATCGTGTGTCTTTGTAATATTATCTTGTGCTAGTGTTATATTATAGTGTGTCTGTGTAATATTATCGTTTATTAGGAATGTCAGAATGAATGCGTCTACACGTTCTGAAAGGACAAAAACCTAGACCATAACTAGTGATAGGGTATATAGCTTAGTTTACTGCTTGGTATCAATGGAAGAGTGGATTATAAAGATTGAATAGCATACGAAGTCATCATGCCACTGCCATGTCTAGACGTGTTGATTTATGATATTAATACATTCTTCCATTCCAGACCCTTAATCCCAATAAAGCATTTGTTCCATCCCAGGCATGCACATTTGGAAGATTCAAACCGTCCCTTCCCCGAAATCTAAAACTAAAATCATTTAACTGATTAATACAAGTATTATAAAACATACACAATGGTGTATACACTTTATTAAATAAATATTATTTAACACTTCATTGGATGAATAATTAAACTGAAAAATACATGGCATCCACATTTTCTTAAATATTTATTTCTAGATAAAATCTTTAATATATAGTTGTATCCCATTTGTCAGAAGAAAAAATGATTAAGAAGTATCATATAATTAAGGGGTATACATGTATTACCATTTATAGTAAAAATAAAATCCAGATTGGCCATTTGTTTTCCATGAAAGTTGGAGACAAACTTTTGATCCTTTGTAGTTGGTATTTATTTTATTTTAGATTTTATCGTAAAAAAATAGTTTCGATATCCCCGACAGATCTAAACAATAAAGAAAAAGAAAATCTATGCAGGATAACAGATTAAAATATTGTTTTATGTGAAACAAATATCCATTCCAGATTTTATCAGAAACCTTTAAACTTGATTTTGAATTCAACAACATAAGAGTTTTAGACAAATTAAAATGACATAACAGAGTAACAATTACTTTTCCATTTTAAGTCTGTACATATTACTGAAGCTTCAACCTGAAAATTGTTGTTGTTGTCAATAAATCCATTTTCAGGATCTACAAATTTGTCCCAGTCCATGAAGCCCTGCCATCCCCATCTCATTGCGTTAGCTTTATAGGTACTACTTGACCCATTTTTTTTTGACTTACTACTATCTGTGAAACTTATCAATTTAATTGTGTACTCAAGAGTACAAGACATTAGGTTCATGGAATTGTCACTTTTGTTTAGGTTCAAATAAAGTCCAAGCTGTTCATTCTCCATCACTGCCATCAAACACACGGACAGTTTTCCTAAATCGTGATTATCCACTGCATATTGTGCATTCCCGTCTTTTAAACTTTCGAATTCAAATGAAGACTTAAACATGGTCATCTTAGCAGTATCCAATTCTCCCAGCAGTTCTCCAGTTACATTAGGTTCTTTGTCGTTGGTCTTAAATATTGGGAAACCCACTTCAGGAAAGTTAATATCCGTACTACAACTAACAGCTAACAGTGCTCTTGCTTTTGGTAACGTGTCCAATACCTTCACCAATGATTGTACACTTGATGAGTCTTCTAACAATTTGACATATTTTCTCAGGTCATCCCGTATTCCCTCCATCTCATAAGTAGCTTCATTCAGCTTCTTCCTTTCTCTATCGTCAACATCCTGAATATCTGCTATAAAATCTTCACCTCGCTTCTTTATTTCGTCACAAAGTTCCTCAACTTTCTTTTTTACTTTCACTTTTGAAGCGTTCGTAATCAAATCTAATCGACGTTTTTTTAAATATAATATTTCTAAATGGTCTTGGAATGTTTTTAGTTTCTCACCAAGCTGTTTAGATACTTCAGTTTGTTCTTTTTTTACCGAACCATTTTTTAGTTCCTTCTCTAAATCCAAAAACGCGTGTCCATTATGTTTGGTAACATAACACTTTAAGGAAACAACTTGGAAACATTGTTTACAGTACAACTCAATTGGCTTCTGTTCGTCGTGGTTAACACTATTAACTTTGTTAACACTTTCTGTTTGATCAATGTAAAAATTAGACGAGAATTCTTTAACACCACCGGTTGGTACCTTATTATTTCCACGACAGAGTGGACACGGGAACGAACCATTTCTAGCAAACTTTGAAACATAATCTTCTAAACATCCCAAACAAAAACTATGGTGACAATCTATCAATTTAGGTTGATTAAACTTTTCTAAACAAATGCTGCATTGGTTGATGGTTACGTTAGTAGCCATTTGTGTTGTATTCCTAAAGCATAGCCGGAAAACACTGAGTTAAGTTAAACTAGAAAATCTTTTCTATATTCCAATAGATCTTAAATGTATTTTAACTATATTGAGAATACCAGGATATTTTGGACAGACGTGATACACGTGAACAATTATTGGTGTCTCATTATATGTTGTTATGGTTCTGAAAGAATAAGTAACGTCAAATCTAAAAACATGTTTTTATTTTGTAACAATTGGGGGTGTTTTGCTCAGGTTTAAACACAATAGATGTGACCTACCGTGGCACGCATTAGCAAAAAAAGTTTTAATGTTTTAAAGATCTATTGAAGAAATGTGTTAATTGAAATGTTGACCTGCACATTCGATATTAATTTTGTTTATGCGCCCAGATAAAATATGGAGTCTATAGTGTTGTCACCCATGTCTTTAATTGGTCGTAAATACCAAGAATTCTTGACGAATTTTAATGGACATTGATTGTCAAAATAAAAAAAAATCGGGGATTTTTTTGTTAGTCATTGCCCATGTTTATTTTTAAAACACATTCAATATTTAGTTTGTTAACACTAGAGGCCGCATTTTTTTTTAGGCCAGTCGACTGCAGCGCATACATTTCTCAGCTCCTTCCTCTTTATTTTCGGATCTCCTTTTTAGAAAAAAATAATCGAGGGAATAAAATACAAGTCTCTCTGTGCAGAACCTGATCAAATTAAATTTCAAAATAATATAATAAGCCCATGATTATATTGATATTTGACCCGATTATTATATATAGTAACCAGTTTTCTTAAACTTGTCAGTACTTAGATCTTACATCATAATTATTTTTATATTTTGGTGACAGTGTTTGCTTTTATGTGATCACAAAGTATTAATTATCTCCATAGATGCATTTAATATTCGAACAGTTCCGTGTCTTTTGCCCAGGTTTGTTGCCTAACATATCAACGAAATGTTTTCAATTTGTACCAAGCTTACTTCTTCTTCTAAAATTACCAAGGGCGTGAATTTAGTTAGGGAGTGGGGAACTTTGAACTCAGAAGGAGGGGACGAAAGGGTCTGTCCACCCCCCCCCCCCCCCCTTAATTTGATTAGTAAAATAGACCTTATGTTTGGGCTTGTGATTGTGGTGCTTCGTGACGTACTTAAACTCTACAACCCATGATGGTTGGTCCCCCCACCCATCCCCCCCAAAAAAACCTTTTTGACAAATCCACGCCCTTGACATTGGATTGGAAATCGATAAAACTTGGCAAAATTGATAATTAACATAGACTTTGCGTGAGCAATTTCCATTTTAAAATGATTTGAAAGGATTCATTCTGGCAAGCTTTTATACAATATACTTACCTGCGTCAAAAATAGGTAAACAAGATCTTCGGGGAAAGATTTTTTAAATCACCTATAATAATAATAATAGTATTATTCATTTAGAAACTAAGTGATTAGTATTCACTATAATACAGTGTATATAAAAGGTTTTTAATAATAGTCGCATATCAAATTATTATTGTCTGACCAGGAAGATTGTCAAAATTCGTTACGTGCGGCCTGGATGATTTATTATAACTTATTGTTGGCCCTTTTTTTTTTTTGGGGGGGGGGGGGGGGGGGGGGGGGGGGGGGGGCAAATATGTGTCGTTTATCCTTTAGGAAACACTACCTATTAGAATGAAGTTTTAACTTCGCACCCCCCTGTCATTGATGCAGGTCGGAGGGGCTGAAATGAAAAAAGCGTTCGGATGGGACAATAGACCGTGTGCTATTGTCTGTGCATGTTAAAGACCCCTCGACAGTTGGAAATCGAAAAAAAGAAAAGGCACTCCATTTGTTTAATTTCATTTTTTAACTTCGCAAATTTGGCCAATAAGAATATATTGGTATCCTGACTATGCAACAAAATATAATATTATGATACTTTCCTAAATCTAAGCAATTATTGAAAGACGCGCAATAAATTTCAATTTTTTTTTCAAAACTTCCTTGCAGTTTTACACTTAGTTTATTGGATTTATTAGATAATAAAGGGATTCTGTTATGTTATTACACGCTCACAGCCGTTGTTTGTCAGTGCGTCAGTTTTTACTGTCAATACCAGCGAGCACCCATAGCTGATTTCCGGTTTTAGCATTAAGAATACCAATCAGTGTACTATTATCTCGTGTCTGTGTAATATTATCGTGTGTCTGTGTAATATTATCGTGTTTTGGTGTAATATTATCGCGTGTTTGTGTAATATTGTCGTGTTTCTGGGTATCGTGTTTCTGTTTAACATTATCGTATGTCTAATATTATCTTGTGTTTCTGTATCGTGTGTTAGTGTAATATTATCGTGTGTTTGTGTAATATTATCGTGTGTCTGTGTAATATTATCTTGTGTCTGTGTAATATCATCGTGTTGCTGTTTACTAGTATCGGGGTTTTTAGTGTAAGATTATCGTCTGTCTGTGTAATATTGTCGTGTTTCTGGGTATCGTGTGCCTATGTACTATTAGCCTGTGTGCCTGTGTAATACTATCTTGTGTCTGTGTAATATCATCGTGTGTCTGTGTAATATTATCGGGGTTTAGTGTAATATTATCGTGTCTGTGTAAAATTATCGTGTGTATGTGTATCGTGTGTCTGTGTATTATTATTGTGTGTCTTTTTAATATGAAATGTCTGTAATTTTATCCTGTGTCTGTGCAGCTTCTACTTTTCTCTATCGTCAACATCCTGAATATCTGCTATAAAATCTTCACCTTCTGTTTGATCAATGTAAAAATTAGACGAGAAGTTTAACACCACCGGTTGGTACCTTATTATTTCTTCGACAGAGTGGACACCGGAAAGAACCATTTCTAGCAAACATTGAAACCAGTGGCGTTTCTAGAAATTTTTAGGTGGAGGGGCCGCGTTGGGCCAAATAATTGTCAGGGGGGGGGGGGGGGGGGGGGGGGGGGGCTACCAGCATATACCATCTGTATTTAACATTATACAAAGGCAAAGCCGGGCCAGCCTAAATTCTTATATGGAAAGCACATATAAAGAAAATGTAAGGTATGCATATAATTGAAGGGATTATGCGATTTTGCGACAGTTCCAGTAAACCTGAAGACTATTTACATAAATTCAATGCCTAAATCGATCCTTGAAAATGCTGAACATTTCCCTTTAAAAAAAATTCCAGAGATATATCTTTAACCAATTTACATGTTTTATTGTACATGATAAACAATTGAAAATAATAACATGACATAAATAATATAATAATTAACATATCAGAGAAAAATTCAAATTGTGAAAACCATTGCTATGTATCTTAAGCTTTATATGGCTTGCAAAATAGGCCTGTGCAAAGAAAATAACTGTTCACATTAAAACGCATCAAGCTGGTTCATATCTTTCCTGTTCAGGATGTTCCCTTTAATTAAAACAAAATCCAGAATAAAAGCTTACCAGTAATTCAATAGGGGAATAAAACGAAGTATAATCCTCGTATGAATTTTTCATGAGACAAAAGATATCACACTAATTTGAATTCTTATCTGATAAGTTTCAATTTGATAACAACAACTATAGCACTTTTTACATTATATCAATGTTTGTTTAAACATCATCAATTGAATCAACAAGATTCTAACAATTCTTTCTTTGCAAACACTCTGGGCCTGATTTCATAAATTATAATTCAGATAAAACTAAGATGTTGAAGCAGTTATTAGATCAATCATCAGTGTTGTGTTTTCAACATTGTCGTTAATTTCCAGAAGAGTTACATCTGAAAGGATAATAATTGGTATTTTGAATAACCAAATATCAATATCTTTAAGATCGCTTTAGTTGTTCGTTGTTTAATTCAAACATTATTTACAGTCAACACTTTCAAGGCCCACAATATGAGCTGTTGTCATAAGCTGAAAGACAGTGTACAGGCAAAAGGTTTGTAGAAAGCACATTCATGGTAGAAAATGTCAAGATCTTGTAATGCAAAAGCTGAAAAAATCTCATATCACACAAGATATTGTCTCCTGATTTCAAATACTATATTTAATTAAAAGCCAAGATGAATTTTATCTAATCAATCGAAACAAGATTCAACTGATATATATATAGGTTATTATCAATATCATTTTTATATTACAGTGAAGTTACCACTTGGGATATCACTTGGGACACCTTTATTGTTGTTAGCACTTTAATGCAACAGAATTTCTAGCCATTTTTGTATAAAAGATATTACAATTTACAGGACTTGTGTCTTGTCATTTAGAGATCTTGAACGTCCAAGAGATCAATGTTGGTACGTTTTTATTCTCACAGAATATGGCCATCTTCAGCCATTCCACATTATTCATGTTCTACACAAATATACACTCTTATACTCTGAAAGTATGTTCTTATCAAAGTATTTTCATGTACATTTGGTGAATCCATGTATTTTGAGCCCTAACAAATTGTTAAAAATTCACAGTAGTTAGAATGTTCGCTGCTGTAGTTCAATTCGATACTAAGGAAAGTTGAGGAGGAGAATTTGATGCTGAAGAGTTTCCACTACAATTTGATTCTTTCTCTGCTTTTATCCGTAACCAAGTATCACCTCCTAGAGCCTTAGCAAAATGATCATCAACAGTTCCCGAAAATAAGTCCAAGGCCACTAAATCATTTTTAGCTTTAATAGCTGTCCATGTTGTATCACCTAATGATTTTGCAAAATGATCATCAACTGTTCCTAAAATAATAAAATCAATCCATTAATATAAACAGTTATAAAATCATCACAGTTTAAGAATAAAACTTCAGAATAGTTTAAATGGGCAGGACAAGAAGTTTTTGCTCCTCAAAAGATGTTATCATCCTGTTGAAATTAGGAAAATCTAAAATATGATACAAAATTTTAATGATTCATACTATCAATAATAGTGGCATAATCCTGAACACACTTAAAATGATTAATTTAGGACTGAAACATAACATGCAAAGGGAGATAACCACTAAAACATTACACACAATGAAGGGAGGTAACTACTCAAACATACCGACAGCCAACAAAATGTCAATTTCTATAATTGGTAACTAACTAACCTGTAATAGACACATCAGTATCAGCAACTTCAGTAACTCCAGCTGAGGTTTCTTCACTTTGTTCTTCAGGAACCTCATTTGAAGGTGAATATCTTGTACCCAATGAGCGTCTAAAATGTTCCTCTATTGCTGAATCTGTTACAGCAACTGAAAGTATAGAAATTTACAGCTCAATAAAACACCACATAATTGAGTCTTCTATTTGTAAAAACAAAGGTTTTAATGTGCTTACGGTCCCATTCGAAATGCAAACATAAATATTTTTTTTTACTTTTTGTAGTCAATGCAGTAATCAATACCTCTCACCAAATTATAATTTGATGGCATATAAAATATGATGGGTAACTGCTACATATTGGCTTCTAAAGGCAGTGTAATTAGAATAAGCTCTATTTTAAGTTTTGTCATCCCACAACTCAGATACGATATTCAGACATAGATTTTGAATGGCATGCGGTGTTATGATGCAGTCTTGATATAAATCTTTCTAGATTCTTGGAAAGGCCATGATTTTTTTTTTCTAAGTAACCAAAATAATTTACCTTCAACCGGACTAGGTTCTCTAACAGCTGATTGGTGATGTGATTGACCAATAGGAGAATGATGACTGGTAACACAGGTAATAACTGATGGTCTTACTGGATGTTGATTGGATTTGATTACCTTAGAGTTGGTAGAGAGGTTTAATGGTGTATGTTGTTCCTCTAACTGAGGAAGAATAGGGGGTGGGGGAAGTAAGGGAGGGTTAGGGTTTAATTGGGGATGGGGTGGAGGGTTAGGGTAATAATTGTAACCAACTTTATTTACTGAATGAAAACTTGTAAATTGCCTGAAACAGAAAATAGGAAAAACTTAGTACACAAGGTTCAATATTACAATAATATACATGTAAATAATTTATCTTATGCATAAAACTATATGGATTACAAACGGGCAAAAGAAACTTATGGAAATAACACAAAATTCATAAAGCATTATTAGGTATTTTCATACTAGGTTCTGAGCAAACATACATATTTTTGCAGATAAGAGTTTTCATGGTATTGGGTGTCATAGAAGATACTCTCCTATAGCAGCACTGGTGTAAATTCTGCATTGTTATGGAAGTATCTATATTTTCTAAACTTTATATCTAGGAACAGAAACTATCTTACGTTTGTGTGGCAGCTGTGGTAGTTTTTTTGTTGAAACTATCTAGATGTTGTGTATCATAATGAAGAGTAGAGGGATCAGGTCTGTCATGTTTAAATACTTTAGAAGGGTAATCGTGAGCTGGTGATTCTCTAGGATCAACTGGTGAACTTCTTTTATACAATGAATCTGAAAAAATATCAACACCAAAAATTAGTTTGAAAAATTAAGGGTTGAAAAAAGATATCAAAGATTACAACAATGATTTACGCTGTACTACAAGACCAAAACTGTTATGTTTG
This sequence comes from Lottia scabra, assembly GCA_029955415.1. NCBI lineage: Eukaryota > Metazoa > Mollusca > Gastropoda > Lottiidae > Lottia > Lottia scabra. Next base: position 428,540 of record JARJEI010000069.1, read on the forward strand.
AAAATTATCAAAATATGATTTTAACAATATATCTCACATAAAAATACCATCAATTTTTGCAATTTCCTCCTCAAAATCTTAATTAAATAGACTGGTATTTGTCACCCTGGATCATATTTGTCGGTTTAAAAATTACCAATAATCACCAGGCTTAGAATTTACTGGTGACAATTGTCAGGTTTACTAATATTACCCTGCCAGACAACATAACATATTACAGTACTTCCAATGGCTCAGAAAGACCAATTTGTAGAAGACAACACTAAACGACATTAAATAACTTATTTCTAGATTTGAAAATTGTGAATAATAAAATTAAACAAAATATGTCATACATAGAAAACACATATATAAAATAGAAATTGTAATTGTAATGAGGTATAATTAAGGGATTATTAGATTTCCATACAGTTCTAGTATTTGCAAATATTCAAATGCCAAATAACACCCCAAAAATGACGACTTTTGTGGGTCACATATGCATTTGTTGCGGTGTTATCTTTTGCATTTGTACATGCAATCAGAGATCTGCAAGTTGTCTTTTCAAATAACAGGTAATAATGTAAGAAAACTATACAAACTGTCCTTATAAACTTGCATTGACAATATCATACCATAACATAACTAAGAGAAGAGTACAAACTAAATTACTAATATGTGATTGCATATGGCTTGAGCATTTCCAAGTTTAAAACTGCATGTTCATACACAGTATAATATCCATACCATTTTCCTTATAAACCCGAATTAAATTTGAACTTGCAATTTGAAATACATACAGAGAAAAAGCTGGATAGAAATAATAGAAGGTACCTTTGATATACCATGGACAATAATATGGAGATATAGGTGGCAAGTTATTTAACATAAGATGAGTCATAGGTAGCTGTCTACTAAATGGTTCATAGAATATGGAGGTTCTCCAGTCAGGTTCAGGTAAAACAACCCTTGGAGGTAACACATACTGATTCCTTTCTCCATGAAAATAATAATCTTCCATTGTAGTCATATTTTACTTCCACAATTTTTAACGCACATCAACAAAACTTCACAATTTTTTGAAATTTTTAACTGGAGAAAATAACACACCTACACACACCTGTAATAAGTTTTTTTACTTGTAATATTCACTAATTTGATTGGCTAAAAGTTAGGAGACCTTCAACCTTTAACCCTAGTTAGACTGCTGATTGGTTGAACTTGAGTTCAAGTTCATGATGATCTCAGGTAGTGAATAGAAAAACAAGTTTTATGAATGTAATATATTATAATTATGTAGCTAGCTAGCATGAGGTATTTTTTATGAATGACTTAACACTGTATTTAGGTCAGACAGCTTCATTCTTATTTCAAATTTTGTATCATTCATCAACTGTTTAAAGACAGGGCTAGCTCATAAAAGTATTTTTGGGTTTTTTTTATTTGGGTATAGTCTAACAATATGCAGACCAACTTGCCCCAAATATAAGTTATGCAACCACATTGTAAACATGCTGGACATCCAGAGAAACTAATCACAGATAATTTAAAAAAGAACCAGATATGCATCACTTGCAATAATAAATATAACATTTCCTTGCTTTTTCTAAAAAGTTCCAGCAGTTGCATCAGGCAAAGAATCAGAAAACTAGGACTCTATTAAGCCTTAATACACCTCTGAACATGAATTTCTGAGGCTAACATCATCTAACCAAGTATGTCACTTATTGCATCAGATGATACTTTAATTCTTCTTTTTGAATATTCAGGGAGAGAATATCTGACTAAGCCACATGTTGCAGCATTTACAGTTTTGGTTTAAAGATGAAAAGATTTAATGCATCTGCAGTTACTGAATTGTTATATTAGTTTGCACATATTGAAACAAAGTCCAGGGCTCTTATTCTCGAAACCTTAATTTAGATAAAATCCAGATTTTAAGAAATACAGTTATCTGATTGGATAATAAAGCTGTATTTAATGTCAATTTTTTGTGATTGACCTATCAGATGACCCGAGCACTAAAATCATTGTAAGTTAAGTTTTCGAGAATAAGGCCCCAGATCAATATCTCTAGTATAGTCTGAAAAATTCTCCATCACCAATAGCATCTAACAAACAAAATGTTTCAATCATGTTCCTTAAAAAATCCTAAGATAGTTTATTTTCATAATCAACTTGTATATTTAAGGATTGAATGCAGATTTTTTTTGCATTCATTGGGTGATGAACGCCAAATTTTCATGTGTTATGCCATTTATGTCAGGTTTAACATGTAAAAATTCGGCTTTGACCAATGAACACAAACAAATCTGTATTCAATCCATATATTTACATTCGGTTGTGTTCAGGTATCTTTTGCCATATTTTAGTGGTAAAATTATAGCTTTAATGGCTATAATATAGTTATAATTGTAAGAAAATTGTGAACAAAATCGGCAACAGAACTCCAGTCAATTAACATGACGTCAAATTTGGAGATCGTCAAGACAGATCACTCAAATATTCGACATTTTTTTATTTTCAGTCCTAAATGAGACTTTATTACATATCAAATAAGTTCAAAATATTTTATTGTTTGGGTTTGGGGATTAAAGGTTTTTGGGTTTTTTCCCTTTACAAACTCTTAACTATTAACAAAGACCACAGCTAGTGTATCGTTAATTCTCTGAATTTAAAAGTCTAAAATATGATTCGTATTTTAATGAGCCTTTGTCATATATAGAAAAATATTTTAAGTTTTACAGAAGTTTAAAGTCCAAATTTTTAATTTGAGGTATATGAACCATTTTCATGTAGTTGTGTTAATTCTGATGACTATTATTTAGACTATATATTAAGACCCAAATCACACATCTTAAATACTGAGTGTTCCCTTCTGAAAATATTGCATTCATTTACCAATGAACGCAAAATTCTAGAGTGATCTCCTATGACGTAGCTAAACAAAATCTTCCCTGACAACAAACAATGCGGCGTATGAATACACAACATCATCATTATATTAAGAATATACAAACGATGAATCAAACATCGCCTTGGGTACACTAAGAAAATGGTTCATATACCTCAAATTAAAAATTTGGACTTTAAACTTCTGTAAAACTTAAAATATTTTTCTATATATGACAAAGGCTCATTAAAATACGAATCATATTTTAGACTTTTAAATTCAGAGAATTAACGATACACAGGGATGTGAAGGCTTAGTTTTTATTGCCGAGTTGTGAATATTATTCCTGATTAACTTAGCCTACAAATGAACCTGGTTTTTGATAGTAAATGTTCTCCTTTAAGGAATGGCAAGGCATTGAATGTATCATATTTCTAGAGTCCAACTAGACAAAGGAGGCTCATCCATTATCTTTCTAAGAAAATCATTCTGCTGCGACACCTAGTCTGATTTACTAGGGAGGAGAACCCCCCACTTCCCCAACCCAAAAAAAGATCAGATGTCATCAACAAGCAAACCCTCTGCAAGATGCGAGCTTTGCTGTATAATGGTAACAAGAATGCTGATGCTGACTTCAGATCCAGTTGGGGTATCCTATAATCTTCCATAACCCTTCTCAGAAGACCAGCGCTGTCAATAAGAATGCAGTCGGAAAAGGCATTAGATTCAAGTTAATCAACTGTAACTTCCAAAAAAATATTTTTGGCATAATCCTCAAAGCTAAAATCTTGAGTGCTATTTGTGCTAGTAGCCTACTAGCTGTGGTCTTTGTTAATAGTTAAGAGTTTGTAAAGGGAAAAAACCCAAAAACCTTTAATCCCCCTCTCACCCAGACCTTAGTGACAATTATTCTAGACCTCGTGTCACAAACTGTAGCCTACACTTTGAGGATCCCTCAACTGTCGGATATCATGAAAAAAATTATACTTTTTTTATCCTTTTGGCTATTGGTCAAAAATAGGACCATTTAGACTTCGGTTTTTGAGACCATTTTGACTTTTAGGACCATTTAGATTTAGTTTCAAATTGACTATAACCCTTTTGGCACATCATAGTTGATCTATTTCCCTTTAATTTATCCTATTTCTAAACTGAAATGTATAAGGTGGCCTACATTTTGAAATATAACTTAAAAAGTTAATCATGCGGTAACTTTAAAAATATTTGCAAAAGTATGCAAGAAATGTGCAGGCCTACACAAAGTTTGTTATGTGTACCATATAAAGTCTTGTTGTGTAGCGCCCTCTATGAGCAAACATGGCAGACGACCACCTGCACTGAATTCCTCGCATGCTTTTCATTACATTCTAGGTTAATGTCAGCTAACGATCAATGTCCAATCTAAAGAATGGAGATTTCAGGGATTATTTCCTTAAATTTACCCCTTCGAGTCAAATTATAGATCACTTTTAAAGAAACAATTACTTGAACTGGTATTCAGAAAACTTTCTGACTGGAACCTTTGTCTGAAGAAAAACAGCATGGCAGCAGCGACCGACATAAATTCTTTGTCTTCCGAAATCGTAACATGTCAACAATTTTGACTTTCTTTTAAATATAATTTCTTCATTCACATTTCAACGTTGGCTGAATAAATTTCAATTCCGTTGTCCAATATAAACAAGTCCTTGTCTTTTGTTACCGGTACTATTCGTTTTGATTCCAAAATCAAAGAAGAATCAATAAAAATATTTTCAAATAATTTTCAATGACCGACTTTCAGTTCCTTCGAGAACCGGGTGAAAACATACTTAAAAAAAAAACAAAGAAATTTCATATTTATTGTGGAATTATTCCATTCCAATCCATCAATAGTATTGATAATCATAGACAATGTATATACTATAAATGTATTGAATACTTACGATTAATTTCGGTGGTTTCCACCATGGACGCGGCCCTCGAGAGCACATCCAGGGGCGATTCCATCTTCACAATCAATTACCGTTAATCTTTTTAAAAAATAAGTGTTTTACACGCTTCTCAATTCAGCATTCCATCGTTCAAAAATCGGAGGTCAATCGAAGCTGATCGCGCGTTGATGAAGTGTCCTATATATATGTATATCTAAAGCTTATAAACCATTCGATGAACAAAGTTATTTGGATGTTATGAATTATAAATGTAAAATTCCACAGTTTTTATATAATACTTATACTCCAATCGATAGAATAACTGTGAACACAAAAGACTCTTCGAACTGAAACAGTCGATGCTTTTTCCTCACACGACAGCAGCTTGGTATGACAGGAATTTTTCTAAGTCAAGTCACATGACTATTGGATATCACGTGATATTAAACATGTCGGCCAAATAGCAGCCGAATTTTCTTAGTCTATGGTCTTGTGTAAATGCTGGAGTAATTGTACATTAGAAAAAACTATGGACTGTCTTTAATATATGAAATTAAGTTCAATTGTGAAACTGAAGTTTTAGACCCTTTAACTGACCCTTAATCCATTTAAAACAACACAAATTATTACAAGATATCTGATATTACAAGATATTTGATTTTGTACCACTACAAGGTATCATTATAAATTAGTTAAATATATCATTTCTCTTCATACTTGAAAGTATTACTAACTAGAGTTCTAAAACTTTGTGCAATATATCTGAATGTTTTAAAGTGCACAAGAATTGTAATATATCTGAATGTGAATTTATAGAAAATTTCATTTTAAATAATGTTTCTGAATGATTATTGTGTAGGGCCTACAATATACTGATTACTGATCTTACTATATACCATCATTGTGCATTTTGTATCTAAATGTAAATAAGGATCAGAATTTTTATGTAATATAGTTTGTATATCTAAAAATGTGTTTGTGTTCTAAATCAACTTTATATATCTGATTGTAAATCAGTGTAACATATCATTCTACATTATAAATCCAAATGTAACTTTGTATTAAATATCATTGTACACTACAATCTAAATGTAAATAATGTAAATAAATGTTAAATATCATCGGAATGTAACATATTCTACATTATAATACTGAATGAATTGTAAGTGGCATTGTCGTTATATATGATGTAAATTAGTGTTAAGTTTAGTATATGATTAAAATTAGTGTTAAATATCATTGTATGTGTTATGTATATGATGTAAATTATTGTTAAATATCCTTGTATGTTATGTATATGATGTAAATTAGTGTTAAATATCATTGTACATTATGTATCTGGTGTAAATAAGTGTTAAATATCATTGTATGTTATGTATATGATGTAAATAAGTGTTAAATATCATTGTACATTATGTATCGGTATGTAAATTAGTGTTAAATATCATTGTATGTTATGTATATGATGTAAATTAGTGTTAAATATCATTGTATGTTATGTATCTGATGTAAATTAGTGTTAAATATCATTGTATGTTATGTATCTGATGTAAATTAGTGTTAAATATCATCGTATAATATGTATCTGATGTAAATTAGTGTTAAAAATCATTGTATGTTATTTATCTGATGTAAATTAGTGTTAAATGTCATTGTATGTTATGTATATGATGTAAATTAGTGTTAAATATCATTGTATATGTTACATATCTGGTGTAAATTAGTGTTAAATATCATTGTATGTTATGTATCTGAAGTACATTAGTGTTAAATATCATTGTATGTTATGTATCTGAAGTACATTAGTGTTAAATGTCATTGTATGTTATGTATATGATGTAAATTAGTGTTAAATATCATTGTATGTTATGTATCTGAAGTACATTAGTGTTAAATATCATTGTATGTTATGTATATGATGTAAATTAGTGTTAAATATCATTGTATGTTATGTATCTGATGTAAATTAGTGTTAAATATCATTGTATGTTATGTATCTGAAGTACATTAGTGTTAAATATCATTGTATGTTATGTATATGATGTAAATTAGTGTTAAATATCCTTGTATGTTATGTATCTGAAGTACATTAGTGTTAAATATCATTGTATGTTATTTATCTGATGTAAATTAGTGTTAAATGTCATTGTATGTTATGTATATGATGTAAATTAGTGTTAAATATCCAAAAGTAAACTATTGTTATATATCTGAATGTAGATTGACATTATAAATCAGTCTATATTAAATCTCAATATAATGTAAATGAACTAGCACATTACAAGATATAATTGTACAATAATATATGTCTGAAATAATATGGAATTACCGACATGTGAGATTGAATTATTCTTAGCAACCTTGTTTATCAATGTGAGGAAGAATTTGCCAAATGTTGAATTGATCACCCATAAACTAAGTGGAATAGAGTATGAGGTTTCCATGAATTGTTTTTTTTAATAAAAAATAAAGTTAAGAACTGCTGAAATGTTGTTTTTTTTTCACCATGTTCTTAAAATGGTGTGTTTTGATTCCAATTAAAAAGGCAAAGACCTTGAATTGAGCTTGTCAGTTGAGTTAAACAAATTAGTGCAAAAAAAAACAACAAAAACAACAAAAATGCAAGATAACATATAACATTTGTCACAGGTAAGATAAAAAAATATGGTTATTATTTACAGTTAAATAAGTTTAAATATTCTCATATTAAAATTTTTGTATGACAATATACATTCTTAATTGTTGTCGGGCATGGTAATATTATATAATAATACTCTTTTTAATAAGGCCTTAGGGGTGTCTTTGAACAAGGAGATATCATTGTTCCATTCATCATAGTTGGTGTACCATCTTGAGAAACTGATTTCAAATGGTGCTAGAGGAATTACGAATCTATACATCATTTGAAAGCAGACCCCTTAATGGTAACATTATCGATCTGAAGCTACTTTTTTTCCCCATATCCACCAATGTCAAATTAGACATGTTGTTAGTAAATTTCTTCAACATCAAAATGATCAATCAAAATTCTATATGTACATTGATTAACAATTCGACATCTCATCGCCCTTTAAATTGGTGTTATTTTGCAGGTAATCAGACAGCTATACCATCAAAATTAGAGTTCAGTACTGATATTGTATATTTACTAGGTTCATCTACACTTCTTATATCTTGATGGCTAGGAATTTGTTATTCTCATTTTCATCCTTAAATATAAAAAAAACATTAGTTATATAGTAGTGGTCTGAAAATATATTTTCCAATGAATAATTTTGTTGCAATTAGTCATATCTATTATGATCATATTTTTTTATCAACATGAAATGAAATATAATGAGTGAAAGGGGAACAGTACGCTCTTTGGGTATTCATTTCGAGCCTTGAATATATGTAAATAGTTTTCAGAAATACTAGAACTGCACAGTCTCACTTTCATTGGAATTCCACATTCGCTAAATTAAATTATGGATACCGTTAACATATATTTTACACTAACAGTATAGGAATATTACTACTGATACTGACATTATCAATTGATCTCCATTATTGGCAGTTATATTTCAATATAATATTCTGAGCAAGAGCAAAATATCAGCAAACAGGTATTACCAGTACATAGGACTACATACTGAACAAAACATTTTTCTCAAATTAAAAAAAGGAAAATTTTGTCAAGCAAGCAGATAAGTAGTAAATTCACATCAAACAAAGCCACTCCCAAGGTATTCTACACTAGCTGCAACATTATTATGCAATTTAGTCCAGTCCCTAGCCTAGCACAGTGAACATTATGTCTATTACTACTTTACTACATATAAAAATACTACATAAGCAAAAAGGTAAGCATAAAAAGGAAATTTACTAGAAATAAAGCATAGAATAATAAAGATACTTACCACAATATATATATATTGTATATAGGAATGGTAATATATGGCTGTGTATATGGTGATATCTTACTACTAACTCCCTCTACAATAATCAATCAATGTAGTTTGTGGTTTATAATGAATTGTTGGGTTCACTACCATACAGTTAACAGATAGCTAGCTCTATAGAAATATCTCCACACAACCCTCCACTGTCTTTATAATAATCAATGAATGAAAGCCTAGCCAGTTTTCTAATACAATTTATAATGTGAATTGAACTATCATGCTTGAGATTACTGTTAAAGGCTATATTCTTAATCATAAACCATCGTGTGCCAAGCTGTACTGGATTTGGATAAGCCTGATCTCATTATTTGGGGTTCAAACTGAGCATATTAAAAATTGTCATGTGATACAAGCATATTTCACAATCATTACCTTGAATCATAGCACATAGTATTTAAGGAATTGCAGGAACCTCAGACATCTGATTTGAAATTTGACTGGTGCAAATTGATCCCATCAAGGTCCCTGATACACTTAAATTCTTTTAGAAAACACTTAAATTCTTTTAGAAAACCTAATTAAAATTCCTTTACCTAAGATCTAATTTAATTCAGTATTCAGCTCCATAGGCCCATCCATACACATTTATAAAGAAATTCATAATCAACTGAAAGATAGACTTAAATAATATTTAAAAAATATTTAAAATAAGATAGTCCAAAAACATAACATTGTAGTAGCCTCATTGAAAATTATCAATTTAAGACAATGCAATATTCTCAGCACTATTTTGGTGTTGGCCTACTCAATTCAGTCAATGTGGCATAATCTAAAGCCTAAGCTTATATAAGTCTATGCGGCTTTAGATTTCATGATAGTTACAAAGGTAAACGTTGTTCCCAATTTAGCAACCCCAAATAATTGTGGCTAAATTAACAATACTGAGATGTACCTCCATGCTATCTAAGCACTGCAGAGCCAGGAATGCAACAACTTCGATAATAACACCTCACTTGACACACTTCATATATGAAGTTATATAACCATCAGAGAGTTCTAAATAATCTAAATTGGTGAAAACATTTCTGTAGCTTTCTTAGGAGCTCTTCTCTTTATTTTTGGCTCTCCACTCAGCCAATACAGGGTGGGACCAAATATGGTCACTAAATTAGGTATCAGCTGTTGAACGTAATCTAGTCTTTTCAGCATTCTGCTTTTCAGAACATCAATCATGAAAAGTTTAATGCTCATTAATTATCAATCATCTCTGAGTTTGCATGTTCCAGTAAATGTAATGTAGGACTAATATCATCTCCAGTATTATTTTTGTATAACTTTTATATTTAAGCTTATTTGTGTTTGTCAATTCTTCATACCTTTTATCTTGAACAAGCCTTATTATTATTATTAATAATTAGCCTAATCATGTGACAACATGATACTGATAGTCTTTTTTCTAAACAATTATAAATGGTGTCAATCATAGGCCTCCATATAGATAAAATGTTACCATACACGAGATCAGAAAAAATCATACCAAGTTTACTTGTGTTTTTACCTTTAGGCTGTAATAAAATCAGGTTGTGTATTGACCAGATTGTCCCACCATGTTGTGGTGTTTAGAAAGCGTCTGGATAATAGAAACATTGCATATTTTAAAATATAAACTTCCTACTGCAACTATACTATTACTAAAGCCTTCTTTATTTCAATGCCTCTCAAAAATATAAAGAGTCATTGTCAAGTTAAAATAAAGTAAAACTCAGATGGCAGATCTTCAATCTCGACAAATATGTTGAAGAATGGACTAAAATCAAACAAGATTCGACAGGATGAATTTCTCCAATAATAATAATATGATCAAAACTTTAATTTGTAGTTCAAGGGAGGTAATAACATAATAAAATGTCACTATTTCAGACAGTCCAACTTTCCATTACTGTCAACCTACTGAATTAAAAATCCACATAAGAACAAGCTTTAAAGGGACAGTCTGAATTTATTGTAGGCTAGGCTACATAAGTTAACACTAGGGCCTAGGCCTAGCCTATATGATATGGTTATGATAGTAGCCTACTACTAATTATTGTAGCCTACCTACGAGGCATACCTACTCTGACTATAAATTGAGTTATTATTTACCAGATTGCAATTTCAGCTGCAAAGATAATCTAAGACTCTCAGTCTCAGATAGGCTATAGGCCTACTTTGAAGCTAATAATATTATATCAAATCTTACAAAAATAATTGGTGAAATGCGATTCAATCTTTCAGACTACTATAATGGTAAATTTTGAAACCGCTAGGCCTAATTAATTGGGAACAAAAAATATCCGGACCATCAGTCTGGACAGTTTTTATCGTTTAGCAGTGCTCTGGATCTTCTGTGATATTATTTCAAAGACAAATTGTTGCTTTATTTGAAAAAAAAATTAAGCAAAGTTCAAGGGAAGTAACTGATATTGAAAATTGTTTAATTATAGATGTAGGTCAATTTTATTTCAGAATCAAATTTATATCAATAAATGAGTGGATATTTCATAATGAAAAGTGGTATCAGGTGTCTAATAGAGTAAGCATACCCTGTTTAAGGGAGAGCACTCTGTGAATTTGTTTTTGTTAAAATGAAATTGAATCCCAGATCTATGCAAGATGAGCCAGCAAGCGTGTTGATCTCTACTTCACCCAGGCGCCTACTATGAAAATTAAATAAACTTATCGTGATGTCGACAATAGCATACTTTAAATATATTTTTGAATTTGAGAGAAAAGTTGCACCAGCCTTCTCTGTTTCGGCCCCCTGGACCGAGGTTGTAGTTAGTACCGTAGCCTATTGCCAGAGTCAATTGCCCTTGATCAGTTCTAGGCAGTACGGTATGCAATATCATTTGATTCTAAGGTTGTTCTCGATCATCAAGAAATCAACATTAGTTTAATCAACCAAAATTCTACTAGATATGTATATAAGACAGTGAGAACCAGATCTACTAAATTCTTAGCATAGCCTATTCCAACGACGACATTATTCTTGCCTATAAAACCAAGTTGGTTTTCAAACACAAAAGTTGCATTAACCTAGCAGGCTGCCTGAAAACATATAATACATGAATGGCAAATGAAATGAGCATTACTGTATAATTAATAGATTTATTTCAATTTGATATTTTCTGATCGATATCGTTTCGCTTTCATCAATAAGTACCAGTCTCAAACTAATCCAAAATTGAGGCAAGGTAACATACGCCCACTTCAGCAAATTTGAATATTTAAAAAAGTTGATTGCACCATCGCACTTATTTGAGCTTATATTTAAATGAATCAATTCGAATGAAAACTTTACCTTCTATTGTAAAAACAAGTTAATTTTAACGTTTTTTCACTAAGTCAAGGGCAATAACTCATAAATCAACAACTGGAATCGCGCCATTTTCGAACTTATCCGAAATATTATCAAGATGAATACACATACCAAGTTTCATTCAAATCGGATAAAAACACTGCTCTCTATCGAGTACACATGTTAATTTCAACGTTTTTTCACTAAGTTAAGGGCAATAAGTCATAAACTGACGACTGGAATTGCGCCATTTTCGAACTCCTCCGAGATATTATCAAGATGAATACACATACTAAGTTTTATTCAAATCGGATAAAAACTCTAGCTTCTATCGCATACACAAGTTAATTTTAATGTTTTTTCACTAAGTCAAGGGTAATAACTCATAAACCGACGACTGGAATCGCACCATTTTCGAACTCATCCACGATATTATCAAGATGAAAACAAATACCAAGTTTCATTCAAATCGGATTAAAACTCTAGCTTCTATCGCGTACACAAGTTAATTTTAACGTTTTTTCACTAAGTCAAGGGCAATAACTCATAAACCGACGACTGAAATTGCGCCATTTTCGAACTCATCCGAGATATTATCAAGATGAATACACATACCAAGTTTCATTTGAATCGGATTTTCTTTCAAAAAGAATATATCGCGTTTTTCGGTCCGTTTTTAAATCGTTAATTGCAATCAGTTTTATTTGGATTTATGGGTTTATAAATCTTAATTTATGCTATGAGATTGTTATTAAGGCCCCTATATAACAAATGAAATTATTACACATATCGGATGTTTTGAAGATGGATGTGGAAATGGTTACGAGGCGAAACTTATCCATCGTTTTGTTTTAAAGAATCACCAAAATGATATGGTAGAAAGGGCAAAACGAAGACACCAAAGTATTACAGTCATTGTACAAAGATTATGTTCGAGCCAATATCAATAATTGTTTATTCATAGTCAAAAGGTTTTTGTTCTCATGTGTTCAGATTTCAAGTCTAGAGTACGACACTATTCAATACTCAGTGAAAACATTTAGCTTTACCTATTCAAATACAAACAATGACTGTTCTTTAGATTTGTACACTTTTTGCCTTTTTTATTGTACAGGGTTCAATCATGTCTGAATATATAGATATACGTATGTTATTTCCATGTTTATATGATCTATAAGAGGATCCCTTCATAACATTCTTCAAATAAGGGAGGGTAACGTTGATAGACAGTATTTTCTGTGTTTTGATATAAACAAAACCGTTCGACAATTACATATCAATGTATCTATAGAATTACAATTTACTGATTGGAAATAGTGAATATTTGTTAGACACTCTTAATTTAAAGGTGTTTTTTTTTTCAGTTTTCTTCGGATCAATTTAGTTTGTGAAAAGTGTTACTTTACTACGTGAATGTTCAATCATTGTTATATTGGTAAAAGTATTCTCAATATTCGCAGTGGATATGTGAATAAGTTTATTATTTCAGATATAGCATTTAATCAATATATAATGCTTTAATTCGAGTTGTACTGAGAAATAATGTCTGGTATTATAATAATATTCTGTTATTTATTTAATGAATAACCGCGTTATATTCTGGATTTGGACTGAAAATTTGATTTCGTGGAATAATGTGTTTCTACAATGACGTCATCCACCAATCCATCTTATGTAAGTACTAGTAAGTTAGTGTATATCGGTTGTCTCAAAAAAACAAGTAATGCTCAGTACAAAAAAGCATGTCAAAAAATTCGATATACAAAAAATTGACATTCTATTTTGTTCGAGGCAGTACTTTTACACTTTTTATTCAATGACTCTCATATTTTATGGTCTGACAAGGGCATGTTGAAGTTGATATGTGAGAAATTTGAAAGACGAGATACTTCTCGTCAAACACCTTATTTTCAGTTCAGTTTTTGCATCAGATAATATCCCAACTCAAATTTTTAATTTAAGTTAAAAATTGAGCTTGAAACTAACCATTGATTGTGGTTCAAGATAGTATATATTTGATTAGAGGGTACAGACAAAATGTCATTCTATAATTCTACATATGAATGAATGGTTCCAACCATGGTCAGTGCCTTGTGTTAAATAGTGACTTATTACGTTTCACCCACCCTAACCTGTAAGTGATTGAAACTAGACTACTTAGTATGGGAATGTCCCTGGAATATTCAGTGTCAGTCAGATTACGTTATTAATGTACCACATTCATAAACTTACTATTCATTCATGATCTCTGAGAACAACCAAGAGCTTTGGTCAAGGAACGGCTGGATAAAGGGATCCCGTGGCACTAGAAGATGAATCGAGGACTTAAGTGGGTTGTACCTCTTTAATCAACTTACTTTGGTACATATATTTATATTAATTTATTTCTGGAGATGAGGAACTGTGGACTTGTAAAACCTGATTGTTTCCAGAAGAACACAGAGTTGTTTTGAATCGAAGTATGGAACACGATTTAACATGGTCATACAAATACATGTGAAGATCACTCTAGTCTAGTAAAATATTATTTATGGTTGTATGATACGATATGAAAGTGTGATTGTTTACTAAGACAATGATCTCAAACGTTTAATTACCTCAATAATATCAGATTTATAGAGTTAACTTGTTTGACTTCATGGACGTTATTTGATAGTCTTGTATCATAAAACTCTGGTTTCAATGGTTATTAAAATATGTTGATTTAGGGGCTTGGTATGTATGCACAATATGATGTATGTACAACCAGGGCGTTTTTGTAAATGTACAAAACGAAAAGAAGTTTATAACATGTTTAGATTGTAACATTATGTGTTATAATTTTGATAATGTGTATGTATATTTTCAGATGGTGGCCGGATATTACCCTGGAAGTGACCCAAATCAACAAATACCTAACAACCAACCTGCTTACTCAGTAGCCCAAAACACACCAGCAATATCAGTGGCCCAGCCGAGTCAGATACAAAATCCGCCATCAGCCCCAAGTAGCCAAATTCTACAAGGTCAAACCTATGTACAAGTACCCACAAATCAAGGTTACCCCCAAGCGACCCAATACACTGACAATGGTCAATATATAAACACGAATACCGGTGTTTATCCAACTAACGGTCAAAATCAATATATTCTTGGAAATACCCAGACCGACCCTGCTGCAAATATTGTTTCAAATGTGCCATATTCCGTGGACAATAACTATTACAATACACAACCCGTACCACAGACTGCAGCTGTAAACAACCAATATTTAGCTACAGCAACCCAAGACAATACAGGAAACTATTTCCAACAACCAGTTAATCAAACAAATTATCCTACCATTGTTTATCCGACCGGATACAACCAACAGTACGAAGGTAATACCCAATTTAATCCGGAAAGCGTTCAAATCAACCAACAACCTACAGGAATCAATCAGCAACCAATACAAAGTTATCAATATTACGCTCCTCAAATACACACAGGTGGAAATAACCCATATACTACTGGAAACAACCAATATATAATTGTTGGCGATACTGACAACGGTAAATATCTCACTGGAAACCCTCAGCAATATCAACCGTACACTAGCGTAAATCCTCAGTACATCGTGAATAAACCAGATAAACGGCGAAATCAAACGGAAAACAACCAAGAAGTCACTGGAAATCGTCAATATATAAACGGTAACACTTCAAAAAATCCATCTAATAATTCCAAACATCATTCAAAATATTATCAAAACGGACATTCAACAACCGAATATAGCAAACATGACTCTGAAAATATTCGGTACATTAACGGTTTAAATGAGCACTCTTCTCAAAACTTGCCAAAATCATTGAGTTATAGCAAACCCACACAAAAGACTAAACAAGTTGATCTCGACAATAGGCGTTATTCAAAGAACAGTCACCTATTGTCCTCTGATCTTGGTAATTTTGATAAAACCGACAAGCACAGACGGAATAGTGTTAAAGTTCCAATTCAACACAGAAAAGATAGTAGGGCGGTTAACAGTCTGCAAATACCTAAACTTGACCTCAAACTTAGTAAAGGTTCTAACGAGTTCTCTATCCAATCCGGAAGTGACGAAGACTATCGTGGTTTCTATCCCAATTCTCCGGTTAAAGAAAAGCCTAAGGGCTTGGTCAATGTGATCTTGCCAAGGAAGCAAAAGCGTTTGCATAAAAGAATGAAAAGTCATTCGAAACATAAATCTAGTTCTAAGTCTTTAAAAAAGAGACACGCACAAGAGGTTCGCCGTGGATCAGAAGCCGATTCTGAAACCGAGATGAGTACAGGGGCATCCCAAGTAAGTGTTATGAATAAACCACCAAGAAAACTCTACCGAAGTTACAAGGATTATTATGATCCAGAGACTAAAGAATCGGGAAAGGATTTTCGACTTTTTCGACGTGAAAAACGCAAGACACGAGAAAATATTCTCAGTCGGGCTGAACTCCTTCTCGATAAGCGCAAGCATTACCATCATCTTCAGTCGGAAACTGATTTTTCCACCTTGTCGGAAGTAGAGACTGGATATCCAATGTGTGTAGCGAACCCCAGTCCAGTACCGTTTTATGACAGCGGGGTTGATATTTATCAGCCTGCCAAACAACGAATAAAATCAAAATCAGTGCCTGTCATTCCACACGGTAACTATCAAAAACAGGCATCACAAACTTCATTCTATAGTGTCAAAAGTAATCAAAAACCATCCAAAAACACATCCAACCATCTTGTGAGACAAAATAGCGTGCACGCACGCGCATTAAAAACTAAAGTGTTTAATTATGGTAATATGACTTATACGTACAAAAATGCTATGACTGATACGCCAAAGGCACCTAAATCAACTGTCGGGATGTTGACCATGAACGCATTATGGAATCTGCGGAAGGGGGAGAAAGGTGAACTGAGTGATGCTAGTTTTGACACTCGACCACCATACGTTATGCCCGTTGGTGATGTGGACAGTGATGCTTTTTTTGATGAATTAGGGACAAATCACTATTCAATCACAAAACAGTGGAACGATAATCATCCTCCCCATAATATTGATACAAATAGATCCTCAGATATATTGGATGTAAAAGAAAATAAACCAAAGAACAAGGGTCTGAAGTCTTTCCGAACTATGCAGAAACAAAGAATAACACAGGATGGTCCACGTACGGTAAGCTCATTCTTTATTAACTCATAGTAACAATCCTTTTTTACCATAATATATTTTAGGTGAATTACATGTCTTTGGTGAATAAAAACTCAATATTGAGAAAGCTATAAGATAAAAAATTTACTTAAGTAATCGAACTGGTCGGAAATCGCTTATAATACCTTCTCGTGTACAACTCTCTATTTCTATTTTATATTTTTTTTTATTATTTATTGGTGTGTATTTGAATGTGTATTTGGCTATCATTTTAGTCTCATTTTTGCCAGATAAAGGTATATTTAAGTCCATAAATAATGTCTTACGTATTGGTAAAATGAATATCAGATAGATCTTGGTCCTTTCGGTGATGCATTCTGTCCGATACTACATATCATAAATGATGATATTTTTGAATATTACATCGATGTGAGAGACAGAAATTGACAATATGCTGCACTAAGATGAGTTTCCTCCCTTGTATTAATTCATTTACAAATGATGTTGAAAAATTACATTCGGCAATCCACGGTTGTTTCCATGTGGCAAAACGTACTTACTAAAAAATAAAACGACCAAGAGAAGCGCTAAACGACCAAGCAAGTATACACCCCCAGTTGCCATTTTGTACCTGCTTTAAAATATCCGTTTAATAACCAGCAACATAGTAGTGGTAAAGTGTCGAATGCCAGAGTGTTATACAATTGCTACTTGGTTAGGGTAAAGAGAGATGAAAATTATTGGACAGAAAGTTCCGTAAAGTAATTGGTAAATGCACTGTGCTATGTTCATTTTTACATAAGAAACTTATGAATGAAATTAGGTCTATCAATTAACAACATGTTGTAAGGGCGAAAATTATGTAGGAATCATGTCATGTATAGAATCCTGATGGTTTCTGAAAACAAGGCATCGCAAACCCCTTCTGTTTACGTGCGATTCCTTCAAGTCAAATCTAAGTGAAATAACAGACATGAAAATAGTAACCCGACATTAAATTCATCTACGATCAGACTAAATCAGTCGATTTCCGGTAAGTAATATGGCTATGAGTATGTTCATGCCTGATTCTGTTAACTAGGTCAACCATATAGTTTCATATAGACCCTTGCGCCGCCGCCATTAGCCGCCGCCGCCGCCGATTTCTTTACAGCCATAATCTGCAAGTTATGAAAACAAAGCGCCGCCGATTTGAGTCAGCCGATTTCTGCCACTTTGTAAATGAATTCAAGACGATCGTCACTTAGACCTACCATGCTGAACATGATAACTTTCATCCATGATAATTTAAAACTATTGCAGTTTGATTAAAATTTTGAATTGTGAGTTTATGATGCCTGCAATGTACAATGTATGTTCCCTCATTATAACTCAAATGTTTAATGAAGGAAATTCGTTTTAGCCGCCGAAAACCGCCGATTATTTTTGCTAGCCAATTCAGCCAGTTCAAAACCGGCTAACCGAAAACAAATGGCTAGCCAGCCGGTTTCATCTGCTAGCCAGTCACTTTTTACTAAATAAATCGGCGCAAGGGTCTAGTTTCATATGGGTTGAAAATAACACCATTTGTAATAGTTTGACCAACTAGCCTGAGGTATGGCTATGTCAGCTTATAGTTAATACAAGAATATTTAATATGATAATTTTCTCTTATTCTTTAACTGATATAAAATAATAGATCTAATTAGATATTGTGATGACATTTGTTCGACCTAGTTGTTAATGGCTATTAGTATTTCCGTAAGAGACATTAAATAAAGTATATCTAAGGAAGGATCAGCTGAAAAAAAAAAACAGATCTAAAAAATTCCGTGTTCTCAATTAAAACTTATTTATCTTAGGTAACTCGTTCATTGAAGAGAGAACGTGGCCAAATTTCTGTGATAAATTTACTTTGTCATTAAATTACTGTAAACAATTTACTCAAAGACCAAATTTCCGAAACCGTAATCTCTTGTGACCGTGACTTGATTAGTGTCGTTCACAAGGTTTACCTCGGCCTAAAACGCGCCATTGTTACATGATGTCTAACATATAGTTATTGTATCAAAATCAAAATCAGACTAGATAGGACTTCGGTTCCCAACCTTTAGGATTCTTCGTACCCTTATTTTGTTCAAAGCAATCTCCTGGTACCCCTTTCGGCCACCCTGAGTAACATACACAGCTAACATGAAAGTAAAAGGATATTTGTCGGAGTTTGATATTTAATCCATTCCATACTTTTTCAATTGTCAAAGAGGTTTCTCAGGAACCCCTTGGTACCCACTGGTACCCTCAAGGTTCCCTGGTTGGGAAGCGAGGAGATAGAATCAGAATAGGACAGAAAGGATTGAAGTGTTAGTACCAGTTTTCTTGAGAAAAAAAACCTAATTTGCTTCGCAAGCCGATGATTAATCTGAACTGTAGAAATAATTTAAAAAGAGTAATCTACGTGATATATTATACTCTAGAGACTGGGTTTTCGACTGGGGACATTTGGGCATTTTCTTGAGACATTGACTGAAAAAGATATAGCTCTGAAAAAATTGTAAATACCCCTAGTTGTACACTAATATTATACCATTTGACCAATCAATCTTTTACATGACTTCAATAAGAGTTTGAATTATATAATGCAAAATGCTGTGACTTCATCATGCTTCGAAATTGCATGTTTTTTGACGACGTCTTCTGACAATTTCTGTTCAGGGGACATGGCAAGTTCCTCATGCATATTCAGTGAGAAAACTAGTTGAAAACCCAGGCTCTAGAGGAAAAACCTCAAAAACAATGGGGCTGCTTATACTTGCAAATGTAATAAATATGATAAAATTCTTTCACGACCATATTGCCTGCAATGCAAGTATGTTTATCATGTGATGCACCGATCTTACTTTTATGAGAGCTTTTAAGACCTACATGTACTATGTTTTTCTTTTCAAGTGCAAATCAAATCCTGTTCACTTCATATGATAAGACGTGTTTTCCATGGAGTTTTTAAACTAAGCACAATATATTAAAGAAGTCTTCAGACTGTAATATCCAGACTGTTTATCCTTGAATATGAATAAATAAGAATTATTCAGAAAATATGTACCTAGATAAACCATGTTGAACGCCTGTATCCTTGACGACAATAATTCTATGGAATGGTTCGTCAGACATTTGTTAGTAAATAAAAAAAACAACTATCCGATTTCTTTCTTTCCACATAGACACAAAGTTATTGTTTAAAATTATTGGGTCGTTCAAAACTTATCAAGTATTAATCATTAAAAATAATGATTAGAAGTCTTCAAGTAAAGGATGAATTCATCTGATACGGTCCTAAGAAATTAATTATTTACAAGATATTTAGTTGCTTCTCAACCCTGATGTAGTAAACAAACGACATCAATATAATCGTCTGATAATTTTTTTCCCAACATTACCACTCAAGAATCTTTGACAACTAGACGGAAAGGGTTCGGTGATCTGAAGACATTCTCGTTTCGCTATGGCTGCTGAAGTCAAACCATCGAATAAGATGATCAGAAAAAATAAGGTAGGATTTTATTTGCGGCTTGAAATGAACCTTTTTTTTACCCTTTTCAGCTCTGCATAAGACATGGTGTTATTGGAAAATAATTTCAGATAATTTTTAACCCCCTTTCGCCATTAGTCTGTGGCCAATATTGAACCAACTGCATCACTGTTGTTGTAATATTACTGATTTAATTGTTGACCAGGTACTATAGCATTCATGAGGCAAACGTAGATTTTCTTGTCTAAACTTTGCAATGGTTTCATTCACTGACTTTGATTACTTTGGCCATATTACAACTGGCATAGTATGCAGCAATCTCAACCTGTTCGGAAGCAAAAGCCGTAGGACTAGTTCGTAATTATATTTAAATATTGAGATAAAAATGTAATTTGTTGGAAATTACTGAACAAATTACATTATACTGGCAAATCAAATTCGTATGAAATGTATGTGTATTGTTCAGGGTTACGCGAAGGTCCTTTCATAGAATCTCTAAAAGCAAAATTTCGATCCAAGAGAGCCAACTACCGTCGCTACAATATTTCAGATCAACTTTAAAGTTGCTAGAGTTTGTAAATGTTGTATAATTAAATTGATGCTGGCCAATATTTTATTATAACAATCCTATTAAAATGAAGATCTGGATTTTGGGTGACTCGAATTGTCATCCATAATTTGAAGACATTCTTACACATCTCCTGTTCGAGGTCATTTAAATCAATCAAATGTTCTGTTTAACAAATGATTTCCTTTTAATATGTAAATTTGTTATTGGTAAGCGTTCATCAGTCTTTCGACCAATCATACTTAAGTCTCGGAAACTGTAATTTGTTCACAGCTCACCGCCCAAATTTGACTCGAATTTCAATTAGACTACATCATATATAGAAAAGAAATATATGTAGAAATAGAAACAGAAATTTCTTGTTGGAGGTATTTTTTTAACGAATTTTCGTGCAGTTCTAGACTATTCACATTTACTATTTAAGATCCGTTCCCCTTTAAGTTTCCCTTTAGTTACCTTATGTAATGAGACGTAAATTGCTGCCTGTTGGTCCATTTACCTATCTGTCCACAACTGAATATATTTAAAGACTGTTTGTATCTGTTAAAACCTTATATATATTATATTTAGTAGTTCTTCAATAAATGAAAACACACAGTTGATATTAGCTCCTGTGACCATCCATTTGATTTCAAAGGCTATTTAATTTCTGGAAATAATGTCCTCTCCTGTTCTCTGCGACTAATCCGTAGAGATGCTTTGGGTCGCTTGTCGGACCCACTCATAAGTATCTTTAAAATACAGTTGTCTACAAAATAAGCATAAACTTAAAGTGCAGGATGTTTTCAGAAGTAGACAGAAAACTGAAAATAGATAAGTTAAGCCTAGCGCACACAGCCAACTTTTGCTGGAAAACAATGTTTTCAACAATGTTTTCAACAAATGGTGGACGTGTGCGGTGAATAAAAACTCAAAAACAATGTTCGCCAACAATGTTTTTGAGATCAAACATGTTTGATTTCAAAAACATTGTTGGCGAAACATACAACAAAAGTTGGCCGTGTGCGGTGTTCGGAAACAAAATATCGAAACAATTTGCAACGTCGACCAATAAGCGTTCACGCTGCTGTCATGTGATAGGCCTTACAAAATGGCGACCCCCGTCGAAGAAGCCACGGCAGAATGGGGCATTGAAAGTGAAGCAAGTTTAACAGAACTATGGGAAAATCATCCTTGTCTATACGCTATATCATCGACAGAGTATAGGGACATTATTATAAATTACGAAAAACACCTTGCTTCTCCCTTCTCTGAATCCAAGACCGCGTCCATACTTGACGATTAACACGCCGACGACGTCTAATCCGAAGAAGAAGTAAAATCGCCAGAGTGATTCGTCGTTTACGCATAGACGCTGCCATTTTGTCATCATGTGACTTGACTTGACTTGCCCATGGTGGCGCTGTCAGCCGTATCTGACGCAGCAATTGTTGGTCGTGTGCTCTTTCAGACAGCTGTGTGCGGTTCCCAGAAACATTTACTCGAAACATTGTTTTTTCTGAAAATCAGCGAAAGTTGGCTGTGTGCGCTAGGCTTAAGACAATTGAAGAAGTAAATTGAAACATCATAAAGTTCAGCTGTAGGAAAGATGCAGTTGCAGAGCTTAATATTACTGTTATAGAGACAGTAAAAACATATTGAACTGTTTACATTTAGAGCATCAATAAGTATTGAACTAACTTCCTTCTTGATATAGATAGTAAATACTTCAGTTTTTCAAGTGGTTCTCTTCAGAACCGTATGACCGATAACCCTGTTCGTTGATTCCTTGTGAATTTAAGCTAGATATTTTATTACTACACAAATTGAGCTGTTGATGACCAAAACTGACGTCCATTTTCGGACTAAAGGGTAAGGGTGTAGCTTTAAAGTAAAAAAACATGAAACTATCGGTTTTTTTATGTAAATTTTTGTTGTATTAAAAAACTAACATGATTAACCAAATTCCATATGCGATCTTCATCTTTGATCTTTGAGTTGTGGGCGTATTTCACAAACTTGGGAATGATACAGCGTTTCTAAAGGATGGCAGTCGTCAAGCAACGATTTGTTGATGACAAGCCCAGTCTCTCGTGTGGGACTAATTGACGGAGTCGAAGTTAATGAAGCATACTGGAGGTATTATATAAAAAAACTGTTTAACTTCATAATTAATGAGTAAAAAGGGAAGTATATACATAACAAACTAACAACAACGTCAATCAGATAAAATGTAGGTGACCAAGACGTTTTAATGTCGAATCAGTATGTAATGTTCTTGCCCAACTGGCCTAAAAGGTGTTTTATCATTAACAGTATGGTAACTAAGATTGATCTTGTTTAACGGTGGCCTTGATTCAAATTTAAAACAGAATGTACACGTATGATATGAACGATATATAGAGGGTATATATCACAAACACAAGACAAATATTTTAAAATAATACATGTACACACTTCTTAATACCTTCAAGCACATAAAAAAGCGGTATATCATAAGAATTTACAGACTACTTTATCGCAACCTAAAGTACGTTTGTTCCTGTTGAGGGAGCGGACGACTGTGGACATTTCATGGTTCGGTGAATAATTATAACCGACATTTGAATTCCGTTTGTATATGTTCATTAATAAATGATGCTGACGTCTCAATACTTATCATTCAGTCGTAACCGTTTTCTTGGATACTCTTGGGTACGTGTGACTCATGACTATAGTTTTGTCTAGAGGGTTCTAGAAAGCACACCGAATACCCGAGTGCAAGAAGGTATTTGACCTCTCTCTCATTGTAAACTCCGCTCTCGACTAAATTCAGATTGCCAAATTGATACCTACGTTTTATGTTTGTTGTAAATTTTAGATTTGAGATCGTTACTGTTACGTATATAATGTCCTTAATAGCTTCTATCCTTGGTCAGCCATTTTTCTAAGAAAAGCTACTTTTTGACAGGGATTTTCCAGAAATTTGAATTTCCCTTTATGTGCATACTTTAATGGTCGTTTTGATCAGAATAATCGTTGGTGTTGCTAAGATGGTTATTCAATATAGAAGTTGAAAAAGTTTGTTTGTGGTTTATTACGTAAGCTTGAGAATGTTTTGCAAACATCGATCAATTGATTTTTTATGCTCAATCAATGGAATAACCAATACTAAAGAAAGGGCATCGTGAACTGTGTAGACATATTGAGAGAATACAGTTACTTCCCTTTTCTACATAGTTCGCTATTTTAATAACTTGTAAAATTTTAACAAATTTTTTACGTTTCTTTTGAATATCAACCAAACCAAATTGTTCGTTCTTACTTAATTGTTTAATATAAATGACAAATTTAATATAACTACATGGAATTCGAAATACTTGGTCAAAACTAAATATTTTAGGGCAAATTACTGATATGGGATAAAACTAGTGTTTTTGAAATATCAAGAGAGATTACAAAAATCTAGAAGAGAAACAGTATTGTATTAACGTTCATTCTTTGATGCGAAATACCGTTCTTCCACATAACGTTTGGTAAATTTATGAGTAAATTTAGCAGTTTATTTCTACTGCGATAAACGGGATAAAATCGCAATATACGATACCTATAGATATTTGTAACACAGTAACACAGCGAGAAAGTTACTACCAAGAGAAGATAATTGGACGAATCCTCCACGTCATCATAAGTTTCTATTCCATTTCCTGAATGAAAACAAAGTGAATCGATATGTAGTGGCTATCAGAAAGAGAATAATTAATATAAAATAATTTCTTGTCTTTTGTTTTGAAACAATACCGCAAATATTTCCTCTTCAATATCATCGTTTTGTTACAAAAGCAAATCTACCGTTGCTAAGACCAGTTAACTTTGTTGATAGTTAAGTGATTCTTTCATGATTTTTTAAATTGAAATAATCTGCACCATTTTATCAGTTCGTAAGTCAAGTTAACAGTCAATATAAAAGTTCTCAGGTACGGATTTTGAGGTTGAGATGTTTTCTTTGATTTTCAGAAACCGTTTAACAACACACAATACATGGCATTGCTCTTCAGTTCATTGACATTTCAGAAGGTTAACATCGACTTGAATCAAGCGATAATCACCTACACAATATTTCATTTGTCACAGGAAACTTGTGATGAATACCATCCGAAAGAAAAGTTACAAGTTCAAATAAATAAGGAGTATCTTACTTTGTGTCTGTATAAATTTTTGAAATAATGTCAGGGTGATGAAATTTATTTTGGTATTTTCAATTCAACATTTCATTCCTAAATAATTTGAAGGGGTAAAACCTCCCATATCGGAGCCCAAATTTATATAACTTAATGTAGACTGTAGTCCGTTTGCCTTTTTTGCAGACAAAAGTTTTTACAACATTTCCCAGAAACTGTAAATGATGGCAAGATACATTTAAAAAAAAATCAATTTGGAATTATATCATATTATTTTGCTATGGTAACTTTGTTTTTAACTAATATTTTGTTTACAATCTAAATGTAACTATTTAACTAATTTTTTAATGTAAACATAATGGCCATATAGGTAATCGACTCGGTCAACACAAACACAAGGAATTCGCCTTGTTTACTTTATAAATAATACCTGAGATCGGACGCTGGGTCGTGTACAGTTTACATTTAATTACGTCGATATCTATACTGAGTTTTTTTCAAAAGCATTACATATTCCTGATAATCTTCCTCTTTATTATTTGGTATGATAACACCATCAGGACTGTATTATGTTTAAGTGCATTTTGTAGCAATTATAAGCTTTTGGTGACATGAGAATAAAAAATCCCATAAAAAGCACTGGCCTAGGTCTGAAATGATTGTAAAAACACTATAATCGTCCGTTTCCTTACAAACATACAAGCTTTGCTGACCAGAAGCTGTAATACATAATAATATTAACCAAGTTTCTCTCGCGATGAACCAGTTAAAATTAGAAAGGAATGAGGTTGAAAATGATTTGAGCCGATCATCATATAGCACATTTTTTCCACATAGGACGTATATGCAATAAATCTTATCTTATCTTATAATATATATGAAACAGTGATGAGCAATTTAAAATGGTAGATTTTGAGCAATGCCATTACTTTATTTTAATGTTATTTTTCCGAAAAATATGGAAATGACTATCATAAGCAAAGTGAGGGTCACAATGTTTCGGACAAAGTCATGAAATAAAACTGCAATAAATTTAATATATAAAAAATATCACATTCATCTACGAAGGATTTTTTTGAAAGTTTGCTAATTGAAATGCATTGATCAAAGTATAATATTATATATAAAAGTAGACTATACATGTAAGAAAATTATTATGAAAACATTCGCTATACAATCTCTATATTGATTGTATTTTTATATTTTCTTTTAATATTATCATAACGAACATATATATATTTTTCTTGCTATTTAATATTCTTAAAACATTCAATGCAAGATTTTTTTCACTTCTTTTGAAAGATATAAAATGAAGTTATTACGTGCAGAATTTTAAAGACACATATAAACACAGTAAACTTTATTTCATAACTAATATATCAATAAAAAAATTAATTTAGGCAGATTATGTTCAATATTTTATTGTGTGTTCGTTGGAATATTTAATATCAAATTGCAATGCTCGACCTCACAACGAGATTATTATACGCCAACATATATACAATCTCAACGCAGCCCCTTATAACATTTGCCACCATATTGCTTTCCCATCCCATTACATGTTAGATATTCAATTTCTTGAAACATAAAAAGTTTTGCTAATTATTTAATGTTCTATATTTTGAGTTCTTCGAATCTAAAAGAGATTATACGCCAAAGATATACAGGCCTTGTATAGCTAATTTAGCTATGTCTTTATCTGGAAGATCAGTACATGTTGTTTCTAACTGACTTTAGGAACCATTAAACAAGCAGCCTATATATTTGATGTTCTATAATTTAAAGTAGAAGAAGTATGCTATATATTTGATGTTCTATAATTTAAAGTAGAAGAAGTATGCTATATATTTGATGTTCTATAATTGAAGTAGAAGAAGTAGGCTATATATTTGATGTTCTATAATTTAAAGTAGAAGACGTAGGCTATATATTTTGATGTTCTATAATTTAGAAAGTAGAAGAAGTAGGCTATATAGTTGATGTTCTATAATTTAAAGTAGAAGAAGTAGGCTATATATTTGATGTTCTATAATTTAAAGTAGAAGAAGTAGGCTATATATTTGATGTTCTATAATTTAAAGTAGAAGAAGTAGGCTATATATTTGATGTTCTATAATTTAAAGTAGAAGAAGTAGGCTATATATTTGATGTTCTATAATTTAAAGTAGAAGAAGTAGGCTATATATTTGATGTTCTATAATTTAAAGTAGAAGAAGTAGGCTATATATTTAATGTTCTATAATTTAAAGTAGAAGAAGTAGGCTATATATTTTATGTTCTATGATTTTAAGTAGATGAAGTAGGCTATATATTTGATGTTCTATAATTTAAAGTAGAAGAAGTAGGCTATATATTTGATGTTCTATAATTTAAAGTAGAAGAAGTAGGCTATATATTTTGATGTTTTATAATTTAAAGTTGAAGAAGTAGGCTATATATTTGATGTTCTATAATTTAAAGTAGAAGAAGTAGGCTATTTATTTGGTGTTTTATAATTTAAAGTAGAAGAAGTAGGCTATATATTTGATGTTCTATAATTTAAAGTAGAAGAAGTAGGCTATTTATTTGATGTTTTATAATTTAAAGTAGAGGAAGTAGGCTATATATTTGATGTTCTATAATTTAAAGTAGAAGAAGTAGTCTATATATTTGATGTTCTATAATTTAAAGTAGAAGAAGTAGGCTATTTATTTGATGTTCTATAATTCAAAGTAGAAGAAGTAGGCTATATATTTGATGTTCTATAATTTAAAGTAGAAGTAGTCTATATATTTTGATGTTCTATAATTTAAAGTAGAAGAAGTAGGCTATGTATTTGATGTTCTATAATTTAAAGTAGAAGTAGTCTATATATTTGATGTTCTATAATTTAAAGTAGAAGAAGTAGGCTATATATTTGATGTTCTATAATTTATGGTAGAAGAAGTAGGCTATATATTTTGATTTTCTATAATTTAGAAAGTAGAAGAAGTAGTCTATATATTTGATGTTCTATATTTTAAAGTAGAAGAAGTAGGCTATATATTTGATGTTCTATAATTTAGAAAGTAGAAGAAGTAGTCTATATATTTTGATGTTCTATAATTTAAAGTAGAAGAAGTAGGCTATATATTTGATGTTCTATAATTTAAAGTAGAAGAAGTAGGCTATATATTTGATGTTCTATAATTTAAAGCAGAAGAAGTAGGCTATATATTTGATGTGCTATAATTTAGAAAGTAGAAGAAGTAGGCTATATATTTGATGTTCTATAATTTAAAGTAGAAGAAGTAGGCTATATATTTGATGTTTTATAATTTAAAGTAGAAGAAGTAGGTTATATATTTTGATGTTCTATAATTTAAAGGGGACCCGTCTTCATTTTTATTGGTTGATTTGGGTCTTGAATATATCTAAGTATCCTTCAGAAGCACTAGAAATGCACAAAAATTGCGTATTTCCTTCAAATATACCTTAAATTAGACATTTTTCCTTCTATTTCTATAGATGACTTTTCTATATATTGCATAGTATCGCTAATGTGTAGTAGGGCATTATAACTTTCAAATGCTAATAATTATGGATGCACATGGATTTGAAGGCTCAAATTTCAATGGTGAGTTGTGATAAGCAGTACTAAATTGCTGAGCTAAAAAATCCCCGTTTCTTAGACTTATCCAAATCGACCCGCGAAAATGAAGCCTGTGCCCCTTTAAAGTAGAAGAAGTAGGCTATATATTTGATGTTCTATAATTTAAAGTAGAAGAAGTATGCTATATATTTGATGTTCTATAATTTAAAGTAGAAGAAGTAGGCTATATATTTGATGTTCTATAATTTAAAGTAGAAGAAGTAGGCTATATATTTGATGTTCTATAATTTAAAGTAGAAGAAGTAGGTTATAGTTGATGGCAGGAAGTGTCTAACGTGAGGTTATCAATATCTGAAAAGGACAATGGTTTTCACACCTTGTTACCACTGTTTTATCTCGTATTTAAATGTAATCAGTCATCAAGTAGCCTCAAGAATATCAGCAATTCTTTCTAGTGCTGAATCACGGTTGACATTTCGTTTATTGAATATCAAAATATGGCAACAGAAAAATTGACATTTATTTCCTGAATTTAAAATAAAAACATATAGAGGATACCGTAGGAAAATACATTTTTACTTTTACTTTTTACAATTCAGCTTGAGCTACAGATGCCAACAAAATTAGAGAAAGGTTAAAAGTGGCAAAGCATTTTTAGTAAAAACATCAACAATTTTGTGCAAAAAAAATAAATATGTATTTAAAGGTAAAATTAATATGAAGTAATTGAATATCCTTTTTTGCATGGTTCGTGACATATTAGATGAAGTGTGCTCTTTCTCAAAGTCTAGTGAATCGATCCTAGCACCATTTTTAAGAATTTTACTTATGAATTTTAAAGCGATGATATTGAACGACTTGAAGGTTGAATAATCATAGAACTGAATTCTCAAGCTAGAATAATTTCATTCATATGTAGACCATTTTCGTCTTCGGATCAGATGCCTTGTCGCGAAAATGTTTTTTTTTTTTTTTTGAGAATATTAGTTCACGTTGCCTGGCTTTAACAGATCTAAAGTATTTGAAAAATGAAAAATGTTAATCTACTTATTGATTTGTCAAGTCAACTCGAGGAAGTGCTTTCCTTTCTATAATAACTGATGCACAATTATTTTCATAACGTCTGCATAAAATGTGTGTTGTTTGACCGATTAATATAATTACTAGACTATTATATCTAAAAAACGAAAGTAGAAATTGAATGATGAATACAGACTGAACATGAACATTCAATATGTTAAGAACTAAATGACTGAAAGAACATATTGATTGAACATCATATATCAATTCTAAGTATTTATTTTTCTCATCGTTCTGCGTACAGTGTACTATTTGGTTGGCAATGGATACAGGACAGATCTTTTGTTGTCCTATTGAGTATCCGTCCCTTTGTGGAATCTAAAAATTAGTGAATGTGTTTATTCTTGGTTAATAAGAACAATCACACTTGTAGTCGAGTTACTGACTCATCACGTATTTGCTCTGGTCCATTATCTTTAATTATATCGTTATTTATACTCTACCCTCTTATTAAAATGTCATTACCCTTTCAGAGAGTCCACACAACCAGAATGGTATATTTCGTGTCTTTGATACACACCTACAGGCATATGACTTTGCTGATAGACAGGACCGTGACTGATCGTTTTCAAACTATTAGCTTTTAATATAAAATATAATATAATTATCCGTGGTGCTTAAACACCCGGATCTCCTGCTGCCACCCTACGATGTACTTTGTCAACTTGAAATTACTCCCAGAGGCCCAATATTCCTTAATAGGTACATGTTTTATTGTTCTGATCTAACCGATTAGTAATGCTTTTAATTTAATAATTTCATAATTTATACGCCAACCGTTGTATAAATATTCCAGTCAACCAAGACAAGAGATATGTACCGAAATACCCCGAATATTTGCCAATATAAGGCGATAAACATCCATGCATATATAAGTTACATGCATGTATGCCTTTCAGTGAAGGTACAAAAGGATTATTCAAAGTAGCCTACAGAGACAAAAACTGAACCCATTTGAATTGAACTAAAATATTGTATACCATTGCGAGAAAAAAAGTCTTTTCCTAGGGGATTCGTTTATATCATGTTGTTTACGTTGAAAATAAATTTGCTGGAACTTTGATTTCTAAGAAGTAACACATCGATTTCTCGCAGGGATAGGTCTAAGGTGTAATATGTGAACTTATATTACTTTTTAGAATAAAATGTTTCTGAACTTTTTGCTCTTTCACAAGTTAACATTGATTGACCTTTTCTGATCATTGCTGAAAGAGTTGTCCAAAGGCCAACTGGTAAAGAGATCATCAAGAACAAAAGTCAAGTTATCCTCGTAAAATACCATTGTTTTTTTTTTTTTTTTTTTTTTTTCATTTTCTAAATGCCAAAAAAAGAAGAACTGAAATGGTTTTGGTCAAGCGATTTGATCTCGATTTTCCGGTTCTTTTGGTAGTTAAAAAAAGTAACACAAAAATATTCTAGATAATCGAGACCAAATTCATTTACAGATATTCTATCACTTGTAGACAATAGCATCTTCATTTTCCCTCGCCATCTCATATTTTATCATTAAACTAAAAAGGCTTTAATTGATATTGGCCCTAGTAACTATATATCGATCTTATTGACAATTCATTTCATCATATTTCTATTAAATTCTTCTCAAACACAGAAAAATGTCACAATTCATTCGGGACATTCTTGTAGATTAATCAGTCCAGATGATAAGTATTTAACTTACAGGAAAAAACGTAAAATACTGTTGGGATATAAGTGTTATTTTATTGTATTTCCTGTTAACAGTATTGAAATAAACTGTTTGTTTAACGCAAGTGAAGCAGAATCGATCTGAAAATTCATTTCTTTCTCAGAAAAAAAAAATTTCTTATCTGAAATTGAAACATATATTTTTGGAAACTGTTATTGTTTGTATAGTGCAAGACCAAAATCGTTATTTGAAAAAAAAAACTTTTATGAAAAATATTCGCATGGATAATTATTGAAATGTTCAAAAGAAGGATTTTGCCGACCATAGGTCCAATTACATGGGTAAATATATTTATTTTATTCTAGTTTCTGGGAATTTATTTCTATATAGTAATTTAGTTATTGACAACTTATTAATAGAGGATCTACATTCCTGAACTTTTTTGTCGAAATTGTAAACACTTTTTGTTAACGAACATAGTAAAAGCTTTTACTTAACCATTCAACAATTCCAATGGCTATCATACTTCTTAAGTGTTTCTTAAAAGTGAAAAGGTGGTTAATTTTGTCGATGATAAACGGGCTTTCTCCCTCTTGACTTTTGTTAGTGCATTTAAATACATTTTATATTGAAGCAGGTCTCGTTCACTTGAATCAACTTTTTCAAACAGACAGTTTCATTGTAAGATATTATTAAAAATTCAAAAATCAAAATGTCTTGGCATCATTCATTTAAATTTCCAGTCTTTTGAGACGTTGGTTTTCTGATTGATAAACTATTGTAATTATACTTCAAGACGTAGACTACTAAAGGCAATAAGTGTAATGAGAATTGAAAGACAATCGAAGCTCTAAGTAGTTTGTTTTGTGATTGACATCATAGTCATATTAAGAATTTAATCATAAATCGATGCATTTCTTTAAAAGATTCGCCATGGCATGTTGTGTTTATCGATATTGTTATTCAAGTATGACATCAGAAAATCAAAACAAATGCATTTAAAAAATAGATCTTCAAGAGACTCTAGGTCAGACAAAAAAGAGCTGGGTAGTACACAAAATCTCTGACTGGCACATCGGAAAAAATCGTAAACATAGAATTAAAAAAAAAAAACTAAGTTTGATTAAGCTTATTACTTTTTTACCAGGAATATACGTAAGTACATAAGTTATACCTTAAGGAACCACGTCTGTTACTGTTGGTCTCAGCAAGGGCATTGATTACTTGTTGGTGGAACCGATGTCAGAGGGGACCGATCAAATTTCAAAGTAACCTACGTTGCAGTTAACATTATTGATTTACATAATGGGAAATGAAATATTTATCTTGCAACTAATGCTTTGAAGAAAAAAAAGTTCCGACTTTAACTGAACTATGGTGGTTTTACATTGATTTTCTACTCCTTCATATGACAAAACATGCCGACACATTGGTCGTTAGGGACAGGGCGTGTTGTTTACATTATATAACTTATATAATATTAACACACAAACAAATCAGTACGTAATGACACTGCGCATAAAATGCATGAGACAACCTCCCCCTACTCTCCTCCTCTCCATTTTAAATATAATTCTTTCGAGTTTAAATAGATTTTATAGAATGGATCCGCATCCTAGTGTAGCATATTTTGAATAAAATTATTCACAATCGAATCAATTACACTATGTGTTTTGTGTGACAGTTCACTCAAGGATTAAATGAATTTAAGTAGACAAATTAATACACATTTCATTTTGCTTTCTTTCTATATTATTGAAATATACTTAAAATAGTATAAATATTATCATTATAAACTATTAACTCTTGTGAATGGTGTCAACAATTTGAAATATGAGTTATGTTTGCTTTATCTTAAAGAGCATTTTCATATTGAATATTTTAAGCAACCAATCAATACAATGAACTGATCGTGAATAGTTTTGGAAAGCCAATTAGACCAACCAATCTATGACCGTCACGCTAATATGGGTAACCGGAAAAACGAATATCATTATATTAGATAATCTGTAATGTGGTAAATGTCACTGATCACTAATTAAGTATAATTCCAGATTCAACTTGTAGACTCTTTCTTCTGTTTTAGTGGAACATTTAGAATCAATTTAAAGAAGGACTAATGTAGAGATTAAAAATATTAATTCTATGTTTCTTGGTTTGATGGACTTCCACCATCCTGAAGATGACATATTATATTTAGAAAAAAAATAATCTGCTACAGAAAAACTAACAGTCCTAAAGTCCAAACATGTTTCAAAGGCACAAAGGCCCCCTTCCTCAGGGACAGACACACATAAAAAGTCAGTTGAGAGATGTCACTTTCCTTGGTGGTTGCTTGGTAACGTTTCAACATTCTTCTGATGGTAGGAATCCAATTTGGCTTCATAAAATGATGATCGTTCAAAAGCCTAAACTAATGAAGATGCAGTGGGTCCAAAGTTTTAAGGAGTGTTCAATAAAGTAAAAGACACACAAACCATTTCACAAAGTTTTTTACTGGTCCAGTTTTAGTTGATCCAAATAATGTGGATACTCTAAGACTTAAGGACTATTAGGTTTTCTGTAGCAGATTATTTTTATGAATGTTTACCCATGTGTTATGCTATAGAGTATCCACATTATTTGGAACATATTATATTTAGGGTACACGCCCTTTGAAACAAACTAACCTCTCAACAACTGACTGACTAATCATTCTAATCATTGATTGTTTTAAAAGCTTTTTTTTCTGTTTTTTTTAGTAGAAAAACTTATAGTTACGTTCTTGATATGCATATACATTATTCGCATGTTGCAAATTCCATAATACATAACAAACTATATGACAGAACAAAATTAAATTCATTTCTACAATGGAACACCATACATCATTCAAGGAGCATCCTGAATTCTTATACGTGGGGTTTAATGTTTACAATCAAATCAAGTAAAATTGATCTCTTATACTTCCGAGTAAATAAAAACCACATTCCTTATCATTATATCCGCATAATAGAGATGACTTAAAGAACTTAGAAACTTAGATCAGACAGTCTTCAGATAGCTGTCGTCCAAAGGAGAAGGATTTTGATGGATATGCTCATCACAGGTAATAAGTGTAGCAGCTGTACTGTGTTGTATTTTGGTATTTTATTTTTTATAAGTTATCCTACAACAAGTCAACGTTATGCTTCTGTTTTATAAGAAACTATGTCCAGGACAGATGGCACATCAGCAGTTTTGTTTTGTTCAAATGGTCCAATACAATTTATCTGTGGTCAGTGGTACAATAACAGTTTTCTGTGTTAAGATGGTATAATAGCAGTTTTCTGTGCTCAGATGATACAGTAGCAGTTTTCTGTGTTCAGATAACACAATACTAGTTTTCTGTGCTCAGATGGTACAATACTAGTTTTCTGTGCTCAGATGGTACAATACTAGTTATCTGTGCTCAGATGGTACAATACCAGTTTTCTGTGCTCAGATGGAACAATGATAGTTTTCTGTGGTCCGATGATACAATATTAGTTTTCTGTGTTCAGATGGCACAATACTAGTTTTCTGTGCTCAGATGGTACAATACTAGTTTTCTGTGCTCAGATGGTACAATACTAGTTTTCTGTGTTCAGATGGCAAAATACTAGTTTTCTGTGCTCAAATGGTACAATAGTAATTTTCTGTGGTCTGATGGTACAATAGTAGTTTTCTGTGCTCAGATGGCACAATACTAGTTTTCTGTGTTCAGATGGCACAATACTAGTTTTCTGTGTTCAGATGGCACAATACTAGTTTTCTGTGTTCAGATGACACAATACTAGTTTTCTGTGCTCAGATGGTACAATACTAGTTTTCTGTGTTCAGATGACACAATACTGTGTTCAGATGACACAATACTAGTTTTCTGTGTTCAGATGGTACAATACTAGTTTTCTGTGGTCAGATGATACAATACTAGTTTTCTGTGTTCAGATGGCACAATACTAGTTTTCTGTGTTCAGATGACACAATACTAGTTTTCTGTGCTCAGATGGTACAATACTAGTTTTCTGTGCTCAGATGGTACAATACTAGTTTTCTGTGCTCAGATGGTACAATACTAGTTTTCTGTGTTCAGATGGCACAATACTAGTTTTCTGTGCTCAGATGGCACAATACTAGTTTTCTGTGATCACAATACTAGTTTTCTGTGTTCAGATGGCACAATACTAGTTTTCTGTGCTCAGATGATACAATACTAGTTTTCTGTGTTCAGATGGTACAATACTAGTTTTCTGTTGTCAGATGGTACAATACTAGTTTTCTGTGATCAGATGGTACAATACCAGTTTTCTGTGCTCAGAAGGAACAATGACAGTTTTATGTGGTCATAATGATACAACGAAGAATAATATTAAATATTATCAGATAAATATCGAAACGATAATTATTTAAAAGGTAACATTTGAGAAAGAAGATTGTTTTAAGTAAATGTAGCGTAACTTCACATTTCATTAGTTACGCATCAATCGGGTTGATTTAGTCTGGAAAACATGATACATTGTTTTTAATTAGCAAACAGGTTCAGTTTTAAATGATGCGTTTTACAATATTAATAGGCCTATTATAGTGGATGAATTCCAGTCTTAAAAATCAATCAGTCAAATAGAAAAACCTTAGAAACAAACGAATACTTTGAAAAGAAGACATTATAAATCATTTGAAAGTCTGACTTTCTGCATAAATCTATACTATAGATAACTAGAAAATTTTCTATCTTCCTATCATTGTCACCAGTTTGTCACCATTATTTTGAACTGGTTTATCTGTAGGACATGGACTAATGTAGAACTTGAATGTACAAAATGGCTTTTACAACAACGTGTCGACATTACAATTAAGCTATCCAACCATAAAAGTTAATCCATTTTTAAAGAGATTGGCCAAGAGAACTAAAATATCAATAGCGGTGTTCTTGGCAAGCTGCAAATTTCAAAATCGTTCCAAAACTTTACTTCAGGCGTGCTTTGCATTTTTGATCAAAACATCTTCTTAAACTTTGGAAGATATATTTTCATAACTCAAAATAATCAATTTACTATTGTTTACTATTCATTGATTTTCTAATACTGATGTAACTAGTTACCAAGATCAATTTATCTACTCTTTGTAAGTCATTTTAATTAATGGATATATATAATAGTAGCTGGTAGATCACTTTCATGTCCAACCCCTTCTGTGTTTTAGACAAAGTAACTCAATATTTAAATCTTCTGTCTTCACAAATTTTTCTCGACAAACCAACCTCAAGTTTCCTCGACCCTGAACTATGCCAAATTCTTGATCAAGAATTCTTTCAAGTACTCAACCATTTTTTACTACATCTTCATTTTAACTTCTTAAATGGTAGAAAGGTCGTTAATATCGTTACAAACAAGTTCTTACTGACCAATCACGTTTATTTGCAACGCATGGGACCCTAGACAGACCCCGCAACCCTTCAAGGTTGTGCTAGCGACCCTATTTTGGGTTGCGACCAGTGATTTGAAGACCGGGCATTTAGATTATTTACGAACTATTAAAGTAATCTAAGAATTATTTCGACGTTACTTTTGATAATTATAAGGTAAATAAATGGTCGTTTGGCATTTGACTGATCGCTGCGACGCTTTATCGCAAGTGCGTGACCATCAATTCATTTTTATTGAAACTTCTTTATGCGACGATCGCCTAACGGTTCCGCCATGCCAAACCACTTCAGGTGCATTTCCACCTGATTTCTGTTATTGTAGACATGTGTAGGTGTATGTTTATATTTTCATCATCAGTAAGATATGCCCATTAGAAATTAGAAACGCTTGGTGTCTCTTCTGATAAATGATCCGAAAGAAGCAAATTAAAATTTGATGAGTAGATTGTTTAAGGGCCCTAAAGATTTATAGAGTCCGATGCTTGACTAGGCCAATTATTAAATCGTGTTTTATTCATTGCATATATTGATGTAGGTTATGCTCTGATGACCGTCTTTATAATCTGTACACAATATCACCATAGTAACTGTGATACCGTTAAACATACAAGTATTGTTCATAGTTCGAGATGTTGTGTTCGATACCGATTGTTTTTAACGTCTGCTATAATTAATCAATAGTCTAGTAGATGCTGGTCTCGGACTACCTACTGTAACCAATGAAGGGAACAGTTATATATTATAAAACTGATACCAAACGATTATCAGAAGTAGATGCCTTTTAAGTTGTGAAAAAAGTGAAGCATTGTCTCTCTAAAAAAGCTGATTCTTTTTAGATATCTTTCTTTGATTTAACAATTTGTTCACCGGATCATCAACCATGCCTCGTCATAAAGTGAGATTTAAATAATTAATAGTATATTCCGAAACTTTACAAGATTTATTACAACTGAATTTCATTATATTTTCATTACAGGAAACTTAATACACGAACGAAGGATCATCTTTGATTTATTTGTTAATTTTGTAATTTTTCTTTTTTAAGTTTTCGATTTTCAAAACATTTTTCTGTGGATATAATATTTTAAGAGTGGTATTGCCATTTTATTTCAGAATCTATTCTCAATTCTATTGTAACTTATAAAGGCAGCTCTCAAATGCTGGAGTAACATTGAATATATTCGTGTGAAATTCGTCTAAAATGTAACATTTAACATCTCCTTTCTATTTTATATTTTTCAGAATGCGTCGTCGGTAATTTTGAGTGACGACGACGACGGTTTAGAAAGTGAAGTTATATACTCCTCTACAGACGTTCCAATGAACCGAGGGCCGAGATACGAGGAGTCTTTAAATGATGATGGCTCAAGTAAAGGCAATGAAAAGAATTTGAAGAAGCCGAAGAGAGTCACATTCTTCGTTAACAAAGTCCCAGATTTTAAAGGAAAGGAAGTTCTCATCAATCAACGAAATTTCGCCAATTTCGAGGCATTACTCATTGAACTTTGCGACACGCTTCCGGTGAACAAAGGCGTTAAATATATTTTTAATTACCCATCAGGAAAGGAAATTCGATCTTTACTGGAGTTCGAGCATGGTCATTCTTATCTGGCCTCTTCTGATAAGAAAGTTGATACCACCCAAAATTATGGCAAGTCCAGAGAAGGCTATTGGCAAAACAGCAGGCCCAAACATGATGAGAGGCATTTGTTTAAGGGAAGAAATACCCAAGTTGAAACAGGAGCCGGCACGCACAGTGCGTCACGTAAACAACCACTAAATATTACAATCATCAGTAACCTTGTACGAGATAGTAAAAATATTCTGCTGCTCAACCCGCAATCTGAAGGAATATTTGAGGATATTTTGGAAGATATTCCTCAAATGGTGTCTATTCCAGAAAAACCTGTTCTTAGTTTATGGACAGTCAAGAAACCCATGGAAAAGGTATGTTTTCATACATTATTATCAACAACAAATACGTTCTAACCGTTGTTTTCAATCCTGCTAGACTCCAATTTTAAGTCGATAAAATAAGCTGGATAATCGAAAATAAACGGTATAATAGATCTAGAACACAGATCTTTTTCTGAAAATATTCATATTCTGTAGTTTCACAGTCATCATTCAATTTCAAAATTATGGGATATTGGCAATGGTTTTGAATGTCTAATATTATGATTAATTCTAAAATGTAGGTGGAGAGCTTTTCGGCCCTGGCGGCTCTATATAAAAATGGAATCAAAGAATTTTATGCCGTTGGAAAAGAAGGAGTACCAATGGAAATGGACACCACTAACAGGAGTAGAAATGCTAGTGAGTATAGCTTTTAATTATATTATCAGTATATTCTTTCCATATATACCTGTATATTAAAGCGAATACTGTTGCTGTTCCCAACCTTCTTCAAACTGTGGCCCAAATTCACGAAGCTCCCAGAGCCATGGCCCTTTGGCTTAGACCTTACACAGTAAAATATAGTTAAATAAAAGTTCGGCTAGAGAAAAAATGATATACATTCTCGTGCGTCATGGCCCCCTGACAAACACCCCATGGCTCCCTAGAGGGCCATGGCCCCCAGGTTGGGAACCAATGGCTACCAATGGCTACCATTCAACACCACCAAAAACCCTGTTCATAACGAGTTTGGAAGACTGATGAAGACAGAGTTTCCTAGTTTGAGAGACCCAACCCGATTTAACGAATCCTAAAATTACCAATTTTTTTTTCAAATTAAATATTTTTTCTACCTTCCTTTTATAGATGGTTCTCAACAAGATGGATTAATGAGCACATCGTTATCAATGAATGGATTAAATCGTAAAGGTGGTTCATTTAAAGACAAGAGATCAGTTGAGACTACTAGAGTTATAATTAATAAACAACCACGAGGTATGTTCTAATATCAAACTCTTTATTTTACATTTAATGATGCATTTCATTAAACATAATGAGCTAGAGTGTACGATGCAATATTCCTGGATTTATTTTTGTAAGATATATCGGATTTTAAAATGGTATACGGATATGATAAGCCGGTAAAGCAGATTTTTAAATGGCTATAGCCCTTCGATCATTTTGTCGTTTCAGAATTTTTTCTACCAACTGAAGTGGATGAAGATGGTAGAAAACCGAATAAGAAGTTGACATTAGATTGGGTGTATCCTTATATAACAGTACCTTAATAGCTCTGAGACGAAATATATTTGATATATTTCATTTGAGTTCTGCTGATTCGCAAAACTGAAAACCATTTTGATTGACTTTTTTGTATCTCGCGTGATCTTAGTCATTTTTGCGTTTGACTTCATATTGTACTTTTCGATACGATTTCCTTAACATATTCCAAGATACGGGTATCGAGGTCGTGATGTTGAAGATAATATAAAAGTATTAGTAACTGGGGAACTGGTATATTATGTAGCTACGGTAGTGGTTATTTATGAGAAAAGAGAACAGCGCTATCAAGATAAATCAAAACCATTAACTACTGAATTACAACGACATTATACTGGTCATAATGAAGAGGTCACTTGGTAAGATTTTACATATTACTTAAAGTATGTTTTAAAACCAGAGGTCAATTTCACAAACATCCTATAACTTTCAATAATCTGGATTGTGAATCAATTAGATTGATTTTAAATGTTGTTGTTTTTTTTCAATCAGATAACTTTAGTTTTTAAAATCTAGATTTTATCTCGAGTTAAAACTTTGTGAAACATGGGTCAGAAGGCCGATAACAGCTTAATTCAACCATGCGATTGTATCTGATAGAATAATAAGGCTGAATTCTCTTATACCATTGCATAAAGCATGTTATAATAGATCATATAATATCTGATTCTGTCCAGAAAGGCCTTTTCGATGAGAATCACGTTATGATTGATCAGAGATATTCCTGTTTTGTTTATTGTAGCTTAGCTCTTCATCCGAACAAACGTTTTATTGCCAGTGGTCAACTTGCTGGTTCATCACCGGAGTTTGCTGTAAGTAAATTTAATTTGACAATTTACAATGTATCTCCTACAATACATGAATATATCTTAACCTAAATGTAACAAGCAAAATTATGGTATTTTATAAAGCACCATAAATGGAAAATGAATTGATGAACCAATGAACAAAAAGTACAAAAAAATATTTCGAACACAATTCATGTAATTTGCATAGGATTTCAGTCGTTGAAAATGTGGAATCAAAATGAAAACAGAATGTCGAAACATCCATATATAGCAGTGTTGAAAATAAAACTGCATCAGAAAATGTAATTTTTGTTTTTAGGCCCATGTAAGAATCTGGGACGGTTTGACTCTGACTACATATCAAGTTGTTGGGTTTGATGTATTTAAAGCTAGTGTAAAAACAGTCGCTTTCTCGGTTGAGGTAAGACAAATATTACTGAAGTGCAATATCGATTCCCAAGTATGGTGGCCCAAAGGTGAAATATTACATTAATGGATTCTTTCACATGAAAATTTTGAAAGGTAATTTTGGGAACACTTTTGATATATTTTATGTAATTTTGTGGGTATATATCATGGTATATATCATATTTTGACAATTTTAACTCTGAGGTCGGTATGTGAAGGTGTGACAATATTTATTATCTTTCAGACGGAAGGGGACTATATTATGGTAATAGATGACAGTGAGAAACATGAACTAAGTGTCTGGGATTGGGAGAAACCAAAACGTATTGCTAAGACAACAGTAAGATATTATTTACTCATTTCTTTCTATCTTATATGTTACGTTTCTGTACGGCCATATCTTTACTTTCGACCTAGAACCTTTTCATTAGGGTTTGATAGACCTAGGTATGTATGTGCAAATACTCCACTAACATAATGAAGATCAAGTAAAAATTTAAACTCTTTCTGTCTAGAAAAGAGTTACGTAACTGACCTTATATCATTGTTAATGCTCAAAACAGATTTCTTGGAACTGTGACTCTTTTATCTTTTTGAACGTCAGATTTCCCTTCCCGATTCCTTAACGGATTGCATTGTTTCAGACTACCGCCGAGGTCGTGGCTGGAGGGTGTTTTTATCCTGGTGATAGAAATGATAAGAAATATAACAATGATATTATCGTTACCTATGGTAATAAACATCTACATTTTTGGAAGTTATTCTGGGAATCGAGCAGTGATAGAGGTGTTACTTGTAAAATATTGAGAGATAAAAAGAGTGGTTTGTTTGAGGTAAGTTAAAATCTCCTCGTCGATTGCTGAAAATAAATTTCATGAATGAGCTAATAGCAGCGGAATCGCATGCTTGTTTTACCAATAGCAGCAGCTGATAGTGAGAGGGCAGCATTGAAGTGCTTTGGAATGAAACATCTTTCATATTTCTTTCACTTCATTGAAAGTACATTTTTTTCAACTGAAGACTGAATTAGGGTTGCATGAATGAGGAAGGAAATCAAACATTTTGAGATATTCGTTGCCCTTTCGGTCCATGCAGTGTTTAGATTCTAGATTTCTTGTATTTTAAATTGATGAATAAATGTTTGTATAGTTTCCAAATTCTTGTTACAATTTTACCATTTGGCTTTCAGGAGGACACCCCTAATGTAACGTCCATAGCTTTCACAGAAAATGGTCAAGTGATCACAGGGAATTCTGATGGTACAATACATATTTGGGTTGATACTAAAGATGACTATGTATTTGTTTTGGCAGAAGAAATACCTGCACATAAGGTATGAGTAAAACACGATTATATCAATTAACAAAACCTGTATGCACCTGTTCTTGTACAACGGTCATAAAGTTTAAAATGGTGTAGCCTATGATCCTATGGAACAAATATTTTCATATGGACAGATCTAAAAAGTAAGCAGAGATATCCAACTCATAGAGCCGCAGACAAAGTAAGTCTAATAAAGATCTTTGTAGCTGGAATTAAACTACCTGAAAAAACCCTCGCTATTAATTTAATTTCAGAAAGCGGTGTCGTCTCTATGTATGAAGCCGGACGGT
Organism: Lottia scabra; assembly: GCA_029955415.1. Classification (NCBI taxonomy): domain Eukaryota; kingdom Metazoa; phylum Mollusca; class Gastropoda; family Lottiidae; genus Lottia; species Lottia scabra. The sequence continues at coordinate 471,602 of JARJEI010000069.1, forward strand.
GTACTGGTATCTGGCGGAGGAACTGAAATCAAACAGTGGGATTCACAAGCTGATTTTAAAAAGCTGAAAGAGAAAACGGTATGAAATACAATATCCACATACACAAATTATTAACACAATTTGGCGATTTTGTTATGCATCATCAGACTCGATAGTGTAATTTGCAAGTAACCCAAATACGAAATCAACATAACATGTATTTGTATATAGTCAAAATGTTTAAAAAAGATTGAAATTGAATATATAATTACCTTTACATATTTTTATATTCAGTTACCGGAGTTGGCTGGTAATGTACGATCAGTTGTACTACAAAATACTGACGCACCAGAAGGATCCTTGTATATTGGTACAACCAAAAACTGTGTTTTAGAATATGTGGGAAAGAAATTCTCTTATGTTATTCAGGTACTCATTTTTATTATGAATTCAGTCCTGCTTATACAGTCTTAAATGTAAATCGCCATGTAAACATTGTTTGACCATGTATCATTTTGACAATCAGAGCATTAACATGAATAAGTATGAATAACAGGAACTATGAATGGTTAATCTCACATCACTTTCGTTAAATTGCAGGGTAACAGTGATGAAATATGGGCAATTGCTAGTCATCCTAAAGAAGGTTCTTTTATTACTGCTGGACATGATCAGCTGGTTATCCGATGGTCAACATTAAATCATGGTATTAAGTGGAAAGCACAGATAGAGGTATGATACAAACTAACGTTGGTAAAAGACAAGCAAAAGCTTATTATTTAAAGAGGCAATCATGATGCGATATTTCAATGAATGCATTGTTCACCCAGAACCGATAAGAAACGATATTTAAATGAATTGTTGGTTTAAATATAAGCGTTGAAATAAGACTCTAAAAATTAAATAGCTTAAATATCTTCTGAAATATTTCTCTTAGCCTTGCAAACGCATCGGTAACTATTACAATTATGGTCTTTCTGAGAGAAAAACGGTTTAAAAGAGAGTTTTTCTTCAACTTGAAAAATTTTGAAAAATTGACGATGTAATATGGATTATTTTTGTATTTCCAGAAACCATGTGTATCAGTAGCAATTGATCCTAAAGGTTTATTAGTTGCTGTTGGTACTACTGTTGGTAAATTGGTATTACTAAAAGCCGAGGATGGATCAGAAATTACCTCCACACAAGTTGGCAATGCTCAGATTAATGCTCTGAGTTTCAGTCAAGGTTTGATCTGTTATACTTTACCTTTCATTATATCAAACGTTATAACATTCCGAAAAAATACAAGTATTGGAATATATGATTTGAATGATCATTCTACCTCACCTTACCTTGACTCCAACATATCATACCATTACGGAAAATCAGACACAACGTATTCTCGAAATGATCTGAGCGCTATAATAACCTAAGGTCTCTCATACTTTTCTAGGACAGTCTGAGTATAAGCTGTTTCCATACATAATTCTATCTGGAATATAATCTAGGTATCATTTTATTCCAGATGGTAAGAAGTTGGCTATTGGTGCCCATGATGGATTTACACATGTATTTTCTTTCAACGAGCATTATCAATTTACTCGTACACAATCTGCAGCCTTGAAGGTAAGCGGGTGTGTTATTTATAGAAAGAAATCCAAAGTCAATAACGCGTGTATTTTAGCCGATTTGATGAAAGATAAGGCACAGCTCTAGGAATAAAAAACGAGAACGAGATCTGGCACACCTGAACGGACAATCTTCTCTGGTTGTCCAAATACAAGAACATTAAACTTGAAGACATTAAATTCCAAATAATTTAATTTCAGAATAATAATTCATTTGTAAGTCAAGTAGACTGGTCGATTGATAGTAACTTTTTACAGACTGTATTAGGGGATTACGAGGTAGTATATTGTAAGTATATAACCATATAAACTCTTACTTATACCAAGTATGTTATTAGCCCACTTTTTAGAAGTTACAGCATATATGGCGTTAGTGTATTACTATAATGTATTTCATTATTCCTAAAATTGAATTAAAACTCATGAATACCGAGAAGCCATGTTAAGGTAGAACACTTTTCTGGACTTTTAACGATAATGTTGAAATGTCTAAATTGCCGTTAGATTTGTACTAGAAACGGGAAGAATAGAATGAATTGCAAAAGTATATTGTGATACATTATAGGGGATATCAATAATATGCAGAAGAAAAAAGATGCGAGAATAATGAGAGATGTAGAATGGTGTTCACAAACTTGTAGTGTTGGATACGGTTTGATTGGTAAGTTTTCTATTTTCAAAAATATTTATAATTCATTACCTTTTAGTTCGTTTAGTTTCTTGTCTGTTAAGAAACACGATTCTTTAAAAATTAATGACAGAGAGAAGAATTTAATAGCACTTTCTTCAACTATGCATTCATAACTATTTCTTTAAGATTAAAATCATGTTTAATCAAAGGGAATAAATTCATGAAGCACCGTAACAAATTAAAATTTTTTTTTAGAGATAATTGCTTTTCCCTAAACTACAATTTGTGTAAGTGTATCTCATTTAAAAGTGATCAGATGCTATATTGATAGACTTACCGCTTATTATCTAACAGCATTTGAAGGACAAGGATATTCAACCAATGAAATACTTCGTGATACAAAAATGCCTTGGGATGTTAAATTGTATCAACTGCGTTTTATGTTAGCATATATTTAGCACCAATTGGGCTATGTAACCACTGAACTCTTTTCAAGAGAAATAACCCAGATTGTGGATGGCAAATTATACTCTGGTGATGTGCAGAGAAATTAAAATATTTAGATTTAGTTATGTAGTATATACTTATTCTAAGGAAAACAAATTTTAGGATCCTTTGCTAGTACTAGTACGCATATGATGTTACATCGGATTGTTAGACTCCATTTCCAAAATTGCTGTCCTGATAGGATAGTGTAACCGAGTTAGATGTCGCCTGCATGAGATGAGCCTTAGTCAGTCAATAAACACTATTATATTTTAGGACCATGGAGTAATCTTGAGAATGGAGAAGTTATCAATGTTGCTAGTCGTTCAGTTAAATCTGAATTCTTGGCTGTTGGTGATAATAGAGGTCGTATTCGTCTGTATCGATACCCTTCATCATCATTACAGGTAACTGTTACACATCTTATGTTAGTTGCTTAGTTTTATAGAACAAAAACAAATATAAGATAGATAGATAGATAGATAGATAGATCTATCTGTACAAATTATTTCGCAACAATGGTATACGAGTGATCATAATTCAGTTTATCGTAACATTAACCAATGTCATGTTTTTTTAATTTATACTAAAGCATGAAACATGATCAATCACATAATTTTTTGTTTGTCAAACATTTGTTTAACCGACCATTTTTTGTAATTTTAGGCACAGTTCAGAAATGTGAAAGCTTACTCGAATAATGTTACAGCAATAACGTTTACTGCTGATGATAGTTTTGTTTTAACCAGTGGTGGGAACGACGCTGCCTTGTTCCAGTGGGTAGTTTCTGATCTTAATGCAGCATAATGATATAGCAATTTAATTTGATAGCAATTTCGTGATATTTATTTTTACAATTTTCTCTTTTGTGCCTTAATTAATAGAAGGCGTTTTAATATTTAGTGATTTATTTTATCATTTTTGATAATTTATTTGTCTGAACAATCACGCGTTATTGTGAATTCATTTCTATGCACTGAGAACATACCACAATATGGAAAAACATAATGTAATTTACCAAAACAGGAAATTCTGTAACGAGAACTGTAGAGACCCCTGAGAATAAATTTATACCCCCTCCCCTATATTGATTACCAATAATGTTAAATCTACACTTTTATATACTGTTTTTTTTTTATATGTTGAACTCATTATAATGTATTTTTTTCTAAATCTCACATAGCGACACTGTAATGATGTATATTTTGATTATCATGTCTGATAGGTAGAACCTATACCCAAAATAACTACCCCCTGGAACAATATCAAGCCCCTTAAGACCTTAGTTTAGTTCAAGGCCTTCATTATTGTACGAATTGTTAATGATTTCAACATTTCATTTTAAATAGCACAATCAATTCGAACTTTGCACTTGCATTGCGTTTTTCATTCAAGAATACTATATTTCTAGATTAACTACATGTATTAGCAGAAACTGTGATTTTGTGTTTTCTTTATAATTAGTGAAGTGATAAAATTCACCTATTTATTATGAATAAATAAAGTTAATAGCGTTTGTTGTTTTAATCCAAAATATCAAATCGCCATAGATGGACCAACATTACTGATCAAGATATCTGAAAACAACATTTCTGTGTCGCTGCCTCTACCATTTGTTTACGTCTAAAGTTTTAAGTGCACCGAAACTATCCGATTATTCCCTCTATCAACAATGCTTGTTTTCATGTAGTTCTTGTCTAGGTACAAATACCGTATAACAATCTGCATCCATGAACTGTGCCTAAAATCTCCATGAGTAGATCATTTGGACAGACGATAGTAAGTCATTCCTTGGTGAAATAATCGCTCTCACACGTAATGAACAAATATGCTGCCATCACAGTTTTATAGGTCTGTTCAAAATTTCCATGAAGATCTTCCTTTGAAAAATCAGGAACATTACTTTGAATTCATCATTAAGGGAGATAACTCTGTCGAAATTTTGTTAACTGTAATAATTAAGTCAAAATATTACGGGAGAGAACTCCAGTTGAAATTTTACAAATGTAATCAGTATGTCTGAGCATTACTCCAAGGTCTGAGTTACATGTAAAAAGTCAAACCATCGAGTACTGCAGAACAGCAATTTCACCAGTGTTCTTATTTAGACCTTATCATGGTTTGAGTAAATGAGACAGAACGAAAATATGAATTGAAAGTAACTCTTTAGCAATACATTGCTACCAAAATAAGAAAATATATTATAAATGAGAAAGTATTTCATTATGAAAAGTGGTACCAGCATTACCTCCCTTGAAATTTGAACTTTACAAATTGACTTCTTCATAGGATTTCAATACGACGTATGTTATCATTGAGCAGCAGTGGTGCAAGGCAGTGTATGTTTACTTTTCTGGTTCTAGGTACCCAATGTCACTCATTTATAGAGATACTTCCTTCTATGAAACGTTCATAAGCTGCTACCAATATATTGCCAATGTGTTTACATGGATTTCGAGATTCTGTTAGATATTAGGATCGTTCGTGCTTGGATTTAATTATTTTTATATGAAAAGTTCATTAGCTGCTGCCAATATGTTTATATGGATTTCAAAATTCTGTTCGTGCTTGGGTTTTATTATTATTACACTAACAAACTTCTAATTCCATAGCCGTCTAGAGCAGGCCTTCTCAAAATCCGTCCCGGGACGTCCTTGAAAATGGCCCCACAAGAGTGTCCCTTTCTGCTAAAACGCTCTGCTGGCTATGCTAAGTCTTTTTTTTTCATAAAATGCAATTGGCACCGAAGGTGTGTTTTGATAGTAGTAGACTACTGCCTTCTTTTCCTCCATTTAATTTACCATTAATCATTCATTCGCGTTTTAATGTTAGTCATAAAACACATACTGCAATTGTTCCCTGAATAACAAAACTTCCTTCCATAAATCCTGTTTATTGTTCAGCAATAAAATGTCAGCAGTTAGTGCAGGTCATATATTACAATAATAGCTACATAAAATAAAATGAACATTGCTTTTAATATTCTAAAAAAATATAAATATTTTCTCTTATACAACGGGTGACTGAAAATTGATATTCAGACGAAATCAACTTGACAGACACTACACAATGTACACATTCTGGTAATGTTGATAATATGTATTATAGAAATTGACATACAAGTATTATCGAATTTGAATGAATAATCAATCAAAAATCATTATCGACTGATTGATTCTTAGGGATTAAAGGAAAAAAATATCCGGTTTTCATTCAGCTCTAAGGTGGTTTTGAAGTCAGCCATCATTTCAACAGACTGGTCCTCTTTGAGCAATTATTAACTTCCGGTTGTCGCTGTTGGGATTAAATAACAACTCGGTGTCTGAATAGCAAACAACCCAAGTAAGAAAATGTTTAAAAGTCTGAAACATGCTTCAATTTAGAAACAATTGTTTCCTATCGTTATAGTTAGTAACCTTATGTATTGTATAGTAATTGTTTTCAATTTTGTTTAAAACCCTGTAGTCATAAAAATCCGTACAAGCAAAACAATTCACCCTCTCATTGAAGACGAATACCTCTACATACATATATGTTTAAAGAAAAGTGGAAAAAGCACTTGATTTAAATGTAAACAAGGCATGAACATGAAATAAATATAAAGAACAATCTAATAATCATGTAAGTGGATGGAATAAAGTGGTTCAAAAGGGAACCATCATTGTAAATTACACTAAAACAAATATATATACAAAAAAATACAATCTTTCGATGCGTAACTAGTAGCGTATCTATCAAAACTTCCAAAAGAGCCATTTTTTGTTGGTTTTGTGATATAAAGACATTTGAAATACATCGTTCTGTAATGGTTGCAAATACTAGAGCCACCAAAGCAGATGACTAGTCACAAAAATAATAAGCAACTGTCTGATATGAATAGTCAACAAAATATCAACAGTAGACAAGAAATAACAATAATAACAAAACACACTTTAACAAAAAATAACATAAATATCACAGATTCTAATAATAAAGTTCATCAAAAAGGTCTTGATGCTGTCTAAAACATATTATAAATTACATTTATAACTAAAAATTCAACAAATAACTGAAAAATCCATTGCGTCAAGATGGTAATTGGTAATAACTTGGTAATGATAACTGTATATTGGTAGCCTATATATGGTATCGTAAACAGTTGATAGATTTAATAAAGGTGATGATGAGAAAACATACCTTCTGTGAAATTTGTAGAATAAACGACACTTCTATAGTCAGTCTACTTGGTAATAATAGTCATTGACAAGTTCTCTCCAAAGTCTACAAATGTTACATTTTGAGTTGCTAAAGAATTTAAAAAAACTTAAAAACTGAATTTAGTGTGACTAATAGTCTGTCAATTTTTCAGATACAAAAGAACGTTTATAAATATGACTGTAACAGGTAACCTTCATATGTGTATAACCTCAGATTATAAAGTTTTTAAAATACTAGCTATACTTAATCTCTCATTCTCTTCACGTTCTGTTTAGCTTGACCTAATGCTACCTGTCTAGCATTGGATCCAAATTCTAATGTATTGCAGGTTTCAGGATAGTTGGTCACATCGGGGCTAATATTCACAAAAACACAGGCCTGTAAATTAAAATTATTAAAAATATATAAATTAAAATCTGTTTCTTTGTGTTAAAGGTTTTTTGGTCAGCAATGCAGAAACAATTTATTTTAGTTTTTTTAAATTTTAGTTAACCAAGTTAGTCATTATGATGTACATAGATCGCTTAAATGTAAGATCATCTGAGGCGTTTATAGTCAAACCTCAAATCCAGTATCAGGACTGCATTGATTAGCTGATATATGTGGGATCATCATTCTTATGTGACTTTAAAACTAAAATAGATTCAGATGACTTATGACTGGCAAAAACTGACAAGATTCATTAAAAGTGGTATGCATGTAGGCTAATCATTGGCCTTACCTTGGCATCACCTCCTAAACATGGTCTTAAAATCTGGGTTAGTTTAGAATTTCTATAAGGAATATGCATTTGACTTGTTCTTAATGCCGAAAATACCTGAAATAAAGATATAGATTCTTTTAAACATTGTAACCTTCACTGGAGCCAATGACGGTTACAGAATGGGGGACAAATGACATTATTTTCTCGATCCTATCCTTGTAAGTAGGGCTTGTTTTTGTCGCCCCAATTGACATACAGGCTAGGGCAAAGTCAGTACATACCTGGCCAAGAGCAGATAAAGATTTGTTGATGGCAGCAGCTTCTACTAAGCGTTGTCCAGAGGCCTCAGTTTTACCAATTCTTTCTGAACCAGCTAAATCACATAATGTTAACATCCCTTTAGTTATTGCACCATTGACTTTATCTTTCCCTTCTATTGTTAACATTAATATCAAATGTGACCGAGAACTGAAATACAGATATAATAGTTCTTTTAATATTAACATGTACCTACACATATGTCAGAAAATATGGATCAATTTCAGCGTCTCATATCACCTTATAACATTAATCCAACAATTTCACATAAAACATAAATGACGTAAAAACCTGTACAAGAAAATCAATTTGGTTAATCAAAAAATTCGTCCAGAACATGACAAAATCTGACGAAATAATTGTATAGTAGTATAGAAGTACTATAGGATGTTCTTTAAAGCAAACACCAGAAGATAAACATGCCTTGTTGAGTTCATTTTGGTAGAAGCTACACTTCTATTTTCATCACCAGTTTTCATCGCTTCTTTAATTTCATCGACACTTCTGATAGGTAACTCTGTTAATCCAGGAATTCTAAAATTGGTTCCGGTGGCTTTTAATTCTACAGTTTTCCCGTTAGGTACCAATAAGTCAACGACAGCCTCATTATAGATTTCCACTATAGATATCTGAAATAATACAACACATTGTAGATTTCAACAACAGATATTTGAATAATAAAACCCATAATATTAAAAAAATTAAAGTTTGTCTCTCGAAATTCATGTAAATACACTTACAATACATTGGTAGCAGCCTTTTAACTTTTAGGATGTATATCAATTAATGAAAATTTAGCGACATTTTTAATGATTTTCAAGATTAAAATATTATGGTTCAGTTCGACTTAGAGACTTAGGAAGAATAAGGACATGATGTCAAACAAATGTTGACTATCGAACCAAGTTATCATTCTTCCATATTCCACTCGTCCCAAATGTAAATGGGTAGGGTTTGAAAAAGAAATTGGTTCGAATCAGGACCAGCTAAATGGCATGATATTCGAGAACATGATTGTAAACCATCTAACATTTAATTGTTGGTTTCTTACATTTTGAATTACGTTTATGATAAATGAAATCACCTTACCTTCAGTTCATACGCCTTTACATCTGCTCTCTTGTCACAGATATCTAATAATTCTGTCAAAGCTCTGGAATAAAATGTAATGAGAAACTACTGTTTCAATCTTTATAATTTTTAGTGGAGCTCAAATTATATCGACGCTTTTGAGATATTGACTAATTACTACAAATAATAAATATATAAAATACATAAATACAATCCTTTAACGACATTTAAGGGTAGAGATCACATAGAATATCGGAACACTATTTTATGGTATACTACTCCTTAGTTTTACACCTGAAGATGACACTGATGATTGTTGAAACCTTTTTGTGTAATATAACTAAGGAGAAGTGTACCATAAAATTGTGTTCCGTTATTTAAAATAAGTACTAAATTGCTGACTGAACTCTCTGAAAGTAATACAGCCTGGGAGATGGTCAATAATACAGAGTATCATCAATGAGAATCTGATGATTCAGGATGGCTTGCCTTGATGTTTCAGCATATTATTTAAGTCTAGAGCACACTGGTGCTAGATATATAAATCTAAGATTGGATACCTTATGTTTATTCCAGGGTTTTTCTCGGGTCCCATCATGGTAAATGTTTTACCACTACCAGTTTGACCATAAGCTATCAAACATATATTATAACCATCAGCACACGATGTTATCACCGGTTTCGTATCAGTAAATACCTAATATCAAGGAAAATATTAATATAGAAGTGCTATTATCAAGGCAATGTATCTATAGTATATGGTAACAAGTTCTGAATATTACCTTAATAACAGCTTCTTATTAGTTGACATCGCAATATTTTCTGATTTTCATGCAAAAATTAATCCTTTTATTACGCATCAAGAGTTTTTCAATTATAATAAAAAGTATTTTACACAAAAAAATATAGTCCATGAAAAATGATACAACAATTAAAGATGAATCACAACTTTTAAACTTCAATTTAAAAATATCAACTATTGAAATCTTAATTCAATTGTTACTATGATCACTTACTTCCTCTTGTGTAGCTGTAGTTTTGAAAACTTTATCAAAGGAGAATGTTTTCTTGCTGCCATCACTATTAGAGCACATTAACTCATTATCAGTAGGGAACGTTAAACAGGATTGAACCTTATCATCTCGTCTTGGTCGACAGAATACACGAATATTACCACGTAATTCTTGAAGCTAGAAAAGAAAGAAACAATTTCCATAACAACTTATGGTCTCAGATGATTTCTTTAACCAAATGGTCCTTGGTCTTGGCTTCCAGCAAATCCAAAAAAACTAAGTCTTTCATGGCATTCGTTAGAGAAGCGAAGGTCTTCTGTAATACAAGTAAACACCAAGTTTCATGTTTTTGTCTAGGGTGGACCCCACTTGCAATCCGTGATCAGAACTTGTTATGCAACCAAGTCAAAACATCAATCAAATTCTCTGTTTACCTACAAATGATGAATTCTAAGATTACCAATGCTATTTTAGATAATATTTATATAAAAAATTGTTCTAAACAAACTTGCAAAAATAAATATACCTGGTTATAAAGAAGTTTTCTTTGTAAAGATTCTCTTTGATATAAACTTCTTATTTCTTCTAATTCTTTCATATGACCCACATCAGATTCACCTAACTTCTTAGCTGTTTCATTGGCCTGAAAACATACTCTTTCATTTCAAGATGCTTAGAATGTATTTGAAGTTGAAATTAAAAGTTGTTAAAGAGATAACTAGTTTATAAGTTATTGCCCTTGATTTGGAAGAAATGCATCCTGATCACATGATCATCTTACATTACACTCCCCTGGAAACTCCACAGGGATACCGGTCAAATGGGTTGAAAGATAGAACCAAGTTGCAATGGAACACGTGTGCTTTAAACAGTGCACTTTTAAGAGTTGAAAAAAGTCCATGGTTATAAGTCGCTCTAATGCATGCAGCATGACGTTGCCCATTGGGAGCATCAGACGCATTGTGGACGGATGAAAAACTAAATTTGTTTTAAAATCAAGACTATTTTACCTGTAACATCATTGTCTTTAATGCTTCCAATTGTCTTTCTACAGTTAATTTAAACTGAGCATGACATTTATGTATTTCTGTTGTTTTAGAATTCAAACTATCTAATTCCTCTAAAGACAAACATCCTTGCGGCTTCTACAAAGTATAAAAATCAATATCATTTTCATTGAAAACATCAGAGACAAAAAGAATTGGAAACAATAGAATTTTGTCTGGTGTCTAAGTGATCACAATTCCCGAGGCATTACCTTTGATAATCTTACAATTGATTGAACATTCAATCGTATCAACGTTTGATTATGGAATTCTCTCTGTATTTCTATAGTTTTAAGTTTTTCAGATTCATTCTATATTTATGAAATGAAATCATGCCATTTAAAAATCAAGTCAACTTAACCTTGTCTTCAATATGCGAAATGTTACATGGGTTTTGTTTTCAAAGAAGTGTTCTCTTCTTTGCTGGCGTTTATTACCAATCGGTGACGTTCCAGGAATTTCGTCATAAATCGAATGCACAGCAGTGGACAGTTAGCAAACAATGGGAGACACGCTTTGAAACATGACTTGGTATTTCCTTTATTACATTTAAACTTTCACATCTGACAAAGATTTGTATCAGACTACCTTATCTTTGGGTGTTTTTGGTCGTGCTGTTCTAGGTCTTGTCTGTTGCATAGCTTCAACTTGAGCTACAGCCATACCAGATTTAGCTTCCAGATCAGATAGCTTCTCTTGTAGAGATAATACCTAGATATATAAACAAAATATTAACAATGTTTGTCACAATGAAAATGTAGTAGCACCTCCTTGGCTACTTTTTAGTCGGTGCATTGATTTTGGAGTCAATTCAATTGAACAATCATGTATTATGGCACTAATATATTCAAGTTTAAGTATAAAGTTTATGTCAAAATACTCACTTGAGATTCAGCATCTTTTCTTAACTTTTCTTCATTCTTTAACTTCATCTCCTGTAAATCAAATCAAATCTTTCAGAATATTTCAACAACTTTTAATTTACTATTTATATATTCAACAATGACTTAGTTTTATAAGAGAAGAAAATAGAAAAAATATGAAATTTGTCAAAATATGCAAATTATAATTCTAACGGTAATCTTTAGTCTATTAAAATAATATCTTACCAGACTTTGAACTTTCTTATCTAATTCTTTAATTTTGATATCTCTTGCTTTCAGTTTATTGTCTTCTTGTGATGTTTTAGGTGGATTCAACCACTCTACAAATACATTAATACGAAATATGACATGAATACTTACAACATACTGTATTAATTAAAAATAAACCTAATAAAATGTAAGTCATTATAATTCTTTTTAAAGAGATTTAAGAGGTACAATTCATTCACCAACAAAAGTAGGAAGACAAAAGATCCTGATTATGGATATTTCAATAATTTATATTCTAATTATGTCTTGGAATATAACTATAAGGCAAAACCCTCAAAATAAGATCACAATGTCTGCACTGATATAAGAAAGTTTGATTAGAAATACCCATACCGTCATTTTCTAGATGTAAATATAATGATATACATTCATCTGGATTATAATTACACACTCTTAAAGCTGCCAGTATATGAGGTCTGTTCTTCCAGTTGGGAAGAGCTTCCTGAAATATTATTAAAGAGGTATGGTTTAATTCTACTAATAGGAATGGATAAAAAGTAAATTTTATGAGGGCGAATTTCGATTAAAAGATCAACAACAAGTCTTAATGAGCCAAAACAAAACCTGAATCCCAAAAGAACAGTCTGGAAATACATTGAGCAGAATCCAACCAATCATTCATCCGAGGATATGACAGGAAAACGCCGATAAAAGCTTCTATTCATTTTCCAAAAGGTAGTCATGTTAAATTACAATGAACTGTAGTGGGAACAATTGCAGTTTTCTTTAACAGAATGCCTTACATATGCCATAGAAATAAAACTATTTATAAAATGAGATATTTACCTCGACCTGAACAACCATTTCCTTCACAAGAGGATGTTGTAATTCCCACCCTAACGGCAGCCTCATCCATTCACCAGTTGATTGATCGAAAAAACAATGAACATAATGTTTCTCCTGAAATTAACAAGACGGTGTTCAGTACAGAATTACATAGCTGAATTGATCTTGTTTTTTTCATAAAGTTGGCATCCTTTAATGGATTTGTTTCATCATTTTTAAACAAGCACCGATATTCTTCTAATTCAAGCTATAACGCAACTATGCTCAACTTTATATTTACTCCTGGTGCACATACGAGTTAAGCTTAAATCTTACCTTAAAGAGATACGTTCTGATTGTACCACGTTTAGGATGATGTAAAGTTCCTTCTCTGTCATCTTTTCTAGATTGTTGAACTTCTTCTGATACTTGTTCTGTACTTCTCCCTTGTTGATTGGAATTATTTGACTGTTGCTAAAGAATAACAATTTCATATTTTGAGAAATTTGGAAATTTAAAGCAGTTGAGAATGACTGTGAATGTGTTTCCTGGATTTCTTAATATCTCCGATATCCAATGATGATAAGCATGATTTTTGAATTGAAACTTATTAACGAGAGTGATAAAAAATATTGGAAAAAATATTTGAATAAGATATGTGTACAACATTTTAAGATTTGAATGTAGCTAGAAATTGGCTTTAATATAAGCGAAAGGGATATCTCGTAGTGTATTTGACAGTGAAATAATTCCTTCTCACCTGATTATCAGCTAGGATATTACCAGTAACAAAACGACCTTCATTATACCATCTATGTGGAAATGGCTGCCATTCCTACAAATAATAGAATATTTCATTCAGATGCATTCATTTTTACATTTTCATCTTTACATAGCCTACATTTTAATTTCAACATTTTGGAAAAATTAATAAGATGCTGGTTGGTGAAAATTTAAATATTGTTTTCCAATTCCACTCTCTGAGTTGTTCAAGATGATAAATATCTAAACTGGAATCAAAACACAACTTTTCACTGACAGTACCATCCATGTTGATTTTGTACTTTATCGTTTTTAAATGATCAAAATTGACGCAAAATTCAAATGAAATGAATCGGCATTACACGATCTTCAATCACTGGGCCCATGAAGATTTACAATGGCATTCAGCGTATAGAAAAGGGACTTCTACTTGTTAATAATACCATACCTTCGAATGCCAGTCATCTAGGTAGAATCTGATACCACCAGTATAGAGACACTGGAATTCTCTACCATCGTTCTTTACAAATGTTTCAAATACTATTTCATCACCCTCCTGAAAATCAGCAAGATAGTTATTATTATCACAAACAAACTTATGAAAGTATGAAAGATACAACTAATACATTCTCCTAGTCCTGCAGAGACCTTGGTTAATCCTCTTGATAATGAATGTTCCTGAACGACGCGTATCCATTTACAGAATCATGAGCAAAATAAATAGGAGCCAAATAACCATTTTGTTCACAGTAACGACACATGGTGTAAAGATTCCAAGGCTTTATTTGAGTTGAGTCACAGTGTGTTACCAATCAACGCATTGTGAACTTTATAAGGCAAAACTTACAAATATCCACATGGACATTTCAAGTTTTGAAAACAACACTATTTTAATCAACATCAAATGTAATGGAACAATAGATATAACTTACTGGTTGAGCCGTAGTATTTTTATCACGTGCTTGTGCCTTTTTCTCATAGCTCTCCACTGCTGAACTTTCCTTGGTTGGCCGAGAATTAGATCTAGGACTTGATGATACCTCTTTGTCTGGTTTGGATTTAGTTGGGCCCAAGTTATCTTTCTGGTGGTCTGCAGATTTCTTCAGATGGACCTCTTGAAACTTACCACCCCTCTGAGGGGTGGCTCGTTTCTCCATGTTGTTTACGACCCCAGACGACGGTTGATTTGTGTTGGCCTCAGATACTGTGATAGTTGAACCTTTACTTTTCTTATCCTTCACAGAGGCACTATTTCCCATTACCTCATAGCTGGAAATAAACATCAAATGATCATTTGTAAGGATTTACTAATTAATCGGGCCAGTGCCAGAATCCAAGGTATGAATTCTATTTTTCTATACATACACTTGTTATTATTTTATAAGATCAGAAGTATTTCCATGTGGACATGTTAAAAGAGGTTATACAGATTTTTTCTGAATTTTTTGCTTTGACGGCATCAATTTGAACCATTTCATTTCAGTCAGATGTCTGTGGTTCTTGTAATTTCACTAAAATGAAGGAGTGATATTAAAAACGCTTACAATCTCCATCTCTAAAAACAACTTTAATCAACATGTAGTTAAATATAAAGTGCTATCAGTATCAGATGATAAAGTATATATTTTTAGATTTTTATAACCCTTCCAGATCAATTCTGCATTGTTTAGCTAGTAGTGTATATAGGGATAGTGTTTGTGTTCAGTTTCTATAATAAGAAATAATCAATTTAATCTATGACATTTTTAATGTCATCAAATCCTTAAATAATTATTGGGTATAATGAACCATCTCATTAAATGAAATAACCTACATAATTCCTCCTACATTAAAACATCAATATTACATGTTAGTCGTGTTTTCCAGGTAGAAACATTATTTACATTTATTACGGATATAAAGTAACTGTTTTAACTCGTTGACAGCTTAACACAAACTAAATAAACCATCAAAAAAAAAAATTGGGTCAAGCCATGCAATAATGCCATACTGAAAATCAAAACACCGTAAACGAATATAATATATATAAATGGAACACTACCGGTATTGAAATTAACTTCCGAGTATACCTGTTATAAGGAGTAACATTCCATTTCTCACAAAACACATCTTACTTTGATCAAGAATCTAACATAAGATCTCATATAATCCATAAGTAATATTATAGTCATATGATCGTGTAGTTATATTATATAATATACAGTAATAGACCTGATCTACAGGTAATTATACTTCACCATTCACTGGTTAGTCCATACAGTAGTCCCTATAGTATAGCTAACAATAGTTTTATATATGTAGCAACCAATGTTTACTTTTAAATGGCCGTGACCGTTGACTTGAACAGTCATTGATCCTGCCTTATCTACATATTACTTACTATGTGTAGGGACAGACATGAACTCTTAATCGAGTGAGTCTTATTTTTTCAATGGGGCATTTACAGTGTAAAATGGGAGATATCTATGGGAGGGAAGTGTGTGTTTTATTAAACCGTTAATCGATGTTGTTAATGATATTGCTTGTGAACATTTGCAAAATGAATCATATATTCAGTGTAACAATTGATTTAAAGTGAAAGTTTATGGAACCGTAAATGATATTGATTTTGGTTTTGCAAAATGAGAAAAAAATCACTGCGGTATATTGGGAAAGCGAGTTTAGAACAACGGCAGATTTGAAGCGAAGAGAACTAAAAGATCTGGTAATTTAGCCAGGGATTGTTTGTAATACAACTGTATTTGTTATCAATCCTTCTATTTAAGCTGAATAAGACTTGTATCTGTTGTTGATTACAAAAGGATCGGGATAAATAAAGGTTATTAGATGTACTAATGATGTATTGACCCACGCCACAAGACATATCCAATAATATAAGGTCATTTTAAACGTTATAATATATGTATTAAAGACAATTATATTATCAATTTGCGCCAAATTAATTTTCAGTCTGATGAAATGATTGAAGCGTTTTAAACACAAAGTTCCCTCCCTAACATGTAGATAACTCCCATTTCACACTGTAAATGCCCCATTTTCTCTTATCTAATAAGGTTGACGACAACCTACGTTGGGGCATACATATTAACTTGCCAGGATATGGAACTATACGAAGTTCCGTCCAGATAAGAACCATTTCACAGACGCATGACTAAAAAGACTTTATCTTCCTCTAAGCACTTTAATTCGTGTTTAAATTGTTTTTTTACAAAACGGATACAACGTTGCGCTTGTAGAAATTCAGATTTAGTAGGACCTCTTGATTTGAATTTGTCGAATTTCTAACGAAGAGTTCTAGTAGGTTTCTTAAAATACATTTTAGTACGTATATAGGCTTATCGATTATTAACTAAAAACTACAACTACAAGAAAAGGGTTGATACAATAGTTGCTAATTAGAACTCTTAAATAACAACAGTACCTCAAGTAGCTTATAGTTTGTATTAGTTTGTAATGCAGAGATTTTATAAAGTATGAATTGAGTACATACAAAACATGTCGTTTCATATTAAAATTCGATGAAAGAAGTGCAGGAGAAACAAAGAAGAAGAATTTTTACCCACAGATAAGAAATTAAAAAAGACAATCTCGTATCTAATAAGGTTGAAAATTTAGATTTTTTGTTCATTCTAAGAGGTTGTATTCATTCTCATTACAGGCATAGAATAAAACCCCATGCTGCCCTATTCAACACAAACAGCATTGGAGCCATGTGATAACGTTGCTGAAGGAACATGCATTGGAGCTACGAGCTAGCATGATAATAATTATAAGAATCCAGAAAAGATATTCGCCATCAGAACATCAATGACAATCTTGCTCATAGCAATCAACTACATAACGAACACACCGATTGTCCATTGGGTGCATTATTGTTTTATTAAATTACAGAATTCCAATACAGCCGACACGTCTTCATATTTTGGGGGATTGATCATGGTTGATGGTTGGTTCCCAATGATTTATTCAGGCATATAGTTTGATCATAAATTTTAGCTTCCAAATCGTACATATCGTTTTAATGTGACTATATCTGCTTACAAAATAGTAGCTTCAACGGATATGTATTTCCGTGTAAATCTTCCATTATGCAAACAAGTTGTAAAGTGAAACAACACCACGTTATCATCTTAATCTTCGATCAATAGCCTTGTCAATATCCGTACCATATTTCATTTCCGGTTTAGTGGTTGGCTACTTATAGAAACCCGGTTTTAAACCTACTGGGATATTAGCTATTCTGTATATGATAAAACGGCCTATTCAAATGACAAAGTCTAGAAATTTCTATGAATTAATAAAACAATTTGAAACAAATTATACTCTGTTGAAAGCAACAATGCTTAATGAAATATCAACCACATGTTAACGTTTGCTTCCAGCGGATACTGATATCGCAAACTAGATAGTTGTGGTAGTCGTATAGTTGTTAGTTGGTAGGGAACTTTTATACTTAAGGAACAAGTCTAAAAGGCACAATTGTTTTGGTCGAACCTTTTTGGAATTGTTTTCATTACCCACAGCTGAACAATATCGAATCGCAGAATCGTAATTGTAGATGAAAAATTTAATACTTTTGATGAGTGCCCTTTTATTCAAATGACCTAGTGTAAACAAAGCTGTAAGTGAGCGTTTGTTACCTTACCAGTCAAGCTATCTTCTACTAATATGGTTGAAGCCAATCTTGTTCGTTGTTTTTATGGAGTTCTTGGTGAATTCTTGCACAATTTTAGGACAAAAATTATCATATTTTAACATTTCTATCAAAAAAGTGAGGGTGCTATTTGAAGTACAAATTTTGGTATACGCACCCCACCCAGGTAACCCAACTGACATCAACACTGAGTGGTTCAATGTACTGTACATTATAAAGATTAACTCCGCCATTTTATTAATTAGAAGACATGGAATGTGTAATAAAAATTATTACATGGAAAATATCGACGTGTTTATTCCCCAATAAGCAAGTTCAAATAGTTATACACGTTGTTTGCTTGGCAACCTTTCTGTGTCGCCTTGATACACATCGATTTATAAGACAATGATATCACAGACGTTATAACCGACAGAAGGAATATTGAATTATTTATAACCTGGACCATTAGGCCCAATTATTGTATTTTGTTGATTAATTATTGTCATTGTGAGAAATCCCAATTGACAAATCGGGTGTCCTTCGATCACGTTTTAACATCATTCGTGGTCTAAACACATGACATTGGTACCAACTCTATCAAAATCAAAGACAGATTTTATATTCGACAACCGCTTGAAAAATGTCAGGCAAAATACTGGTTCTATTTCGGGCTACATGATATCACAAAAACCTCTCCAAGATTTGATCACCGACTTTCGTACAGTTATATTGAAAAACCTTTTGTTTTGATGAAATAGTATAAGGGCTTTATACATAAAGTGCGAGAAATAAGGTTTTTCGGTGTAGATATTTGCTCTATTTGCTACGAAAAACTAAGTAATCAAATCAGATAATTCAGGTTTAGGTTGACTTTAAGCAAACTTCATCTTGAATGCAATAAAGGATAAACTTTGATGATATTAGGCATTCTTGTGTATTTTTGGTAAAATCTCCTACTTGAACTGCATAGATTTACATTATTACAAATCAAAAGAGAATTTCTGTTTACTAAGCAATTCTTATAAATGCCATAACAGTGGTTAGTAAAGACTTCTTTGTGATCGAAATATTTAAGTTTTCGGCATTAACTTCACTTTCAAAACATAAGTAAGTCTTAATGCACTAAATTTGGAGGAAATGAAATCAGTAGAATTAGAAGAATTTTTATTTTAAACTCACAAGATGAATAAAATCGCCTTATTTCTAGTTATGTACATTGAAATCATGGGGGAACGGAAGCCAATCTTGGTGATGAAATGAATTTTTGATGAATGGATGTACCCTGTCGATAAACATTGGTCAATATTGAAAAATAGCTACATTCCAATGGATGCCACCAGAGTAAGAAAAAAAAATGTAAACAATTAGAATTTGGTGATCAATTACATCCCAATCATGAAACATTACCATAAATCGGATAATCAACATAAATTGGATCACTGGATATTAATTACACTACAGACCGCAGTTAAGGGAGGAAGCGACCCCACCCCCTCCCGAATATACATTATATCCCAATATACCGGTATGAAATATAGAAATAATAATGAATGATATATAACTACGTACCTGGTTTTTGATGTAAAAAGTCAATGGTAGAAGGAAATTATAGGGGATTCACCTTTAAATAATATCCTGATCTAAAACCTTAAAATGAGCAGCTGAACTTGACAATAAAAAAAGGTTGAGCAATATGTGTTTTCGAGTAGGCTAGGTTTTTAAAGTTAATGACAGCTAACTATTGTATAGAGAAAATCTGGTATTGATCTATTTATGATGTTACTATATTAACCGATCTAAACACAAACCACCATATACAGTAATAACACTCTTCTCTCATAATAACAACCTACGTAGCTATTCTGATATACAAACCCATAATTCATTAATTGTTGTGTTTCTAGCTTTTTGGTGCGTATCGGGCCGTTTATGCCTTTTTATATCGAATTTCAATTATCCGTCAAATGTATTTGGATCCTGTAACACTGGTTAACGAACCTTCCCTCAAGTACAATGCCAAAGATATTGCCCGACACTATATAAAAATATATCTAGAAAAACACACGGCTATAAGAGAGAGAGTATGTGGTTAATTACTGAAGCACCTATAGTTTATAAATTAAAAATAGTCTTTTGTTTTGAGGTAAATGTTAACTGAATGGGTTCAAGTGAATAGAGCAAAGTGTAAATATATACGGGGCCTGGTGTGGTGGTGAGGGTGGGTGATCTATAGGCTCCTCTTACAAAAAAAAAACGGAACGTGTATTCGTTTGTATTTAAAACTTCTACTCCAATCGATTATCTCGTGTCTATTCTCGACTATTTTGCATGTGAGACAAATAATGGTAACTTTTATAGTAGTCCTTCAAAAGAGCCATTTTTTATACGCCCACATGAAATGTGGAGCGTATATTGCCGTCACCCATGTCCGTCGGTCCGGCGGTCCGTCGGTCCGTCCGTCCGTCGGTCTGTCCGTCCGTCCGTCCGTCCGTCAACATTTGCTCGTAAACGCTCTAAAAACTAGAGTTTTTGACGGAATCAAATGAAATTTGATATGTGTATACATATTCATTAAACGAAGATCAAGTTCGAATTTGAGCTATTTTCGATTGTTAGAAGCAGAGTTATTGCCCTTGCCCCAAATCTGTTGGTCTGTCAATCAACATTTGCTTGTACATGTAAACGCTCTAAAAACTAGAGTTTTTGACGGAATCAAATTAAATTTGATATGTGTATACATATTCATGAAACGAAGATCAAGTTCGAATTTGAGCTGTTTTCGATCGTTAGAAGCAGAGTTATTGCCCTTGCCCCAAATCTTAAATATGCCCCAAATCGCAAGGTTTGAGAAAGTTTAGTTGACTCCTAATTAAATTTAAGACTTTTTCATTAGGCGTATTTGGCCGTGGTCCACTATCTTCACACATATATTGTAATTGCTTTTTTGACAAAGCCTGTTCCCCAATCCATTTCTTTATGAATAAAATATTGTTTATGATGGATACATTATTTTCGTAGGTCGATTTGCATCTTGAAAGTGAGTAATTTGCCTTCAGAAGTGCTAGAACTGCACCAAAATTGCGAAATCCGTTGTAATATACCACTTATTAAACATTTGTTTTTCTATAAAAGGCACAGTTTCACAAAAATACGGGTCGTATTTTTACTTTCAAAGGGAATGTTCAGCATTTTCGAGGGTTGATTTTTGCCATGAATATTATGTGTATAGCCCCCAGAAGTACCAGAAGTACACAAAAATCGAACGGATGGTGAACATATCCCTTTAAACGCTAATTATTGATGATACAAGTCAATTTGAACTGTGAGCAATATTAGCTGCTTGGCTAAATAAATAAAACCTTTTTCCAACAGTCACCCAAATTCACATAACTCTTCGGGTTACGGTCCCGAGTTCAATTCCAAACTAGGATAAAATTATACATTTTTCAAAGATACAATTCCATAAGGATACAAAGCTTTTTTAAAAATTGTCTATGAGGGTAAGACATTTTTTTTGGACGAGGTCGAGATATAAGAGTTTCCGTAATATATAGCCCCTCGATCCTCATCGTTAGGGAAGCACGATGCATTTGACAAAGATGCAGCTACAGACCTTACTGAGAGAAATATATTTCAATGAAACTTGAGCTAGAGAAAAATGATACATACGTTCTCATGTCCCCCTTGTACATTCAATGACTTCTATAAGGCCATGACCCACAGGTTGGGAGCCACTGCTTTAAACTGTATTTTAATTTCAAAAGTTTCGTCACTTCCATGTATAAAAATAATTAAGACAAATGACGTACTTAGTGAAAATGTATAAAAGTGGTGATATATGCATAGCAACGCATAAATATGGTATGAAGTATGACGTTTACCAATATATCGGTGAATATTATTATATATCCATTATACTGGGCCCTTAACAAGTCAATGTAAATTTTAAACAGCTGATGGGGCCTGATGACGTATTTCAATGTTAAGTCAATGGAAAAATATCCATGTTACGACCTAGTTTGGACTTAAAAAAAAAAAAAAAAAAAAAAAAAAAAAAAGGTCGAAGATGGGGTTTCCGCATATGTAACGAATCAGAATTTCATAGCGCATCTTCTCAACACAAAATTGGGACGATATATTATCATACCGGTCTTAACGGGGTCATCAAACATTTAAAACTCTCGCAAATGGCTTCCAAGGGATAAAAATCCGGTCAAAGGCAATTAAGCTTTTATTTTAACTGTTTTTTCAGTTGTTCACAACAGAAAAATATATGCTGAAATTGATGGACTAAACGAAAGTATTTGATTTTGGAAAAAAAAAGAAAAAAATTTTTTCTTTTACCGAGGGTCGAACTCGGCTGCGTGAGACCCCGTAGGTGAGGCTCCAGCACGCTATCCACTCGGCTAGCCGAAGGTGCTGAAATGGGGCTAGGGTTAGCTAAAGTCAATGTCCTAGACAGGGGTAAACGCGTTTTTCCCTAATAGTAAACTACGTTTTGGTCAATAAATGTTTGAAAAAAAGGTCGAAGATGGGGTTTCCGCATATGTAACGAATCAGAATTTCATAGCGCATCTTCTCAACACAAAATTGGGACGATATATTATCATACCGGTCTTAACGGGGTCATCAAACATTTAAAACTCTCGCAAATGGCTTCCAAGGGATAAAAATCCGGTCAAAGGCAATTAAGCTTTTATTTTAACTGTTTTTTCAGTTGTTCACAACAGAAAAATATATGCTGAAATTGATGGACTAAACGAAAGTATTTGATTTTGGAAAAAAAAAGAAAAAAATTTTTTCTTTTACCGAGGGTCGAACTCGGCTGCGTGAGACCCCGTAGGTGAGGCTCCAGCACGCTATCCACTCGGCTAGCCGAAGGTGCTGAAATGGGGCTAGGGTTAGCTAAAGTCAATGTCCTAGACAGGGGTAAACGCGTTTTTCCCTAATAGTAAACTACGTTTTGGTCAATAAATGTTTGAAAAAAAGGTCGAAGATGGGGTTTCCGCATATGTAACGAATCAGAATTTCATAGCGCATCTTCTCAACACAAAATTGGGACGATATATTATCATACCGGTCTTAACGGGGTCATCAAACATTTAAAACTCTCGCAAATGGCTTCCAAGGGATAAAAATCCGGTCAAAGGCAATTAAGCTTTTATTTTAACTGTTTTTTCAGTTGTTCACAACAGAAAAATATATGCTGAAATTGATGGACTAAACGAAAGTATTTGATTTTGGAAAAAAAAAGAAAAAAATTTTTTCTTTTACCGAGGGTCGAACTCGGCTGCGTGAGACCCCGTAGGTGAGGCTCCAGCACGCTATCCACTCGGCTAGCCGAAGGTGCTGAAATGGGGCTAGGGTTAGCTAAAGTCAATGTCCTAGACAGGGGTAAACGCGTTTTTCCCTAATAGTAAACTACGTTTTGGTCAATAAATGTTTGAAAAAAAGGTCGAAGATGGGGTTTCCGCATATGTAACGAATCAGAATTTCATAGCGCATCTTCTCAACACAAAATTGGGACGATATATTATCATACCGGTCTTAACGGGGTCATCAAACATTTAAAACTCTCGCAAATGGCTTCCAAGGGATAAAAATCCGGTCAAAGGCAATTAAGCTTTTATTTTAACTGTTTTTTCAGTTGTTCACAACAGAAAAATATATGCTGAAATTGATGGACTAAACGAAAGTATTTGATTTTGGAAAAAAAAAGAAAAAAATTTTTTCTTTTACCGAGGGTCGAACTCGGCTGCGTGAGACCCCGTAGGTGAGGCTCCAGCACGCTATCCACTCGGCTAGCCGAAGGTGCTGAAATGGGGCTAGGGTTAGCTAAAGTCAATGTCCTAGACAGGGGTAAACGCGTTTTTCCCTAATAGTAAACTACGTTTTGGTCAATAAATGTTTGAAAAAAAGGTCGAAGATGGGGTTTCCGCATATGTAACGAATCAGAATTTCATAGCGCATCTTCTCAACACAAAATTGGGACGATATATTATCATACCGGTCTTAACGGGGTCATCAAACATTTAAAACTCTCGCAAATGGCTTCCAAGGGATAAAAATCCGGTCAAAGGCAATTAAGCTTTTATTTTAACTGTTTTTTCAGTTGTTCACAACAGAAAAATATATGCTGAAATTGATGGACTAAACGAAAGTATTTGATTTTGGAAAAAAAAAGAAAAAAATTTTTTCTTTTACCGAGGGTCGAACTCGGCTGCGTGAGACCCCGTAGGTGAGGCTCCAGCACGCTATCCACTCGGCTAGCCGAAGGTGCTGAAATGGGGCTAGGGTTAGCTAAAGTCAATGTCCTAGACAGGGGTAAACGCGTTTTTCCCTAATAGTAAACTACGTTTTGGTCAATAAATGTTTGAAAAAAAGGTCGAAGATGGGGTTTCCGCATATGTAACGAATCAGAATTTCATAGCGCATCTTCTCAACACAAAATTGGGACGATATATTATCATACCGGTCTTAACGGGGTCATCAAACATTTAAAACTCTCGCAAATGGCTTCCAAGGGATAAAAATCCGGTCAAAGGCAATTAAGCTTTTATTTTAACTGTTTTTTCAGTTGTTCACAACAGAAAAATATATGCTGAAATTGATGGACTAAACGAAAGTATTTGATTTTGGAAAAAAAAAGAAAAAAATTTTTTCTTTTACCGAGGGTCGAACTCGGCTGCGTGAGACCCCGTAGGTGAGGCTCCAGCACGCTATCCACTCGGCTAGCCGAAGGTGCTGAAATGGGGCTAGGGTTAGCTAAAGTCAATGTCCTAGACAGGGGTAAACGCGTTTTTCCCTAATAGTAAACTACGTTTTGGTCAATAAATGTTTGAAAAAAAGGTCGAAGATGGGGTTTCCGCATATGTAACGAATCAGAATTTCATAGCGCATCTTCTCAACACAAAATTGGGACGATATATTATCATACCGGTCTTAACGGGGTCATCAAACATTTAAAACTCTCGCAAATGGCTTCCAAGGGATAAAAATCCGGTCAAAGGCAATTAAGCTTTTATTTTAACTGTTTTTTCAGTTGTTCACAACAGAAAAATATATGCTGAAATTGATGGACTAAACGAAAGTATTTGATTTTGGAAAAAAAAAGAAAAAAATTTTTTCTTTTACCGAGGGTCGAACTCGGCTGCGTGAGACCCCGTAGGTGAGGCTCCAGCACGCTATCCACTCGGCTAGCCGAAGGTGCTGAAATGGGGCTAGGGTTAGCTAAAGTCAATGTCCTAGACAGGGGTAAACGCGTTTTTCCCTAATAGTAAACTACGTTTTGGTCAATAAATGTTTGAAAAAAAGGTCGAAGATGGGGTTTCCGCATATGTAACGAATCAGAATTTCATAGCGCATCTTCTCAACACAAAATTGGGACGATATATTATCATACCGGTCTTAACGGGGTCATCAAACATTTAAAACTCTCGCAAATGGCTTCCAAGGGATAAAAATCCGGTCAAAGGCAATTAAGCTTTTATTTTAACTGTTTTTTCAGTTGTTCACAACAGAAAAATATATGCTGAAATTGATGGACTAAACGAAAGTATTTGATTTTGGAAAAAAAAAGAAAAAAATTTTTTCTTTTACCGAGGGTCGAACTCGGCTGCG
Organism: Lottia scabra; assembly: GCA_029955415.1. Lineage (NCBI taxonomy): Eukaryota > Metazoa > Mollusca > Gastropoda > Lottiidae > Lottia > Lottia scabra. Next base: position 497,593 of record JARJEI010000069.1, read on the forward strand.
TGAGACCCCGTAGGTGAGGCTCCAGCACGCTATCCACTCGGCTAGCCGAAGGTGCTGAAATGGGGCTAGGGTTAGCTAAAGTCAATGTCCTAGACAGGGGTAAACGCGTTTTTCCCTAATAGTAAACTACGTTTTGGTCAATAAATGTTTGAAAAAAAGGTCGAAGATGGGATTTCCGCATATGTAACGAATCAGAATTTCATAGCGCATCTTCTCAACACAAAATTGGGACGATATATTATCATACCGGTCTTAACGGGGTCATCAAACATTTAAAACTCTCGCAAATGGCTTCCAAGGGATAAAAATCCGGTCAAAGGCAATTAAGCTTTTATTTTAACTGTTTTTTCAGTTGTTCACAACAGAAAAATATATGCTGAAATTGATGGACTAAACGAAAGTATTTGATTTTGGAAAAAAAAAGAAAAAAATTTTTTCTTTTACCGAGGGTCGAACTCGGCTGCGTGAGACCCCGTAGGTGAGGCTCCAGCACGCTATCCACTCGGCTAGCCGAAGGTGCTGAAATGGGGCTAGGGTTAGCTAAAGTCAATGTCCTAGACAGGGGTAAACGCGTTTTTCCCTAATAGTAAACTACGTTTTGGTCAATAAATGTTTGAAAAAAAGGTCGAAGATGGGGTTTCCGCATATGTAACGAATCAGAATTTCATAGCGCATCTTCTCAACACAAAATTGGGACGATATATTATCATACCGGTCTTAACGGGGTCATCAAACATTTAAAACTCTCGCAAATGGCTTCCAAGGGATAAAAATCCGGTCAAAGGCAATTAAGCTTTTATTTTAACTGTTTTTTCAGTTGTTCACAACAGAAAAATATATGCTGAAATTGATGGACTAAACGAAAGTATTTGATTTTGGAAAAAAAAAGAAAAAAATTTTTTCTTTTACCGAGGGTCGAACTCGGCTGCGTGAGACCCCGTAGGTGAGGCTCCAGCACGCTATCCACTCGGCTAGCCGAAGGTGCTGAAATGGGGCTAGGGTTAGCTAAAGTCAATGTCCTAGACAGGGGTAAACGCGTTTTTCCCTAATAGTAAACTACGTTTTGGTCAATAAATGTTTGAAAAAAAGGTCGAAGATGGGGTTTCCGCATATGTAACGAATCAGAATTTCATAGCGCATCTTCTCAACACAAAATTGGGACGATATATTATCATACCGGTCTTAACGGGGTCATCAAACATTTAAAACTCTCGCAAATGGCTTCCAAGGGATAAAAATCCGGTCAAAGGCAATTAAGCTTTTATTTTAACTGTTTTTTCAGTTGTTCACAACAGAAAAATATATGCTGAAATTGATGGACTAAACGAAAGTATTTGATTTTGGAAAAAAAAAGAAAAAAATTTTTTCTTTTACCGAGGGTCGAACTCGGCTGCGTGAGACCCCGTAGGTGAGGCTCCAGCACGCTATCCACTCGGCTAGCCGAAGGTGCTGAAATGGGGCTAGGGTTAGCTAAAGTCAATGTCCTAGACAGGGGTAAACGCGTTTTTCCCTAATAGTAAACTACGTTTTGGTCAATAAATGTTTGAAAAAAAGGTCGAAGATGGGGTTTCCGCATATGTAACGAATCAGAATTTCATAGCGCATCTTCTCAACACAAAATTGGGACGATATATTATCATACCGGTCTTAACGGGGTCATCAAACATTTAAAACTCTCGCAAATGGCTTCCAAGGGATAAAAATCCGGTCAAAGGCAATTAAGCTTTTATTTTAACTGTTTTTTCAGTTGTTCACAACAGAAAAATATATGCTGAAATTGATGGACTAAACGAAAGTATTTGATTTTGGAAAAAAAAAGAAAAAAATTTTTTCTTTTACCGAGGGTCGAACTCGGCTGCGTGAGACCCCGTAGGTGAGGCTCCAGCACGCTATCCACTCGGCTAGCCGAAGGTGCTGAAATGGGGCTAGGGTTAGCTAAAGTCAATGTCCTAGACAGGGGTAAACGCGTTTTTCCCTAATAGTAAACTACGTTTTGGTCAATAAATGTTTGAAAAAAAGGTCGAAGATGGGGTTTCCGCATATGTAACGAATCAGAATTTCATAGCGCATCTTCTCAACACAAAATTGGGACGATATATTATCATACCGGTCTTAACGGGGTCATCAAACATTTAAAACTCTCGCAAATGGCTTCCAAGGGATAAAAATCCGGTCAAAGGCAATTAAGCTTTTATTTTAACTGTTTTTTCAGTTGTTCACAACAGAAAAATATATGCTGAAATTGATGGACTAAACGAAAGTATTTGATTTTGGAAAAAAAAAGAAAAAAATTTTTTCTTTTACCGAGGGTCGAACTCGGCTGCGTGAGACCCCGTAGGTGAGGCTCCAGCACGCTATCCACTCGGCTAGCCGAAGGTGCTGAAATGGGGCTAGGGTTAGCTAAAGTCAATGTCCTAGACAGGGGTAAACGCGTTTTTCCCTAATAGTAAACTACGTTTTGGTCAATAAATGTTTGAAAAAAAGGTCGAAGATGGGGTTTCCGCATATGTAACGAATCAGAATTTCATAGCGCATCTTCTCAACACAAAATTGGGACGATATATTATCATACCGGTCTTAACGGGGTCATCAAACATTTAAAACTCTCGCAAATGGCTTCCAAGGGATAAAAATCCGGTCAAAGGCAATTAAGCTTTTATTTTAACTGTTTTTTCAGTTGTTCACAACAGAAAAATATATGCTGAAATTGATGGACTAAACGAAAGTATTTGATTTTGGAAAAAAAAAGAAAAAAATTTTTTCTTTTACCGAGGGTCGAACTCGGCTGCGTGAGACCCCGTAGGTGAGGCTCCAGCACGCTATCCACTCGGCTAGCCGAAGGTGCTGAAATGGGGCTAGGGTTAGCTAAAGTCAATGTCCTAGACAGGGGGTAAACGCGTTTTTCCCTAATAGTAAACTACGTTTTGGTCAATAAATGTTTGAAAAAAAGGTCGAAGATGGGGTTTCCGCATATGTAACGAATCAGAATTTCATAGCGCATCTTCTCAACACAAAATTGGGACGATATATTATCATACCGGTCTTAACGGGGTCATCAAACATTTAAAACTCTCGCAAATGGCTTCCAAGGGATAAAAATCCGGTCAAAGGCAATTAAGCTTTTATTTTAACTGTTTTTTCAGTTGTTCACAACAGAAAAATATATGCTGAAATTGATGGACTAAACGAAAGTATTTGATTTTGGAAAAAAAAAGAAAAAATTTTTTTCTTTTACCGAGGGTCGAACTCGGCTGCGTGAGACCCCGTAGGTGAGGCTCCAGCACGCTATCCACTCGGCTAGCCGAAGGTGCTGAAATGGGGCTAGGGTTAGCTAAAGTCAATGTCCTAGACAGGGGTAAACGCGTTTTTCCCTAATAGTAAACTACGTTTTGGTCAATAAATGTTTGAAAAAAAGGTCGAAGATGGGGTTTCCGCATATGTAACGAATCAGAATTTCATAGCGCATCTTCTCAACACAAAATTGGGACGATATATTATCATACCGGTCTTAACGGGGTCATCAAACATTTAAAACTCTCGCAAATGGCTTCCAAGGGATAAAAATCCGGTCAAAGGCAATTAAGCTTTTATTTTAACTGTTTTTTCAGTTGTTCACAACAGAAAAATATATGCTGAAATTGATGGACTAAACGAAAGTATTTGATTTTGGAAAAAAAAAGAAAAAATTTTTTTCTTTTACCGAGGGTCGAACTCGGCTGCGTGAGACCCCGTAGGTGAGGCTCCAGCACGCTATCCACTCGGCTAGCCGAAGGTGCTGAAATGGGGCTAGGGTTAGCTAAAGTCAATGTCCTAGACAGGGGTAAACGCGTTTTTCCCTAATAGTAAACTACGTTTTGGTCAATAAATGTTTGAAAAAAAGGTCGAAGATGGGGTTTCCGCATATGTAACGAATCAGAATTTCATAGCGCATCTTCTCAACACAAAATTGGGACGATATATTATCATACCGGTCTTAACGGGGTCATCAAACATTTAAAACTCTCGCAAATGGCTTCCAAGGGATAAAAATCCGGTCAAAGGCAATTAAGCTTTTATTTTAACTGTTTTTTCAGTTGTTCACAACAGAAAAATATATGCTGAAATTGATGGACTAAACGAAAGTATTTGATTTTGGAAAAAAAAAGAAAAAAATTTTTTCTTTTACCGAGGGTCGAACTCGGCTGCGTGAGACCCCGTAGGTGAGGCTCCAGCACGCTATCCACTCGGCTAGCCGAAGGTGCTGAAATGGGGCTAGGGTTAGCTAAAGTCAATGTCCTAGACAGGGGTAAACGCGTTTTTCCCTAATAGTAAACTACGTTTTGGTCAATAAATGTTTGAAAAAAAGGTCGAAGATGGGGTTTCCGCATATGTAACGAATCAGAATTTCATAGCGCATCTTCTCAACACAAAATTGGGACGATATATTATCATACCGGTCTTAACGGGGTCATCAAACATTTAAAACTCTCGCAAATGGCTTCCAAGGGATAAAAATCCGGTCAAAGGCAATTAAGCTTTTATTTTAACTGTTTTTTCAGTTGTTCACAACAGAAAAATATATGCTGAAATTGATGGACTAAACGAAAGTATTTGATTTTGGAAAAAAAAAGAAAAAATTTTTTTCTTTTACCGAGGGTCGAACTCGGCTGCGTGAGACCCCGTAGGTGAGGCTCCAGCACGCTATCCACTCGGCTAGCCGAAGGTGCTGAAATGGGGCTAGGGTTAGCTAAAGTCAATGTCCTAGACAGGGGTAAACGCGTTTTTCCCTAATAGTAAACTACGTTTTGGTCAATAAATGTTTGAAAAAAAGGTCGAAGATGGGGTTTCCGCATATGTAACGAATCAGAATTTCATAGCGCATCTTCTCAACACAAAATTGGGACGATATATTATCATACCGGTCTTAACGGGGTCATCAAACATTTAAAACTCTCGCAAATGGCTTCCAAGGGATAAAAATCCGGTCAAAGGCAATTAAGCTTTTATTTTAACTGTTTTTTCAGTTGTTCACAACAGAAAAATATATGCTGAAATTGATGGACTAAACGAAAGTATTTGATTTTGGAAAAAAAAAGAAAAAAATTTTTTCTTTTACCGAGGGTCGAACTCGGCTGCGTGAGACCCCGTAGGTGAGGCTCCAGCACGCTATCCACTCGGCTAGCCGAAGGTGCTGAAATGGGGCTAGGGTTAGCTAAAGTCAATGTCCTAGACAGGGGTAAACGCGTTTTTCCCTAATAGTAAACTACGTTTTGGTCAATAAATGTTTGAAAAAAAGGTCGAAGATGGGGTTTCCGCATATGTAACGAATCAGAATTTCATAGCGCATCTTCTCAACACAAAATTGGGACGATATATTATCATACCGGTCTTAACGGGGTCATCAAACATTTAAAACTCTCGCAAATGGCTTCCAAGGGATAAAAATCCGGTCAAAGGCAATTAAGCTTTTATTTTAACTGTTTTTTCAGTTGTTCACAACAGAAAAATATATGCTGAAATTGATGGACTAAACGAAAGTATTTGATTTTGGAAAAAAAAAGAAAAAAATTTTTTCTTTTACCGAGGGTCGAACTCGGCTGCGTGAGACCCCGTAGGTGAGGCTCCAGCACGCTATCCACTCGGCTAGCCGAAGGTGCTGAAATGGGGCTAGGGTTAGCTAAAGTCAATGTCCTAGACAGGGGTAAACGCGTTTTTCCCTAATAGTAAACTACGTTTTGGTCAATAAATGTTTGAAAAAAAGGTCGAAGATGGGGTTTCCGCATATGTAACGAATCAGAATTTCATAGCGCATCTTCTCAACACAAAATTGGGACGATATATTATCATACCGGTCTTAACGGGGTCATCAAACATTTAAAACTCTCGCAAATGGCTTCCAAGGGATAAAAATCCGGTCAAAGGCAATTAAGCTTTTATTTTAACTGTTTTTTCAGTTGTTCACAACAGAAAAATATATGCTGAAATTGATGGACTAAACGAAAGTATTTGATTTTGGAAAAAAAAAGAAAAAAATTTTTTCTTTTACCGAGGGTCGAACTCGGCTGCGTGAGACCCCGTAGGTGAGGCTCCAGCACGCTATCCACTCGGCTAGCCGAAGGTGCTGAAATGGGGCTAGGGTTAGCTAAAGTCAATGTCCTAGACAGGGGTAAACGCGTTTTTCCCTAATAGTAAACTACGTTTTGGTCAATAAATGTTTGAAAAAAAGGTCGAAGATGGGGTTTCCGCATATGTAACGAATCAGAATTTCATAGCGCATCTTCTCAACACAAAATTGGGACGATATATTATCATACCGGTCTTAACGGGGTCATCAAACATTTAAAACTCTCGCAAATGGCTTCCAAGGGATAAAAATCCGGTCAAAGGCAATTAAGCTTTTATTTTAACTGTTTTTTCAGTTGTTCACAACAGAAAAATATATGCTGAAATTGATGGACTAAACGAAAGTATTTGATTTTGGAAAAAAAAAGAAAAAAATTTTTTCTTTTACCGAGGGTCGAACTCGGCTGCGTGAGACCCCGTAGGTGAGGCTCCAGCACGCTATCCACTCGGCTAGCCGAAGGTGCTGAAATGGGGCTAGGGTTAGCTAAAGTCAATGTCCTAGACAGGGGTAAACGCGTTTTTCCCTAATAGTAAACTACGTTTTGGTCAATAAATGTTTGAAAAAAAGGTCGAAGATGGGGTTTCCGCATATGTAACGAATCAGAATTTCATAGCGCATCTTCTCAACACAAAATTGGGACGATATATTATCATACCGGTCTTAACGGGGTCATCAAACATTTAAAACTCTCGCAAATGGCTTCCAAGGGATAAAAATCCGGTCAAAGGCAATTAAGCTTTTATTTTAACTGTTTTTTCAGTTGTTCACAACAGAAAAATATATGCTGAAATTGATGGACTAAACGAAAGTATTTGATTTTGGAAAAAAAAAAGAAAAAAATTTTTTCTTTTACCGAGGGTCGAACTCGGCTGCGTGAGACCCCGTAGGTGAGGCTCCAGCACGCTATCCACTCGGCTAGCCGAAGGTGCTGAAATGGGGCTAGGGTTAGCTAAAGTCAATGTCCTAGACAGGGGGTAAACGCGTTTTTCCCTAATAGTAAACTACGTTTTGGTCAATAAATGTTTGAAAAAAAGGTCGAAGATGGGGTTTCCGCATATGTAACGAATCAGAATTTCATAGCGCATCTTCTCAACACAAAATTGGGACGATATATTATCATACCGGTCTTAACGGGGTCATCAAACATTTAAAACTCTCCCAAATGGCTTCCAAGGGATAAAAATCCGGTCAAAGGCAATTAAGCTTTTATTTTAACTGTTTTTTCAGTTGTTCACAACAGAAAAATATATGCTGAAATTGATGGACTAAACGAAAGTATTTGATTTTGGAAAAAAAAAGAAAAAAAATTTTTCTTTTACCGAGGGTCGAACTCGGCTGCGTGAGACCCCGTAGGTGAGGCTCCAGCACGCTATCCACTCGGCTAGCCGAAGGTGCTGAAATGGGGCTAGGGTTAGCTAAAGTCAATGTCCTAGACAGGGGTAAACGCGTTTTTCCCTAATAGTAAACTACGTTTTGGTCAATAAATGTTTGAAAAAAAGGTCGAAGATGGGGTTTCCGCATATGTAACGAATCAGAATTTCATAGCGCATCTTCTCAACACAAAATTGGGACGATATATTATCATACCGGTCTTAACGGGGTCATCAAACATTTAAAACTCTCGCAAATGGCTTCCAAGGGATAAAAATCCGGTCAAAGGCAATTAAGCTTTTATTTTAACTGTTTTTTCAGTTGTTCACAACAGAAAAATATATGCTGAAATTGATGGACTAAACGAAAGTATTTGATTTTGGAAAAAAAAAAGAAAAAAATTTTTCTTTTACCGAGGGTCGAACTCGGCTGCGTGAGACCCCGTAGGTGAGGCTCCAGCACGCTATCCACTCGGCTAGCCGAAGGTGCTGAAATGGGGCTAGGGTTAGCTAAAGTCAATGTCCTAGACAGGGGTAAACGCGTTTTTCCCTAATAGTAAACTACGTTTTGGTCAATAAATGTTTGAAAAAAAGGTCGAAGATGGGGTTTCCGCATATGTAACGAATCAGAATTTCATAGCGCATCTTCTCAACACAAAATTGGGACGATATATTATCATACCGGTCTTAACGGGGTCATCAAACATTTAAAACTCTCGCAAATGGCTTCCAAGGGATAAAAATCCGGTCAAAGGCAATTAAGCTTTTATTTTAACTGTTTTTTCAGTTGTTCACAACAGAAAAATATATGCTGAAATTGATGGACTAAACGAAAGTATTTGATTTTGGAAAAAAAAAGAAAAAAATTTTTTCTTTTACCGAGGGTCGAACTCGGCTGCGTGAGACCCCGTAGGTGAGGCTCCAGCACGCTATCCACTCGGCTAGCCGAAGGTGCTGAAATGGGGCTAGGGTTAGCTAAAGTCAATGTCCTAGACAGGGGTAAACGCGTTTTTCCCTAATAGTAAACTACGTTTTGGTCAATAAATGTTTGAAAAAAAGGTCGAAGATGGGGTTTCCGCATATGTAACGAATCAGAATTTCATAGCGCATCTTCTCAACACAAAATTGGGACGATATATTATCATACCGGTCTTAACGGGGTCATCAAACATTTAAAACTCTCGCAAATGGCTTCCAAGGGATAAAAATCCGGTCAAAGGCAATTAAGCTTTTATTTTAACTGTTTTTTCAGTTGTTCACAACAGAAAAATATATGCTGAAATTGATGGACTAAACGAAAGTATTTGATTTTGGAAAAAAAAAGAAAAAAATTTTTTCTTTTACCGAGGGTCGAACTCGGCTGCGTGAGACCCCGTAGGTGAGGCTCCAGCACGCTATCCACTCGGCTAGCCGAAGGTGCTGAAATGGGGCTAGGGTTAGCTAAAGTCAATGTCCTAGACAGGGGTAAACGCGTTTTTCCCTAATAGTAAACTACGTTTTGGTCAATAAATGTTTGAAAAAAAGGTCGAAGATGGGGTTTCCGCATATGTAACGAATCAGAATTTCATAGCGCATCTTCTCAACACAAAATTGGGACGATATATTATCATACCGGTCTTAACGGGGTCATCAAACATTTAAAACTCTCGCAAATGGCTTCCAAGGGATAAAAATCCGGTCAAAGGCAATTAAGCTTTTATTTTAACTGTTTTTTCAGTTGTTCACAACAGAAAAATATATGCTGAAATTGATGGACTAAACGAAAGTATTTGATTTTGGAAAAAAAAAGAAAAAAATTTTTTCTTTTACCGAGGGTCGAACTCGGCTGCGTGAGACCCCGTAGGTGAGGCTCCAGCACGCTATCCACTCGGCTAGCCGAAGGTGCTGAAATGGGGCTAGGGTTAGCTAAAGTCAATGTCCTAGACAGGGGGTAAACGCGTTTTTCCCTAATAGTAAACTACGTTTTGGTCAATAAATGTTTGAAAAAAAGGTCGAAGATGGGGTTTCCGCATATGTAACGAATCAGAATTTCATAGCGCATCTTCTCAACACAAAATTGGGACGATATATTATCATACCGGTCTTAACGGGGTCATCAAACATTTAAAACTCTCGCAAATGGCTTCCAAGGGATAAAAATCCGGTCAAAGGCAATTAAGCTTTTATTTTAACTGTTTTTTCAGTTGTTCACAACAGAAAAATATATGCTGAAATTGATGGACTAAACGAAAGTATTTGATTTTGGAAAAAAAAAGAAAAAAATTTTTTCTTTTACCGAGGGTCGAACTCGGCTGCGTGAGACCCCGTAGGTGAGGCTCCAGCACGCTATCCACTCGGCTAGCCGAAGGTGCTGAAATGGGGCTAGGGTTAGCTAAAGTCAATGTCCTAGACAGGGGTAAACGCGTTTTTCCCTAATAGTAAACTACGTTTTGGTCAATAAATGTTTGAAAAAAAGGTCGAAGATGGGGTTTCCGCATATGTAACGAATCAGAATTTCATAGCGCATCTTCTCAACACAAAATTGGGACGATATATTATCATACCGGTCTTAACGGGGTCATCAAACATTTAAAACTCTCGCAAATGGCTTCCAAGGGATAAAAATCCGGTCAAAGGCAATTAAGCTTTTATTTTAACTGTTTTTTCAGTTGTTCACAACAGAAAAATATATGCTGAAATTGATGGACTAAACGAAAGTATTTGATTTTGGAAAAAAAAAGAAAAAAATTTTTTCTTTTACCGAGGGTCGAACTCGGCTGCGTGAGACCCCGTAGGTGAGGCTCCAGCACGCTATCCACTCGGCTAGCCGAAGGTGCTGAAATGGGGCTAGGGTTAGCTAAAGTCAATGTCCTAGACAGGGGTAAACGCGTTTTTCCCTAATAGTAAACTACGTTTTGGTCAATAAATGTTTGAAAAAAAGGTCGAAGATGGGGTTTCCGCATATGTAACGAATCAGAATTTCATAGCGCATCTTCTCAACACAAAATTGGGACGATATATTATCATACCGGTCTTAACGGGGTCATCAAACATTTAAAACTCTCGCAAATGGCTTCCAAGGGATAAAAATCCGGTCAAAGGCAATTAAGCTTTTATTTTAACTGTTTTTTTCAGTTGTTCACAACAGAAAAATATATGCTGAAATTGATGGACTAAACGAAAGTATTTGATTTTGGAAAAAAAAAGAAAAAAATTTTTTCTTTTACCGAGGGTCGAACTCGGCTGCGTGAGACCCCGTAGGTGAGGCTCCAGCACGCTATCCACTCGGCTAGCCGAAGGTGCTGAAATGGGGCTAGGGTTAGCTAAAGTCAATGTCCTAGACAGGGGTAAACGCGTTTTTCCCTAATAGTAAACTACGTTTTGGTCAATAAATGTTTGAAAAAAAGGTCGAAGATGGGGTTTCCGCATATGTAACGAATCAGAATTTCATAGCGCATCTTCTCAACACAAAATTGGGACGATATATTATCATACCGGTCTTAACGGGGTCATCAAACATTTAAAACTCTCGCAAATGGCTTCCAAGGGATAAAAATCCGGTCAAAGGCAATTAAGCTTTTATTTTAACTGTTTTTTCAGTTGTTCACAACAGAAAAATATATGCTGAAATTGATGGACTAAACGAAAGTATTTGATTTTGGAAAAAAAAAAGAAAAAAATTTTTTCTTTTACCGAGGGTCGAACTCGGCTGCGTGAGACCCCGTAGGTGAGGCTCCAGCACGCTATCCACTCGGCTAGCCGAAGGTGCTGAAATGGGGCTAGGGTTAGCTAAAGTCAATGTCCTAGACAGGGGTAAACGCGTTTTTCCCTAATAGTAAACTACGTTTTGGTCAATAAATGTTTGAAAAAAAGGTCGAAGATGGGGTTTCCGCATATGTAACGAATCAGAATTTCATAGCGCATCTTCTCAACACAAAATTGGGACGATATATTATCATACCGGTCTTAACGGGGTCATCAAACATTTAAAACTCTCGCAAATGGCTTCCAAGGGATAAAAATCCGGTCAAAGGCAATTAAGCTTTTATTTTAACTGTTTTTTCAGTTGTTCACAACAGAAAAATATATGCTGAAATTGATGGACTAAACGAAAGTATTTGATTTTGGAAAAAAAAAAGAAAAAAATTTTTTCTTTTACCGAGGGTCGAACTCGGCTGCGTGAGACCCCGTAGGTGAGGCTCCAGCACGCTATCCACTCGGCTAGCCGAAGGTGCTGAAATGGGGCTAGGGTTAGCTAAAGTCAATGTCCTAGACAGGGGTAAACGCGTTTTTCCCTAATAGTAAACTACGTTTTGGTCAATAAATGTTTGAAAAAAAGGTCGAAGATGGGGTTTCCGCATATGTAACGAATCAGAATTTCATAGCGCATCTTCTCAACACAAAATTGGGACGATATATTATCATACCGGTCTTAACGGGGTCATCAAACATTTAAAACTCTCGCAAATGGCTTCCAAGGGATAAAAATCCGGTCAAAGGCAATTAAGCTTTTATTTTAACTGTTTTTTCAGTTGTTCACAACAGAAAAATATATGCTGAAATTGATGGACTAAACGAAAGTATTTGATTTTGGAAAAAAAAAAGAAAAAAATTTTTTCTTTTACCGAGGGTCGAACTCGGCTGCGTGAGACCCCGTAGGTGAGGCTCCAGCACGCTATCCACTCGGCTAGCCGAAGGTGCTGAAATGGGGCTAGGGTTAGCTAAAGTCAATGTCCTAGACAGGGGTAAACGCGTTTTTCCCTAATAGTAAACTACGTTTTGGTCAATAAATGTTTGAAAAAAAGGTCGAAGATGGGGTTTCCGCATATGTAACGAATCAGAATTTCATAGCGCATCTTCTCAACACAAAATTGGGACGATATATTATCATACCGGTCTTAACGGGGTCATCAAACATTTAAAACTCTCGCAAATGGCTTCCAAGGGATAAAAATCCGGTCAAAGGCAATTAAGCTTTTATTTTAACTGTTTTTTCAGTTGTTCACAACAGAAAAATATATGCTGAAATTGATGGACTAAACGAAAGTATTTGATTTTGGAAAAAAAAAAGAAAAAAATTTTTTCTTTTACCGAGGGTCGAACTCGGCTGCGTGAGACCCCGTAGGTGAGGCTCCAGCACGCTATCCACTCGGCTAGCCGAAGGTGCTGAAATGGGGCTAGGGTTAGCTAAAGTCAATGTCCTAGACAGGGGTAAACGCGTTTTTCCCTAATAGTAAACTACGTTTTGGTCAATAAATGTTTGAAAAAAAGGTCGAAGATGGGGTTTCCGCATATGTAACGAATCAGAATTTCATAGCGCATCTTCTCAACACAAAATTGGGACGATATATTATCATACCGGTCTTAACGGGGTCATCAAACATTTAAAACTCTCGCAAATGGCTTCCAAGGGATAAAAATCCGGTCAAAGGCAATTAAGCTTTTATTTTAACTGTTTTTTCAGTTGTTCACAACAGAAAAATATATGCTGAAATTGATGGACTAAACGAAAGTATTTGATTTTGGAAAAAAAAAGAAAAAAAATTTTTCTTTTACCGAGGGTCGAACTCGGCTGCGTGAGACCCCGTAGGTGAGGCTCCAGCACGCTATCCACTCGGCTAGCCGAAGGTGCTGAAATGGGGCTAGGGTTAGCTAAAGTCAATGTCCTAGACAGGGGTAAACGCGTTTTTCCCTAATAGTAAACTACGTTTTGGTCAATAAATGTTTGAAAAAAAGGTCGAAGATGGGGTTTCCGCATATGTAACGAATCAGAATTTCATAGCGCATCTTCTCAACACAAAATTGGGACGATATATTATCATACCGGTCTTAACGGGGTCATCAAACATTTAAAACTCTCGCAAATGGCTTCCAAGGGATAAAAATCCGGTCAAAGGCAATTAAGCTTTTATTTTAACTGTTTTTTCAGTTGTTCACAACAGAAAAATATATGCTGAAATTGATGGACTAAACGAAAGTATTTGATTTTGGAAAAAAAAAGAAAAAAATTTTTTCTTTTACCGAGGGTCGAACTCGGCTGCGTGAGACCCCGTAGGTGAGGCTCCAGCACGCTATCCACTCGGCTAGCCGAAGGTGCTGAAATGGGGCTAGGGTTAGCTAAAGTCAATGTCCTAGACAGGGGTAAACGCGTTTTTCCCTAATAGTAAACTACGTTTTGGTCAATAAATGTTTGAAAAAAAGGTCGAAGATGGGGTTTCCGCATATGTAACGAATCAGAATTTCATAGCGCATCTTCTCAACACAAAATTGGGACGATATATTATCATACCGGTCTTAACGGGGTCATCAAACATTTAAAACTCTCGCAAATGGCTTCCAAGGGATAAAAATCCGGTCAAAGGCAATTAAGCTTTTATTTTAACTGTTTTTTCAGTTGTTCACAACAGAAAAATATATGCTGAAATTGATGGACTAAACGAAAGTATTTGATTTTGGAAAAAAAAAGAAAAAAATTTTTTCTTTTACCGAGGGTCGAACTCGGCTGCGTGAGACCCCGTAGGTGAGGCTCCAGCACGCTATCCACTCGGCTAGCCGAAGGTGCTGAAATGGGGCTAGGGTTAGCTAAAGTCAATGTCCTAGACAGGGGTAAACGCGTTTTTCCCTAATAGTAAACTACGTTTTGGTCAATAAATGTTTGAAAAAAAGGTCGAAGATGGGGTTTCCGCATATGTAACGAATCAGAATTTCATAGCGCATCTTCTCAACACAAAATTGGGACGATATATTATCATACCGGTCTTAACGGGGTCATCAAACATTTAAAACTCTCGCAAATGGCTTCCAAGGGATAAAAATCCGGTCAAAGGCAATTAAGCTTTTATTTTAACTGTTTTTTCAGTTGTTCACAACAGAAAAATATATGCTGAAATTGATGGACTAAACGAAAGTATTTGATTTTGGAAAAAAAAAGAAAAAAATTTTTTCTTTTACCGAGGGTCGAACTCGGCTGCGTGAGACCCCGTAGGTGAGGCTCCAGCACGCTATCCACTCGGCTAGCCGAAGGTGCTGAAATGGGGCTAGGGTTAGCTAAAGTCAATGTCCTAGACAGGGGTAAACGCGTTTTTCCCTAATAGTAAACTACGTTTTGGTCAATAAATGTTTGAAAAAAAGGTCGAAGATGGGGTTTCCGCATATGTAACGAATCAGAATTTCATAGCGCATCTTCTCAACACAAAATTGGGACGATATATTATCATACCGGTCTTAACGGGGTCATCAAACATTTAAAACTCTCGCAAATGGCTTCCAAGGGATAAAAATCCGGTCAAAGGCAATTAAGCTTTTATTTTAACTGTTTTTTCAGTTGTTCACAACAGAAAAATATATGCTGAAATTGATGGACTAAACGAAAGTATTTGATTTTGGAAAAAAAAAGAAAAAAATTTTTTCTTTTACCGAGGGTCGAACTCGGCTGCGTGAGACCCCGTAGGTGAGGCTCCAGCACGCTATCCACTCGGCTAGCCGAAGGTGCTGAAATGGGGCTAGGGTTAGCTAAAGTCAATGTCCTAGACAGGGGTAAACGCGTTTTTCCCTAATAGTAAACTACGTTTTGGTCAATAAATGTTTGAAAAAAAGGTCGAAGATGGGGTTTCCGCATATGTAACGAATCAGAATTTCATAGCGCATCTTCTCAACACAAAATTGGGACGATATATTATCATACCGGTCTTAACGGGGTCATCAAACATTTAAAACTCTCGCAAATGGCTTCCAAGGGATAAAAATCCGGTCAAAGGCAATTAAGCTTTTATTTTAACTGTTTTTTCAGTTGTTCACAACAGAAAAATATATGCTGAAATTGATGGACTAAACGAAAGTATTTGATTTTGGAAAAAAAAAGAAAAAAAATTTTTCTTTTACCGAGGGTCGAACTCGGCTGCGTGAGACCCCGTAGGTGAGGCTCCAGCACGCTATCCACTCGGCTAGCCGAAGGTGCTGAAATGGGGCTAGGGTTAGCTAAAGTCAATGTCCTAGACAGGGGTAAACGCGTTTTTTCCCTAATAGTAAACTACGTTTTGGTCAATAAATGTTTGAAAAAAAGGTCGAAGATGGGGTTTCCGCATATGTAACGAATCAGAATTTCATAGCGCATCTTCTCAACACAAAATTGGGACGATATATTATCATACCGGTCTTAACGGGGTCATCAAACATTTAAAACTCTCGCAAATGGCTTCCAAGGGATAAAAATCCGGTCAAAGGCAATTAAGCTTTTATTTTAACTGTTTTTTCAGTTGTTCACAACAGAAAAATATATGCTGAAATTGATGGACTAAACGAAAGTATTTGATTTTGGAAAAAAAAAGAAAAAATTTTTTTCTTTTACCGAGGGTCGAACTCGGCTGCGTGAGACCCCGTAGGTGAGGCTCCAGCACGCTATCCACTCGGCTAGCCGAAGGTGCTGAAATGGGGCTAGGGTTAGCTAAAGTCAATGTCCTAGACAGGGGTAAACGCGTTTTTCCCTAATAGTAAACTACGTTTTGGTCAATAAATGTTTGAAAAAAAGGTCGAAGATGGGGTTTCCGCATATGTAACGAATCAGAATTTCATAGCGCATCTTCTCAACACAAAATTGGGACGATATATTATCATACCGGTCTTAACGGGGTCATCAAACATTTAAAACTCTCGCAAATGGCTTCCAAGGGATAAAAATCCGGTCAAAGGCAATTAAGCTTTTATTTTAACTGTTTTTTCAGTTGTTCACAACAGAAAAATATATGCTGAAATTGATGGACTAAACGAAAGTATTTGATTTTGGAAAAAAAAAGAAAAAAATTTTTTCTTTTACCGAGGGTCGAACTCGGCTGCGTGAGACCCCGTAGGTGAGGCTCCAGCACGCTATCCACTCGGCTAGCCGAAGGTGCTGAAATGGGGCTAGGGTTAGCTAAAGTCAATGTCCTAGACAGGGGTAAACGCGTTTTTCCCTAATAGTAAACTACGTTTTGGTCAATAAATGTTTGAAAAAAAGGTCGAAGATGGGGTTTCCGCATATGTAACGAATCAGAATTTCATAGCGCATCTTCTCAACACAAAATTGGGACGATATATTATCATACCGGTCTTAACGGGGTCATCAAACATTTAAAACTCTCGCAAATGGCTTCCAAGGGATAAAAATCCGGTCAAAGGCAATTAAGCTTTTATTTTAACTGTTTTTTCAGTTGTTCACAACAGAAAAATATATGCTGAAATTGATGGACTAAACGAAAGTATTTGATTTTGGAAAAAAAAAGAAAAATTTTTTTTCTTTTACCGAGGGTCGAACTCGGCTGCGTGAGACCCCGTAGGTGAGGCTCCAGCACGCTATCCACTCGGCTAGCCGAAGGTGCTGAAATGGGGCTAGGGTTAGCTAAAGTCAATGTCCTAGACAGGGGTAAACGCGTTTTTCCCTAATAGTAAACTACGTTTTGGTCAATAAATGTTTGAAAAAAAGGTCGAAGATGGGGTTTCCGCATATGTAACGAATCAGAATTTCATAGCGCATCTTCTCAACACAAAATTGGGACGATATATTATCATACCGGTCTTAACGGGGTCATCAAACATTTAAAACTCTCGCAAATGGCTTCCAAGGGATAAAAATCCGGTCAAAGGCAATTAAGCTTTTATTTTAACTGTTTTTTCAGTTGTTCACAACAGAAAAATATATGCTGAAATTGATGGACTAAACGAAAGTATTTGATTTTGGAAAAAAAAAGAAAAAATTTTTTTCTTTTACCGAGGGTCGAACTCGGCTGCGTGAGACCCCGTAGGTGAGGCTCCAGCACGCTATCCACTCGGCTAGCCGAAGGTGCTGAAATGGGGCTAGGGTTAGCTAAAGTCAATGTCCTAGACAGGGGTAAACGCGTTTTTCCCTAATAGTAAACTACGTTTTGGTCAATAAATGTTTGAAAAAAAGGTCGAAGATGGGGTTTCCGCATATGTAACGAATCAGAATTTCATAGCGCATCTTCTCAACACAAAATTGGGACGATATATTATCATACCGGTCTTAACGGGGTCATCAAACATTTAAAACTCTCGCAAATGGCTTCCAAGGGATAAAAATCCGGTCAAAGGCAATTAAGCTTTTATTTTAACTGTTTTTTCAGTTGTTCACAACAGAAAAATATATGCTGAAATTGATGGACTAAACGAAAGTATTTGATTTTGGAAAAAAAAAGAAAAAAATTTTTTCTTTTACCGAGGGTCGAACTCGGCTGCGTGAGACCCCGTAGGTGAGGCTCCAGCACGCTATCCACTCGGCTAGCCGAAGGTGCTGAAATGGGGCTAGGGTTAGCTAAAGTCAATGTCCTAGACAGGGGTAAACGCGTTTTTCCCTAATAGTAAACTACGTTTTGGTCAATAAATGTTTGAAAAAAAGGTCGAAGATGGGGTTTCCGCATATGTAACGAATCAGAATTTCATAGCGCATCTTCTCAACACAAAATTGGGACGATATATTATCATACCGGTCTTAACGGGGTCATCAAACATTTAAAACTCTCGCAAATGGCTTCCAAGGGATAAAAATCCGGTCAAAGGCAATTAAGCTTTTATTTTAACTGTTTTTTCAGTTGTTCACAACAGAAAAA
This sequence comes from Lottia scabra, assembly GCA_029955415.1. Classification (NCBI taxonomy): domain Eukaryota; kingdom Metazoa; phylum Mollusca; class Gastropoda; family Lottiidae; genus Lottia; species Lottia scabra. The sequence continues at coordinate 515,643 of JARJEI010000069.1, forward strand.
TATATGCTGAAATTGATGGACTAAACGAAAGTATTTGATTTTGGAAAAAAAAAGAAAAAAATTTTTTCTTTTACCGAGGGTCGAACTCGGCTGCGTGAGACCCCGTAGGTGAGGCTCCAGCACGCTATCCACTCGGCTAGCCGAAGGTGCTGAAATGGGGCTAGGGTTAGCTAAAGTCAATGTCCTAGACAGGGGTAAACGCGTTTTTCCCTAATAGTAAACTACGTTTTGGTCAATAAATGTTTGAAAAAAAGGTCGAAGATGGGGTTTCCGCATATGTAACGAATCAGAATTTCATAGCGCATCTTCTCAACACAAAATTGGGACGATATATTATCATACCGGTCTTAACGGGGTCATCAAACATTTAAAACTCTCGCAAATGGCTTCCAAGGGATAAAAATCCGGTCAAAGGCAATTAAGCTTTTATTTTAACTGTTTTTTCAGTTGTTCACAACAGAAAAATATATGCTGAAATTGATGGACTAAACGAAAGTATTTGATTTTGGAAAAAAAAAGAAAAAAATTTTTTCTTTTACCGAGGGTCGAACTCGGCTGCGTGAGACCCCGTAGGTGAGGCTCCAGCACGCTATCCACTCGGCTAGCCGAAGGTGCTGAAATGGGGCTAGGGTTAGCTAAAGTCAATGTCCTAGACAGGGGTAAACGCGTTTTTCCCTAATAGTAAACTACGTTTTGGTCAATAAATGTTTGAAAAAAAGGTCGAAGATGGGGTTTCCGCATATGTAACGAATCAGAATTTCATAGCGCATCTTCTCAACACAAAATTGGGACGATATATTATCATACCGGTCTTAACGGGGTCATCAAACATTTAAAACTCTCGCAAATGGCTTCCAAGGGATAAAAATCCGGTCAAAGGCAATTAAGCTTTTATTTTAACTGTTTTTTCAGTTGTTCACAACAGAAAAATATATGCTGAAATTGATGGACTAAACGAAAGTATTTGATTTTGGAAAAAAAAAGAAAAAAATTTTTTCTTTTACCGAGGGTCGAACTCGGCTGCGTGAGACCCCGTAGGTGAGGCTCCAGCACGCTATCCACTCGGCTAGCCGAAGGTGCTGAAATGGGGCTAGGGTTAGCTAAAGTCAATGTCCTAGACAGGGGTAAACGCGTTTTTCCCTAATAGTAAACTACGTTTTGGTCAATAAATGTTTGAAAAAAAGGTCGAAGATGGGGTTTCCGCATATGTAACGAATCAGAATTTCATAGCGCATCTTCTCAACACAAAATTGGGACGATATATTATCATACCGGTCTTAACGGGGTCATCAAACATTTAAAACTCTCGCAAATGGCTTCCAAGGGATAAAAATCCGGTCAAAGGCAATTAAGCTTTTATTTTAACTGTTTTTTCAGTTGTTCACAACAGAAAAATATATGCTGAAATTGATGGACTAAACGAAAGTATTTGATTTTGGAAAAAAAAAGAAAAAAATTTTTTCTTTTACCGAGGGTCGAACTCGGCTGCGTGAGACCCCGTAGGTGAGGCTCCAGCACGCTATCCACTCGGCTAGCCGAAGGTGCTGAAATGGGGCTAGGGTTAGCTAAAGTCAATGTCCTAGACAGGGGTAAACGCGTTTTTCCCTAATAGTAAACTACGTTTTGGTCAATAAATGTTTGAAAAAAAGGTCGAAGATGGGGTTTCCGCATATGTAACGAATCAGAATTTCATAGCGCATCTTCTCAACACAAAATTGGGACGATATATTATCATACCGGTCTTAACGGGGTCATCAAACATTTAAAACTCTCGCAAATGGCTTCCAAGGGATAAAAATCCGGTCAAAGGCAATTAAGCTTTTATTTTAACTGTTTTTTCAGTTGTTCACAACAGAAAAATATATGCTGAAATTGATGGACTAAACGAAAGTATTTGATTTTGGAAAAAAAAAGAAAAAAAATTTTTCTTTTACCGAGGGTCGAACTCGGCTGCGTGAGACCCCGTAGGTGAGGCTCCAGCACGCTATCCACTCGGCTAGCCGAAGGTGCTGAAATGGGGCTAGGGTTAGCTAAAGTCAATGTCCTAGACAGGGGTAAACGCGTTTTTCCCTAATAGTAAACTACGTTTTGGTCAATAAATGTTTGAAAAAAAGGTCGAAGATGGGGTTTTCGCATATGTAACGAATCAGAATTTCATAGCGCATCTTCTCAACACAAAATTGGGACGATATATTATCATACCGGTCTTAACGGGGTCATCAAACATTTAAAACTCTCGCAAATGGCTTCCAAGGGATAAAAATCCGGTCAAAGGCAATTAAGCTTTTATTTTAACTGTTTTTTCAGTTGTTCACAACAGAAAAATATATGCTGAAATTGATGGACTAAACGAAAGTATTTGATTTTGGAAAAAAAAAGAAAAAAATTTTTTCTTTTACCGAGGGTCGAACTCGGCTGCGTGAGACCCCGTAGGTGAGGCTCCAGCACGCTATCCACTCGGCTAGCCGAAGGTGCTGAAATGGGGCTAGGGTTAGCTAAAGTCAGTTTTTCTAGACAGGGGTAAACGCGTTTTTCCCTAATAGTAAACTACGTTTTGGTCAATAAATGTTTGAAAAAAAGGTCGAAGATGGGGTTTCCGCATATGTAACGAATCAGAATTTCATAGCGCATCTTCTCAACACAAAATTGGGACGATATATTATCATACCGGTCTTAACGGGGTCATCAAACATTTAAAACTCTCGCAAATGGCTTCCAAGGGATAAAAATCCGGTCAAAGGCAATTAAGCTTTTATTTTAACTGTTTTTTCAGTTGTTCACAACAGAAAAATATATGCTGAAATTGATGGACTAAACGAAAGTATTTGATTTTGGAAAAAAAAAGAAAAAAATTTTTTCTTTTACCGAGGGTCGAACTCGGCTGCGTGAGACCCCGTAGGTGAGGCTCCAGCACGCTATCCACTCGGCTAGCCGAAGGTGCTGAAATGGGGCTAGGGTTAGCTAAAGTCAGTTTTTCTAGACAGGGGTAAACGCGTTTTTCCCTAATAGTAAACTACGTTTTGGTCAATAAATGTTTGAAAAAAAGGTCGAAGATGGGGTTTCCGCATATGTAACGAATCAGAATTTCATAGCGCATCTTCTCAACACAAAATTGGGACGATATATTATCATACCGGTCTTAACGGGGTCATCAAACATTTAAAACTCTCGCAAATGGCTTCCAAGGGATAAAAATCCGGTCAAAGGCAATTAAGCTTTTATTTTAACTGTTTTTTCAGTTGTTCACAACAGAAAAATATATGCTGAAATTGATGGACTAAACGAAAGTATTTGATTTTGGAAAAAAAAAGAAAAAAATTTTTTCTTTTACCGAGGGTCGAACTCGGCTGCGTGAGACCCCGTAGGTGAGGCTCCAGCACGCTATCCACTCGGCTAGCCGAAGGTGCTGAAATGGGGCTAGGGTTAGCTAAAGTCAATGTCCTAGACAGGGGTAAACGCGTTTTTCCCTAATAGTAAACTACGTTTTGGTCAATAAATGTTTGAAAAAAAGGTCGAAGATGGGGTTTCCGCATATGTAACGAATCAGAATTTCATAGCGCATCTTCTCAACACAAAATTGGGACGATATATTATCATACCGGTCTTAACGGGGTCATCAAACATTTAAAACTCTCGCAAATGGCTTCCAAGGGATAAAAATCCGGTCAAAGGCAATTAAGCTTTTATTTTAACTGTTTTTTCAGTTGTTCACAACAGAAAAATATATGCTGAAATTGATGGACTAAACGAAAGTATTTGATTTTGGAAAAAAAAAGAAAAAAATTTTTTCTTTTACCGAGGGTCGAACTCGGCTGCGTGAGACCCCGTAGGTGAGGCTCCAGCACGCTATCCACTCGGCTAGCCGAAGGTGCTGAAATGGGGCTAGGGTTAGCTAAAGTCAATGTCCTAGACAGGGGTAAACGCGTTTTTCCCTAATAGTAAACTACGTTTTGGTCAATAAATGTTTGAAAAAAAGGTCGAAGATGGGGTTTCCGCATATGTAACGAATCAGAATTTCATAGCGCATCTTCTCAACACAAAATTGGGACGATATATTATCATACCGGTCTTAACGGGGTCATCAAACATTTAAAACTCTCGCAAATGGCTTCCAAGGGATAAAAATCCGGTCAAAGGCAATTAAGCTTTTATTTTAACTGTTTTTTCAGTTGTTCACAACAGAAAAATATATGCTGAAATTGATGGACTAAACGAAAGTATTTGATTTTGGAAAAAAAAAGAAAAAAAATTTTTCTTTTACCGAGGGTCGAACTCGGCTGCGTGAGACCCCGTAGGTGAGGCTCCAGCACGCTATCCACTCGGCTAGCCGAAGGTGCTGAAATGGGGCTAGGGTTAGCTAAAGTCAATGTCCTAGACAGGGGTAAACGCGTTTTTCCCTAATAGTAAACTACGTTTTGGTCAATAAATGTTTGAAAAAAAGGTCGAAGATGGGGTTTCCGCATATGTAACGAATCAGAATTTCATAGCGCATCTTCTCAACACAAAATTGGGACGATATATTATCATACCGGTCTTAACGGGGTCATCAAACATTTAAAACTCTCGCAAATGGCTTCCAAGGGATAAAAATCCGGTCAAAGGCAATTAAGCTTTTATTTTAACTGTTTTTTCAGTTGTTCACAACAGAAAAATATATGCTGAAATTGATGGACTAAACGAAAGTATTTGATTTTGGAAAAAAAAAGAAAAAATTTTTTTCTTTTACCGAGGGTCGAACTCGGCTGCGTGAGACCCCGTAGGTGAGGCTCCAGCACGCTATCCACTCGGCTAGCCGAAGGTGCTGAAATGGGGCTAGGGTTAGCTAAAGTCAATGTCCTAGACAGGGGTAAACGCGTTTTTCCCTAATAGTAAACTACGTTTTGGTCAATAAATGTTTGAAAAAAAGGTCGAAGATGGGGTTTCCGCATATGTAACGAATCAGAATTTCATAGCGCATCTTCTCAACACAAAATTGGGACGATATATTATCATACCGGTCTTAACGGGGTCATCAAACATTTAAAACTCTCGCAAATGGCTTCCAAGGGATAAAAATCCGGTCAAAGGCAATTAAGCTTTTATTTTAACTGTTTTTTCAGTTGTTCACAACAGAAAAATATATGCTGAAATTGATGGACTAAACGAAAGTATTTGATTTTGGAAAAAAAAAGAAAAAAATTTTTTCTTTTACCGAGGGTCGAACTCGGCTGCGTGAGACCCCGTAGGTGAGGCTCCAGCACGCTATCCACTCGGCTAGCCGAAGGTGCTGAAATGGGGCTAGGGTTAGCTAAAGTCAATGTCCTAGACAGGGGTAAACGCGTTTTTCCCTAATAGTAAACTACGTTTTGGTCAATAAATGTTTGAAAAAAAGGTCGAAGATGGGGTTTCCGCATATGTAACGAATCAGAATTTCATAGCGCATCTTCTCAACACAAAATTGGGACGATATATTATCATACCGGTCTTAACGGGGTCATCAAACATTTAAAACTCTCGCAAATGGCTTCCAAGGGATAAAAATCCGGTCAAAGGCAATTAAGCTTTTATTTTAACTGTTTTTTCAGTTGTTCACAACAGAAAAATATATGCTGAAATTGATGGACTAAACGAAAGTATTTGATTTTGGAAAAAAAAAGAAAAAAATTTTTTCTTTTACCGAGGGTCGAACTCGGCTGCGTGAGACCCCGTAGGTGAGGCTCCAGCACGCTATCCACTCGGCTAGCCGAAGGTGCTGAAATGGGGCTAGGGTTAGCTAAAGTCAATGTCCTAGACAGGGGTAAACGCGTTTTTCCCTAATAGTAAACTACGTTTTGGTCAATAAATGTTTGAAAAAAAGGTCGAAGATGGGGTTTCCGCATATGTAACGAATCAGAATTTCATAGCGCATCTTCTCAACACAAAATTGGGACGATATATTATCATACCGGTCTTAACGGGGTCATCAAACATTTAAAACTCTCGCAAATGGCTTCCAAGGGATAAAAATCCGGTCAAAGGCAATTAAGCTTTTATTTTAACTGTTTTTTCAGTTGTTCACAACAGAAAAATATATGCTGAAATTGATGGACTAAACGAAAGTATTTGATTTTGGAAAAAAAAAGAAAAAAATTTTTTCTTTTACCGAGGGTCGAACTCGGCTGCGTGAGACCCCGTAGGTGAGGCTCCAGCACGCTATCCACTCGGCTAGCCGAAGGTGCTGAAATGGGGCTAGGGTTAGCTAAAGTCAATGTCCTAGACAGGGGTAAACGCGTTTTTCCCTAATAGTAAACTACGTTTTGGTCAATAAATGTTTGAAAAAAAGGTCGAAGATGGGGTTTCCGCATATGTAACGAATCAGAATTTCATAGCGCATCTTCTCAACACAAAATTGGGACGATATATTATCATACCGGTCTTAACGGGGTCATCAAACATTTAAAACTCTCGCAAATGGCTTCCAAGGGATAAAAATCCGGTCAAAGGCAATTAAGCTTTTATTTTAACTGTTTTTTCAGTTGTTCACAACAGAAAAATATATGCTGAAATTGATGGACTAAACGAAAGTATTTGATTTTGGAAAAAAAAAGAAAATTTTTTTTTCTTTTACCGAGGGTCGAACTCGGCTGCGTGAGACCCCGTAGGTGAGGCTCCAGCACGCTATCCACTCGGCTAGCCGAAGGTGCTGAAATGGGGCTAGGGTTAGCTAAAGTCAATGTCCTAGACAGGGGTAAACGCGTTTTTCCCTAATAGTAAACTACGTTTTGGTCAATAAATGTTTGAAAAAAAGGTCGAAGATGGGGTTTCCGCATATGTAACGAATCAGAATTTCATAGCGCATCTTCTCAACACAAAATTGGGACGATATATTATCATACCGGTCTTAACGGGGTCATCAAACATTTAAAACTCTCGCAAATGGCTTCCAAGGGATAAAAATCCGGTCAAAGGCAATTAAGCTTTTATTTTAACTGTTTTTTCAGTTGTTCACAACAGAAAAATATATGCTGAAATTGATGGACTAAACGAAAGTATTTGATTTTGGAAAAAAAAAGAAAAAATTTTTTTCTTTTACCGAGGGTCGAACTCGGCTGCGTGAGACCCCGTAGGTGAGGCTCCAGCACGCTATCCACTCGGCTAGCCGAAGGTGCTGAAATGGGGCTAGGGTTAGCTAAAGTCAATGTCCTAGACAGGGGTAAACGCGTTTTTCCCTAATAGTAAACTACGTTTTGGTCAATAAATGTTTGAAAAAAAGGTCGAAGATGGGGTTTCCGCATATGTAACGAATCAGAATTTCATAGCGCATCTTCTCAACACAAAATTGGGACGATATATTATCATACCGGTCTTAACGGGGTCATCAAACATTTAAAACTCTCGCAAATGGCTTCCAAGGGATAAAAATCCGGTCAAAGGCAATTAAGCTTTTATTTTAACTGTTTTTTCAGTTGTTCACAACAGAAAAATATATGCTGAAATTGATGGACTAAACGAAAGTATTTGATTTTGGAAAAAAAAAGAAAAAAATTTTTTCTTTTACCGAGGGTCGAACTCGGCTGCGTGAGACCCCGTAGGTGAGGCTCCAGCACGCTATCCACTCGGCTAGCCGAAGGTGCTGAAATGGGGCTAGGGTTAGCTAAAGTCAATGTCCTAGACAGGGGTAAACGCGTTTTTCCCTAATAGTAAACTACGTTTTGGTCAATAAATGTTTGAAAAAAAGGTCGAAGATGGGGTTTCCGCATATGTAACGAATCAGAATTTCATAGCGCATCTTCTCAACACAAAATTGGGACGATATATTATCATACCGGTCTTAACGGGGTCATCAAACATTTAAAACTCTCGCAAATGGCTTCCAAGGGATAAAAATCCGGTCAAAGGCAATTAAGCTTTTATTTTAACTGTTTTTTCAGTTGTTCACAACAGAAAAATATATGCTGAAATTGATGGACTAAACGAAAGTATTTGATTTTGGAAAAAAAAAGAAAAAAATTTTTTCTTTTACCGAGGGTCGAACTCGGCTGCGTGAGACCCCGTAGGTGAGGCTCCAGCACGCTATCCACTCGGCTAGCCGAAGGTGCTGAAATGGGGCTAGGGTTAGCTAAAGTCAATGTCCTAGACAGGGGTAAACGCGTTTTTCCCTAATAGTAAACTACGTTTTGGTCAATAAATGTTTGAAAAAAAGGTCGAAGATGGGGTTTCCGCATATGTAACGAATCAGAATTTCATAGCGCATCTTCTCAACACAAAATTGGGACGATATATTATCATACCGGTCTTAACGGGGTCATCAAACATTTAAAACTCTCGCAAATGGCTTCCAAGGGATAAAAATCCGGTCAAAGGCAATTAAGCTTTTATTTTAACTGTTTTTTCAGTTGTTCACAACAGAAAAATATATGCTGAAATTGATGGACTAAACGAAAGTATTTGATTTTGGAAAAAAAAAGAAAAAATTTTTTTCTTTTACCGAGGGTCGAACTCGGCTGCGTGAGACCCCGTAGGTGAGGCTCCAGCACGCTATCCACTCGGCTAGCCGAAGGTGCTGAAATGGGGCTAGGGTTAGCTAAAGTCAATGTCCTAGACAGGGGTAAACGCGTTTTTCCCTAATAGTAAACTACGTTTTGGTCAATAAATGTTTGAAAAAAAGGTCGAAGATGGGGTTTCCGCATATGTAACGAATCAGAATTTCATAGCGCATCTTCTCAACACAAAATTGGGACGATATATTATCATACCGGTCTTAACGGGGTCATCAAACATTTAAAACTCTCGCAAATGGCTTCCAAGGGATAAAAATCCGGTCAAAGGCAATTAAGCTTTTATTTTAACTGTTTTTTCAGTTGTTCACAACAGAAAAATATATGCTGAAATTGATGGACTAAACAAAAGTATTTGATTTTGGAAAAAAAAAGAAAAAATTTTTTTCTTTTACCGAGGGTCGAACTCGGCTGCGTGAGACCCCGTAGGTGAGGCTCCAGCACGCTATCCACTCGGCTAGCCGAAGGTGCTGAAATGGGGCTAGGGTTAGCTAAAGTCAATGTCCTAGACAGGGGTAAACGCGTTTTTCCCTAATAGTAAACTACGTTTTGGTCAATAAATGTTTGAAAAAAAGGTCGAAGATGGGGTTTCCGCATATGTAACGAATCAGAATTTCATAGCGCATCTTCTCAACACAAAATTGGGACGATATATTATCATACCGGTCTTAACGGGGTCATCAAACATTTAAAACTCTCGCAAATGGCTTCCAAGGGATAAAAATCCGGTCAAAGGCAATTAAGCTTTTATTTTAACTGTTTTTTCAGTTGTTCACAACAGAAAAATATATGCTGAAATTGATGGACTAAACGAAAGTATTTGATTTTGGAAAAAAAAAAGAAAAAATTTTTTTCTTTTACCGAGGGTCGAACTCGGCTGCGTGAGACCCCGTAGGTGAGGCTCCAGCACGCTATCCACTCGGCTAGCCGAAGGTGCTGAAATGGGGCTAGGGTTAGCTAAAGTCAATGTCCTAGACAGGGGTAAACGCGTTTTTCCCTAATAGTAAACTACGTTTTGGTCAATAAATGTTTGAAAAAAAGGTCGAAGATGGGGTTTCCGCATATGTAACGAATCAGAATTTCATAGCGCATCTTCTCAACACAAAATTGGGACGATATATTATCATACCGGTCTTAACGGGGTCATCAAACATTTAAAACTCTCGCAAATGGCTTCCAAGGGATAAAAATCCGGTCAAAGGCAATTAAGCTTTTATTTTAACTGTTTTTTCAGTTGTTCACAACAGAAAAATATATGCTGAAATTGATGGACTAAACGAAAGTATTTGATTTTGGAAAAAAAAAGAAAAAAATTTTTTCTTTTACCGAGGGTCGAACTCGGCTGCGTGAGACCCCGTAGGTGAGGCTCCAGCACGCTATCCACTCGGATAGCCGAAGGTGCTGAAATGGGGCTAGGGTTAGCTAAAGTCAATGTCCTAGACAGGGGTAAACGCGTTTTTCCCTAATAGTAAACTACGTTTTGGTCAATAAATGTTTGAAAAAAAGGTCGAAGATGGGGTTTCCGCATATGTAACGAATCAGAATTTCATAGCGCATCTTCTCAACACAAAATTGGGACGATATATTATCATACCGGTCTTAACGGGGTCATCAAACATTTAAAACTCTCGCAAATGGCTTCCAAGGGATAAAAATCCGGTCAAAGGCAATTAAGCTTTTATTTTAACTGTTTTTTCAGTTGTTCACAACAGAAAAATATATGCTGAAATTGATGGACTAAACGAAAGTATTTGATTTTGGAAAAAAAAAGAAAAAATTTTTTTCTTTTACCGAGGGTCGAACTCGGCTGCGTGAGACCCCGTAGGTGAGGCTCCAGCACGCTATCCACTCGGCTAGCCGAAGGTGCTGAAATGGGGCTAGGGTTAGCTAAAGTCAATGTCCTAGACAGGGGTAAACGCGTTTTTCCCTAATAGTAAACTACGTTTTGGTCAATAAATGTTTGAAAAAAAGGTCGAAGATGGGGTTTCCGCATATGTAACGAATCAGAATTTCATAGCGCATCTTCTCAACACAAAATTGGGACGATATATTATCATACCGGTCTTAACGGGGTCATCAAACATTTAAAACTCTCGCAAATGGCTTCCAAGGGATAAAAATCCGGTCAAAGGCAATTAAGCTTTTATTTTAACTGTTTTTTCAGTTGTTCACAACAGAAAAATATATGCTGAAATTGATGGACTAAACGAAAGTATTTGATTTTGGAAAAAAAAAGAAACAAATTTTTTCTTTTACCGAGGGTCGAACTCGGCTGCGTGAGACCCCGTAGGTGAGGCTCCAGCACGCTATCCACTCGGCTAGCCGAAGGTGCTGAAATGGGGCTAGGGTTAGCTAAAGTCAATGTCCTAGACAGGGGTAAACGCGTTTTTCCCTAATAGTAAACTACGTTTTGGTCAATAAATGTTTGAAAAAAAGGTCGAAGATGGGGTTTCCGCATATGTAACGAATCAGAATTTCATAGCGCATCTTCTCAACACAAAATTGGGACGATATATTATCATACCGGTCTTAACGGGGTCATCAAACATTTAAAACTCTCGCAAATGGCTTCCAAGGGATAAAAATCCGGTCAAAGGCAATTAAGCTTTTATTTTAACTGTTTTTTCAGTTGTTCACAACAGAAAAATATATGCTGAAATTGATGGACTAAACGAAAGTATTTGATTTTGGAAAAAAAAAGAAAAAAATTTTTTCTTTTACCGAGGGTCGAACTCGGCTGCGTGAGACCCCGTAGGTGAGGCTCCAGCACGCTATCCACTCGGCTAGCCGAAGGTGCTGAAATGGGGCTAGGGTTAGCTAAAGTCAATGTCCTAGACAGGGGTAAACGCGTTTTTCCCTAATAGTAAACTACGTTTTGGTCAATAAATGTTTGAAAAAAAGGTCGAAGATGGGGTTTCCGCATATGTAACGAATCAGAATTTCATAGCGCATCTTCTCAACACAAAATTGGGACGATATATTATTATACCGGTCTTAACGGGGTCATCAAACATTTAAAACTCTCGCAAATGGCTTCCAAGGGATAAAAATCCGGTCAAAGGCAATTAAGCTTTTATTTTAACTGTTTTTTCAGTTGTTCACAACAGAAAAATATATGCTGAAATTGATGGACTAAACGAAAGTATTTGATTTTGGAAAAAAAAAGAAACAAATTTTTTCTTTTACCGAGGGTCGAACTCGGCTGCGTGAGACCCCGTAGGTGAGGCTCCAGCACGCTATCCACTCGGCTAGCCGAAGGTGCTGAAATGGGGCTAGGGTTAGCTAAAGTCAATGTCCTAGACAGGGGTAAACGCGTTTTTCCCTAATAGTAAACTACGTTTTGGTCAATAAATGTTTGAAAAAAAGGTCGAAGATGGGGTTTCCGCATATGTAACGAATCAGAATTTCATAGCGCATCTTCTCAACACAAAATTGGGACGATATATTATCATACCGGTCTTAACGGGGTCATCAAACATTTAAAACTCTCGCAAATGGCTTCCAAGGGATAAAAATCCGGTCAAAGGCAATTAAGCTTTTATTTTAACTGTTTTTTCAGTTGTTCACAACAGAAAAATATATGCTGAAATTGATGGACTAAACGAAAGTATTTGATTTTGGAAAAAAAAAGAAAAAAATTTTTTCTTTTACCGAGGGTCGAACTCGGCTGCGTGAGACCCCGTAGGTGAGGCTCCAGCACGCTATCCACTCGGCTAGCCGAAGGTGCTGAAATGGGGCTAGGGTTAGCTAAAGTCAATGTCCTAGACAGGGGTAAACGCGTTTTTCCCTAATAGTAAACTACGTTTTGGTCAATAAATGTTTGAAAAAAAGGTCGAAGATGGGGTTTCCGCATATGTAACGAATCAGAATTTCATAGCGCATCTTCTCAACACAAAATTGGGACGATATATTATCATACCGGTCTTAACGGGGTCATCAAACATTTAAAACTCTCGCAAATGGCTTCCAAGGGATAAAAATCCGGTCAAAGGCAATTAAGCTTTTATTTTAACTGTTTTTTCAGTTGTTCACAACAGAAAAATATATGCTGAAATTGATGGACTAAACGAAAGTATTTGATTTTGGAAAAAAAAAGAAAAAAATTTTTTCTTTTACCGAGGGTCGAACTCGGCTGCGTGAGACCCCGTAGGTGAGGCTCCAGCACGCTATCCACTCGGCTAGCCGAAGGTGCTGAAATGGGGCTAGGGTTAGCTAAAGTCAATGTCCTAGACAGGGGTAAACGCGTTTTTCCCTAATAGTAAACTACGTTTTGGTCAATAAATGTTTGAAAAAAAGGTCGAAGATGGGGTTTCCGCATATGTAACGAATCAGAATTTCATAGCGCATCTTCTCAACACAAAATTGGGACGATATATTATCATACCGGTCTTAACGGGGTCATCAAACATTTAAAACTCTCGCAAATGGCTTCCAAGGGATAAAAATCCGGTCAAAGGCAATTAAGCTTTTATTTTAACTGTTTTTTCAGTTGTTCACAACAGAAAAATATATGCTGAAATTGATGGACTAAACGAAAGTATTTGATTTTGGAAAAAAAAAGAAAAAAATTTTTTCTTTTACCGAGGGTCGAACTCGGCTGCGTGAGACCCCGTAGGTGAGGCTCCAGCACGCTATCCACTCGGCTAGCCGAAGGTGCTGAAATGGGGCTAGGGTTAGCTAAAGTCAATGTCCTAGACAGGGGTAAACGCGTTTTTCCCTAATAGTAAACTACGTTTTGGTCAATAAATGTTTGAAAAAAAGGTCGAAGATGGGGTTTCCGCATATGTAACGAATCAGAATTTCATAGCGCATCTTCTCAACACAAAATTGGGACGATATATTATCATACCGGTCTTAACGGGGTCATCAAACATTTAAAACTCTCGCAAATGGCTTCCAAGGGATAAAAATCCGGTCAAAGGCAATTAAGCTTTTATTTTAACTGTTTTTTCAGTTGTTCACAACAGAAAAATATATGCTGAAATTGATGGACTAAACGAAAGTATTTGATTTTGGAAAAAAAAAGAAAAAAATTTTTTCTTTTACCGAGGGTCGAACTCGGCTGCGTGAGACCCCGTAGGTGAGGCTCCAGCACGCTATCCACTCGGCTAGCCGAAGGTGCTGAAATGGGGCTAGGGTTAGCTAAAGTCAATGTCCTAGACAGGGGTAAACGCGTTTTTCCCTAATAGTAAACTACGTTTTGGTCAATAAATGTTTGAAAAAAAGGTCGAAGATGGGGTTTCCGCATATGTAACGAATCAGAATTTCATAGCGCATCTTCTCAACACAAAATTGGGACGATATATTATCATACCGGTCTTAACGGGGTCATCAAACATTCAAAACTCTCGCAAATGGCTTCCAAGGGATAAAAATCCGGTCAAAGGCAATTAAGCTTTTATTTTAACTGTTTTTTCAGTTGTTCACAACAGAAAAATATATGCTGAAATTGATGGACTAAACGAAAGTATTTGATTTTGGAAAAAAAAAGAAAAAAATTTTTTCTTTTACCGAGGGTCGAACTCGGCTGCGTGAGACCCCGTAGGTGAGGCTCCAGCACGCTATCCACTCGGCTAGCCGAAGGTGCTGAAATGGGGCTAGGGTTAGCTAAAGTCAATGTCCTAGACAGGGGTAAACGCGTTTTTCCCTAATAGTAAACTACGTTTTGGTCAATAAATGTTTGAAAAAAAGGTCGAAGATGGGGTTTCCGCATATGTAACGAATCAGAATTTCATAGCGCATCTTCTCAACACAAAATTGGGACGATATATTATCATACCGGTCTTAACGGGGTCATCAAACATTTAAAACTCTCGCAAATGGCTTCCAAGGGATAAAAATCCGGTCAAAGGCAATTAAGCTTTTATTTTAACTGTTTTTTCAGTTGTTCACAACAGAAAAATATATGCTGAAATTGATGGACTAAACGAAAGTATTTGATTTTGGAAAAAAAAAGAAAAAAATTTTTTCTTTTACCGAGGGTCGAACTCGGCTGCGTGAGACCCCGTAGGTGAGGCTCCAGCACGCTATCCACTCGGCTAGCCGAAGGTGCTGAAATGGGGCTAGGGTTAGCTAAAGTCAATGTCCTAGACAGGGGTAAACGCGTTTTTCCCTAATAGTAAACTACGTTTTGGTCAATAAATGTTTGAAAAAAAGGTCGAAGATGGGGTTTCCGCATATGTAACGAATCAGAATTTCATAGCGCATCTTCTCAACACAAAATTGGGACGATATATTATCATACCGGTCTTAACGGGGTCATCAAACATTTAAAACTCTCGCAAATGGCTTCCAAGGGATAAAAATCCGGTCAAAGGCAATTAAGCTTTTATTTTAACTGTTTTTTCAGTTGTTCACAACAGAAAAATATATGCTGAAATTGATGGACTAAACGAAAGTATTTGATTTTGGAAAAAAAAAAGAAAAAAATTTTTTCTTTTACCGAGGGTCGAACTCGGCTGCGTGAGACCCCGTAGGTGAGGCTCCAGCACGCTATCCACTCGGCTAGCCGAAGGTGCTGAAATGGGGCTAGGGTTAGCTAAAGTCAATGTCCTAGACAGGGGTAAACGCGTTTTTCCCTAATAGTAAACTACGTTTTGGTCAATAAATGTTTGAAAAAAAGGTCGAAGATGGGGTTTCCGCATATGTAACGAATCAGAATTTCATAGCGCATCTTCTCAACACAAAATTGGGACGATATATTATCATACCGGTCTTAACGGGGTCATCAAACATTTAAAACTCTCGCAAATGGCTTCCAAGGGATAAAAATCCGGTCAAAGGCAATTAAGCTTTTATTTTAACTGTTTTTTCAGTTGTTCACAACAGAAAAATATATGCTGAAATTGATGGACTAAACGAAAGTATTTGATTTTGGAAAAAAAAAGAAAAAAATTTTTTCTTTTACCGAGGGTCGAACTCGGCTGCGTGAGACCCCGTAGGTGAGGCTCCAGCACGCTATCCACTCGGCTAGCCGAAGGTGCTGAAATGGGGCTAGGGTTAGCTAAAGTCAATGTCCTAGACAGGGGTAAACGCGTTTTTCCCTAATAGTAAACTACGTTTTGGTCAATAAATGTTTGAAAAAAAGGTCGAAGATGGGGTTTCCGCATATGTAACGAATCAGAATTTCATAGCGCATCTTCTCAACACAAAATTGGGACGATATATTATCATACCGGTCTTAACGGGGTCATCAAACATTTAAAACTCTCGCAAATGGCTTCCAAGGGATAAAAATCCGGTCAAAGGCAATTAAGCTTTTATTTTAACTGTTTTTTTCAGTTGTTCACAACAGAAAAATATATGCTGAAATTGATGGACTAAACGAAAGTATTTGATTTTGGAAAAAAAAAGAAAAAAATTTTTTCTTTTACCGAGGGTCGAACTCGGCTGCGTGAGACCCCGTAGGTGAGGCTCCAGCACGCTATCCACTCGGCTAGCCGAAGGTGCTGAAATGGGGCTAGGGTTAGCTAAAGTCAATGTCCTAGACAGGGGTAAACGCGTTTTTCCCTAATAGTAAACTACGTTTTGGTCAATAAATGTTTGAAAAAAAGGTCGAAGATGGGGTTTCCGCATATGTAACGAATCAGAATTTCATAGCGCATCTTCTCAACACAAAATTGGGACGATATATTATCATACCGGTCTTAACGGGGTCATCAAACATTTAAAACTCTCGCAAATGGCTTCCAAGGGATAAAAATCCGGTCAAAGGCAATTAAGCTTTTATTTTAACTGTTTTTTCAGTTGTTCACAACAGAAAAATATATGCTGAAATTGATGGACTAAACGAAAGTATTTGATTTTGGAAAAAAAAAAGAAAAAAAATTTTTCTTTTACCGAGGGTCGAACTCGGCTGCGTGAGACCCCGTAGGTGAGGCTCCAGCACGCTATCCACTCGGCTAGCCGAAGGTGCTGAAATGGGGCTAGGGTTAGCTAAAGTCAATGTCCTAGACAGGGGTAAACGCGTTTTTTCCCTAATAGTAAACTACGTTTTGGTCAATAAATGTTTGAAAAAAAGGTCGAAGATGGGGTTTCCGCATATGTAACGAATCAGAATTTCATAGCGCATCTTCTCAACACAAAATTGGGACGATATATTATCATACCGGTCTTAACGGGGTCATCAAACATTTAAAACTCTCGCAAATGGCTTCCAAGGGATAAAAATCCGGTCAAAGGCAATTAAGCTTTTATTTTAACTGTTTTTTCAGTTGTTCACAACAGAAAAATATATGCTGAAATTGATGGACTAAACGAAAGTATTTGATTTTGGAAAAAAAAAAGAAAAAAATTTTTTCTTTTACCGAGGGTCGAACTCGGCTGCGTGAGACCCCGTAGGTGAGGCTCCAGCACGCTATCCACTCGGCTAGCCGAAGGTGCTGAAATGGGGCTAGGGTTAGCTAAAGTCAATGTCCTAGACAGGGGTAAACGCGTTTTTCCCTAATAGTAAACTACGTTTTGGTCAATAAATGTTTGAAAAAAAGGTCGAAGATGGGGTTTCCGCATATGTAACGAATCAGAATTTCATAGCGCATCTTCTCAACACAAAATTGGGACGATATATTATCATACCGGTCTTAACGGGGTCATCAAACATTTAAAACTCTCGCAAATGGCTTCCAAGGGATAAAAATCCGGTCAAAGGCAATTAAGCTTTTATTTTAACTGTTTTTTCAGTTGTTCACAACAGAAAAATATATGCTGAAATTGATGGACTAAACGAAAGTATTTGATTTTGGAAAAAAAAAGAAAAAAATTTTTTCTTTTACCGAGGGTCGAACTCGGCTGCGTGAGACCCCGTAGGTGAGGCTCCAGCACGCTATCCACTCGGCTAGCCGAAGGTGCTGAAATGGGGCTAGGGTTAGCTAAAGTCAATGTCCTAGACAGGGGTAAACGCGTTTTTCCCTAATAGTAAACTACGTTTTGGTCAATAAATGTTTGAAAAAAAGGTCGAAGATGGGGTTTCCGCATATGTAACGAATCAGAATTTCATAGCGCATCTTCTCAACACAAAATTGGGACGATATATTATCATACCGGTCTTAACGGGGTCATCAAACATTTAAAACTCTCGCAAATGGCTTCCAAGGGATAAAAATCCGGTCAAAGGCAATTAAGCTTTTATTTTAACTGTTTTTTCAGTTGTTCACAACAGAAAAATATATGCTGAAATTGATGGACTAAACGAAAGTATTTGATTTTGGAAAAAAAAAGAAAAAATTTTTTTCTTTTACCGAGGGTCGAACTCGGCTGCGTGAGACCCCGTAGGTGAGGCTCCAGCACGCTATCCACTCGGCTAGCCGAAGGTGCTGAAATGGGGCTAGGGTTAGCTAAAGTCAATGTCCTAGACAGGGGTAAACGCGTTTTTCCCTAATAGTAAACTACGTTTTGGTCAATAAATGTTTGAAAAAAAGGTCGAAGATGGGGTTTCCGCATATGTAACGAATCAGAATTTCATAGCGCATCTTCTCAACACAAAATTGGGACGATATATTATCATACCGGTCTTAACGGGGTCATCAAACATTTAAAACTCTCGCAAATGGCTTCCAAGGGATAAAAATCCGGTCAAAGGCAATTAAGCTTTTATTTTAACTGTTTTTTCAGTTGTTCACAACAGAAAAATATATGCTGAAATTGATGGACTAAACGAAAGTATTTGATTTTGGAAAAAAAAAGAAAAAAATTTTTTCTTTTACCGAGGGTCGAACTCGGCTGCGTGAGACCCCGTAGGTGAGGCTCCAGCACGCTATCCACTCGGCTAGCCGAAGGTGCTGAAATGGGGCTAGGGTTAGCTAAAGTCAATGTCCTAGACAGGGGTAAACGCGTTTTTCCCTAATAGTAAACTACGTTTTGGTCAATAAATGTTTGAAAAAAGGGTCGAAGATGGGGTTTCCGCATATGTAACGAATCAGAATTTCATAGCGCATCTTCTCAACACAAAATTGGGACGATATATTATCATACCGGTCTTAACGGGGTCATCAAACATTTAAAACTCTCGCAAATGGCTTCCAAGGGATAAAAATCCGGTCAAAGGCAATTAAGCTTTTATTTTAACTGTTTTTTCAGTTGTTCACAACAGAAAAATATATGCTGAAATTGATGGACTAAACGAAAGTATTTGATTTTGGAAAAAAAAAGAAAAAAATTTTTTCTTTTACCGAGGGTCGAACTCGGCTGCGTGAGACCCCGTAGGTGAGGCTCCAGCACGCTATCCACTCGGCTAGCCGAAGGTGCTGAAATGGGGCTAGGGTTAGCTAAAGTCAATGTCCTAGACAGGGGTAAACGCGTTTTTCCCTAATAGTAAACTACGTTTTGGTCAATAAATGTTTGAAAAAAAGGTCGAAGATGGGGTTTCCGCATATGTAACGAATCAGAATTTCATAGCGCATCTTCTCAACACAAAATTGGGACGATATATTATCATACCGGTCTTAACGGGGTCATCAAACATTTAAAACTCTCGCAAATGGCTTCCAAGGGATAAAAATCCGGTCAAAGGCAATTAAGCTTTTATTTTAACTGTTTTTTCAGTTGTTCACAACAGAAAAATATATGCTGAAATTGATGGACTAAACGAAAGTATTTGATTTTGGAAAAAAAAAGAAAAAAATTTTTTCTTTTACCGAGGGTCGAACTCGGCTGCGTGAGACCCCGTAGGTGAGGCTCCAGCACGCTATCCACTCGGCTAGCCGAAGGTGCTGAAATGGGGCTAGGGTTAGCTAAAGTCAATGTCCTAGACAGGGGTAAACGCGTTTTTCCCTAATAGTAAACTACGTTTTGGTCAATAAATGTTTGAAAAAAGGTCGAAGATGGGGTTTCCGCATATGTAACGAATCAGAATTTCATAGCGCATCTTCTCAACACAAAATTGGGACGATATATTATCATACCGGTCTTAACGGGGTCATCAAACATTTAAAACTCTCGCAAATGGCTTCCAAGGGATAAAAATCCGGTCAAAGGCAATTAAGCTTTTATTTTAACTGTTTTTTCAGTTGTTCACAACAGAAAAATATATGCTGAAATTGATGGACTAAACGAAAGTATTTGATTTTGGAAAAAAAAAGAAAAAAATTTTTTCTTTTACCGAGGGTCGAACTCGGCTGCGTGAGACCCCGTAGGTGAGGCTCCAGCACGCTATCCACTCGGCTAGCCGAAGGTGCTGAAATGGGGCTAGGGTTAGCTAAAGTCAATGTCCTAGACAGGGGTAAACGCGTTTTTCCCTAATAGTAAACTACGTTTTGGTCAATAAATGTTTGAAAAAAAGGTCGAAGATGGGGTTTCCGCATATGTAACGAATCAGAATTTCATAGCGCATCTTCTCAACACAAAATTGGGACGATATATTATCATACCGGTCTTAACGGGGTCATCAAACATTTAAAACTCTCGCAAATGGCTTCCAAGGGATAAAAATCCGGTCAAAGGCAATTAAGCTTTTATTTTAACTGTTTTTTCAGTTGTTCACAACAGAAAAATATATGCTGAAATTGATGGACTAAACGAAAGTATTTGATTTTGGAAAAAAAAAGAAAAAAATTTTTTCTTTTACCGAGGGTCGAACTCGGCTGCGTGAGACCCCGTAGGTGAGGCTCCAGCACGCTATCCACTCGGCTAGCCGAAGGTGCTGAAATGGGGCTAGGGTTAGCTAAAGTCAATGTCCTAGACAGGGGTAAACGCGTTTTTCCCTAATAGTAAACTACGTTTTGGTCAATAAATGTTTGAAAAAAAGGTCGAAGATGGGGTTTCCGCATATGTAACGAATCAGAATTTCATAGCGCATCTTCTCAACACAAAATTGGGACGATATATTATCATACCGGTCTTAACGGGGTCATCAAACATTTAAAACTCTCGCAAATGGCTTCCAAGGGATAAAAATCCGGTCAAAGGCAATTAAGCTTTTATTTTAACTGTTTTTTCAGTTGTTCACAACAGAAAAATATATGCTGAAATTGATGGACTAAACGAAAGTATTTGATTTTGGAAAAAAAAAAGAAAAAAATTTTTTCTTTTACCGAGGGTCGAACTCGGCTGCGTGAGACCCCGTAGGTGAGGCTCCAGCACGCTATCCACTCGGCTAGCCGAAGGTGCTGAAATGGGGCTAGGGTTAGCTAAAGTCAATGTCCTAGACAGGGGTAAACGCGTTTTTCCCTAATAGTAAACTACGTTTTGGTCAATAAATGTTTGAAAAAAAGGTCGAAGATGGGGTTTCCGCATATGTAACGAATCAGAATTTCATAGCGCATCTTCTCAACACAAAATTGGGACGATATATTATCATACCGGTCTTAACGGGGTCATCAAACATTTAAAACTCTCGCAAATGGCTTCCAAGGGATAAAAATCCGGTCAAAGGCAATTAAGCTTTTATTTTAACTGTTTTTTCAGTTGTTCACAACAGAAAAATATATGCTGAAATTGATGGACTAAACGAAAGTATTTGATTTTGGAAAAAAAAAGAAAAATTTTTTTTCTTTTACCGAGGGTCGAACTCGGCTGCGTGAGACCCCGTAGGTGAGGCTCCAGCACGCTATCCACTCGGCTAGCCGAAGGTGCTGAAATGGGGCTAGGGTTAGCTAAAGTCAATGTCCTAGACAGGGGTAAACGCGTTTTTCCCTAATAGTAAACTACGTTTTGGTCAATAAATGTTTGAAAAAAAGGTCGAAGATGGGGTTTCCGCATATGTAACGAATCAGAATTTCATAGCGCATCTTCTCAACACAAAATTGGGACGATATATTATCATACCGGTCTTAACGGGGTCATCAAACATTTAAAACTCTCGCAAATGGCTTCCAAGGGATAAAAATCCGGTCAAAGGCAATTAAGCTTTTATTTTAACTGTTTTTTCAGTTGTTCACAACAGAAAAATATATGCTGAAATTGACGGACTAAACGAAAGTATTTGATTTTGGAAAAAAAAAGAAAAAAATTTTTTCTTTTACCGAGGGTCGAACTCGGCTGCGTGAGACCCCGTAGGTGAGGCTCCAGCACGCTATCCACTCGGCTAGCCGAAGGTGCTGAAATGGGGCTAGGGTTAGCTAAAGTCAATGTCCTAGACAGGGGTAAACGCGTTTTTCCCTAATAGTAAACTACGTTTTGGTCAATAAATGTTTGAAAAAAAGGTCGAAGATGGGGTTTCCGCATATGTAACGAATCAGAATTTCATAGCGCATCTTCTCAACACAAAATTGGGACGATATATTATCATACCGGTCTTAACGGGGTCATCAAACATTTAAAACTCTCGCAAATGGCTTCCAAGGGATAAAAATCCGGTCAAAGGCAATTAAGCTTTTATTTTAACTGTTTTTTCAGTTGTTCACAACAGAAAAATATATGCTGAAATTGATGGACTAAACGAAAGTATTTGATTTTGGAAAAAAAAAAGAAAAAATTTTTTTTCTTTTACCGAGGGTCGAACTCGGCTGCGTGAGACCCCGTAGGTGAGGCTCCAGCACGCTATCCACTCGGCTAGCCGAAGGTGCTGAAATGGGGCTAGGGTTAGCTAAAGTCAATGTCCTAGACAGGGGTAAACGCGTTTTTCCCTAATAGTAAACTACGTTTTGGTCAATAAATGTTTGAAAAAAAGGTCGAAGATGGGGTTTCCGCATATGTAACGAATCAGAATTTCATAGCGCATCTTCTCAACACAAAATTGGGACGATATATTATCATACCGGTCTTAACGGGGTCATCAAACATTTAAAACTCACGCAAATGGCTTCCAAGGGATAAAAATCCGGTCAAAGGCAATTAAGCTTTTATTTTAACTGTTTTTTCAGTTGTTCACAACAGAAAAATATATGCTGAAATTGATGGACTAAACGAAAGTATTTGATTTTGGAAAAAAAAAGAAAAAAATTTTTTCTTTTACCGAGGGTCGAACTCGGCTGCGTGAGACCCCGTAGGTGAGGCTCCAGCACGCTATCCACTCGGCTAGCCGAAGGTGCTGAAATGGGGCTAGGGTTAGCTAAAGTCAATGTCCTAGACAGGGGTAAACGCGTTTTTCCCTAATAGTAAACTACGTTTTGGTCAATAAATGTTTGAAAAAAAGGTCGAAGATGGGGTTTCCGCATATGTAACGAATCAGAATTTCATAGCGCATCTTCTCAACACAAAATTGGGACGATATATTATCATACCGGTCTTAACGGGGTCATCAAACATTTAAAACTCTCGCAAATGGCTTCCAAGGGATAAAAATCCGGTCAAAGGCAATTAAGCTTTTATTTTAACTGTTTTTTCAGTTGTTCACAACAGAAAAATATATGCTGAAATTGATGGACTAAACGAAAGTATTTGATTTTGGAAAAAAAAAGAAAAATTTTTTTTCTTTTACCGAGGGTCGAACTCGGCTGCGTGAGACCCCGTAGGTGAGGCTCCAGCACGCTATCCACTCGGCTAGCCGAAGGTGCTGAAATGGGGCTAGGGTTAGCTAAAGTCAATGTCCTAGACAGGGGTAAACGCGTTTTTCCCTAATAGTAAACTACGTTTTGGTCAATAAATGTTTGAAAAAAAGGTCGAAGATGGGGTTTCCGCATATGTAACGAATCAGAATTTCATAGCGCATCTTCTCAACACAAAATTGGGACGATATATTATCATACCGGTCTTAACGGGGTCATCAAACATTTAAAACTCTCGCAAATGGCTTCCAAGGGATAAAAATCCGGTCAAAGGCAATTAAGCTTTTATTTTAACTGTTTTTTCAGTTGTTCACAACAGAAAAATATATGCTGAAATTGATGGACTAAACGAAAGTATTTGATTTTGGAAAAAAAAAGAAAAAAATTTTTTCTTTTACCGAGGGTCGAACTCGGCTGCGTGAGACCCCGTAGGTGAGGCTCCAGCACGCTATCCACTCGGCTAGCCGAAGGTGCTGAAATGGGGCTAGGGTTAGCTAAAGTCAATGTCCTAGACAGGGGTAAACGCGTTTTTCCCTAATAGTAAACTACGTTTTGGTCAATAAATGTTTGAAAAAAAGGTCGAAGATGGGGTTTCCGCATATGTAACGAATCAGAATTTCATAGCGCATCTTCTCAACACATAATTGGGACGATATATTATCATACCGGTCTTAACGGGGTCATCAAACATTTAAAACTCTCGCAAATGGCTTCCAAGGGATAAAAATCCGGTCAAAGGCAATTAAGCTTTTATTTTAACTGTTTTTTCAGTTGTTCACAACAGAAAAATATATGCTGAAATTGATGGACTAAACGAAAGTATTTGATTTTGGAAAAAAAAAGAAAAAAATTTTTTCTTTTACCGAGGGTCGAACTCGGCTGCGTGAGACCCCGTAGGTGAGGCTCCAGCACGCTATCCACTCGGCTAGCCGAAGGTGCTGAAATGGGGCTAGGGTTAGCTAAAGTCAATGTCCTAGACAGGGGTAAACGCGTTTTTCCCTAATAGTAAACTACGTTTTGGTCAATAAATGTTTGAAAAAAAGGTCGAAGATGGGGTTTCCGCATATGTAACGAATCAGAATTTCATAGCGCATCTTCTCAACACAAAATTGGGACGATATATTATCATACCGGTCTTAACGGGGTCATCAAACATTTAAAACTCTCGCAAATGGCTTCCAAGGGATAAAAATCCGGTCAAAGGCAATTAAGCTTTTATTTTAACTGTTTTTTCAGTTGTTCACAACAGAAAAATATATGCTGAAATTGATGGACTAAACGAAAGTATTTGATTTTGGAAAAAAAAAGAAAAAATTTTTTTCTTTTACCGAGGGTCGAACTCGGCTGCGTGAGACCCCGTAGGTGAGGCTCCAGCACGCTATCCACTCGGCTAGCCGAAGGTGCTGAAATGGGGCTAGGGTTAGCTAAAGTCAATGTCCTAGACAGGGGTAAACGCGTTTTTCCCTAATAGTAAACTACGTTTTGGTCAATAAATGTTTGAAAAAAAGGTCGAAGATGGGGTTTCCGCATATGTAACGAATCAGAATTTCATAGCGCATCTTCTCAACACAAAATTGGGACGATATATTATCATACCGGTCTTAACGGGGTCATCAAACATTTAAAACTCTCGCAAATGGCTTCCAAGGGATAAAAATCCGGTCAAAGGCAATTAAGCTTTTATTTTAACTGTTTTTTCAGTTGTTCACAACAGAAAAATATATGCTGAAATTGATGGACTAAACGAAAGTATTTGATTTTGGAAAAAAAAAAGAAAAAAATTTTTTCTTTTACCGAGGGTCGAACTCGGCTGCGTGAGACCCCGTAGGTGAGGCTCCAGCACGCTATCCACTCGGCTAGCCGAAGGTGCTGAAATGGGGCTAGGGTTAGCTAAAGTCAATGTCCTAGACAGGGGTAAACGCGTTTTTCCCTAATAGTAAACTACGTTTTGGTCAATAAATGTTTGAAAAAAAGGTCGAAGATGGGGTTTCCGCATATGTAACGAATCAGAATTTCATAGCGCATCTTCTCAACACAAAATTGGGACGATATATTATCATACCGGTCTTAACGGGGTCATCAAACATTTAAAACTCTCGCAAATGGCTTCCAAGGGATAAAAATCCGGTCAAAGGCAATTAAGCTTTTATTTTAACTGTTTTTTCAGTTGTTCACAACAGAAAAATATATGCTGAAATTGATGGACTAAACGAAAGTATTTGATTTTGGAAAAAAAAAGAAAAAAATTTTTTCTTTTACCGAGGGTCGAACTCGGCTGCGTGAGACCCCGTAGGTGAGGCTCCAGCACGCTATCCACTCGGCTAGCCGAAGGTGCTGAAATGGGGCTAGGGTTAGCTAAAGTCAATGTCCTAGACAGGGGTAAACGCGTTTTTCCCTAATAGTAAACTACGTTTTGGTCAATAAATGTTTGAAAAAAAGGTCGAAGATGGGGTTTCCGCATATGTAACGAATCAGAATTTCATAGCGCATCTTCTCAACACAAAATTGGGACGATATATTATCATACCGGTCTTAACGGGGTCATCAAACATTTAAAACTCTCGCAAATGGCTTCCAAGGGATAAAAATCCGGTCAAAGGCAATTAAGCTTTTATTTTAACTGTTTTTTCAGTTGTTCACAACAGAAAAATATATGCTGAAATTGATGGACTAAACGAAAGTATTTGATTTTGGAAAAAAAAAGAAAAAAATTTTTTCTTTTACCGAGGGTCGAACTCGGCTGCGTGAGACCCCGTAGGTGAGGCTCCAGCACGCTATCCACTCGGCTAGCCGAAGGTGCTGAAATGGGGCTAGGGTTAGCTAAAGTCAATGTCCTAGACAGGGGTAAACGCGTTTTTCCCTAATAGTAAACTACGTTTTGGTCAATAAATGTTTGAAAAAAAGGTCGAAGATGGGGTTTCCGCATATGTAACGAATCAGAATTTCATAGCGCATCTTCTCAACACAAAATTGGGACGATATATTATCATACCGGTCTTAACGGGGTCATCAAACATTTAAAACTCTCGCAAATGGCTTCCAAGGGATAAAAATCCGGTCAAAGGCAATTAAGCTTTTATTTTAACTGTTTTTTCAGTTGTTCACAACAGAAAAATATATGCTGAAATTGATGGACTAAACGAAAGTATTTGATTTTGGAAAAAAAAAGAAAAAAATTTTTTCTTTTACCGAGGGTCGAACTCGGCTGCGTGAGACCCCGTAGGTGAGGCTCCAGCACGCTATCCACTCGGCTAGCCGAAGGTGCTGAAATGGGGCTAGGGTTAGCTAAAGTCAATGTCCTAGACAGGGGTAAACGCGTTTTTCCCTAATAGTAAACTACGTTTTGGTCAATAAATGTTTGAAAAAAAGGTCGAAGATGGGGTTTCCGCATATGTAACGAATCAGAATTTCATAGCGCATCTTCTCAACACAAAATTGGGACGATATATTATCATACCGGTCTTAACGGGGTCATCAAACATTTAAAACTCTCGCAAATGGCTTCCAAGGGATAAAAATTCCGGTCAAAGGCAATTAAGCTTTTATTTTAACTGTTTTTTTCAGTTGTTCACAACAGAAAAATATATGCTGAAATTGATGGACTAAACGAAAGTATTTGATTTTGGAAAAAAAAAGAAAAAAATTTTTTCTTTTACCGAGGGTCGAACTCGGCTGCGTGAGACCCCGTAGGTGAGGCTCCAGCACGCTATCCACTCGGCTAGCCGAAGGTGCTGAAATGGGGCTAGGGTTAGCTAAAGTCAATGTCCTAGACAGGGGTAAACGCGTTTTTCCCTAATAGTAAACTACGTTTTGGTCAATAAATGTTTGAAAAAAAGGTCGAAGATGGGGTTTCCCGCATATGTAACGAATCAGAATTTCATAGCGCATCTTCTCAACACAAAAATGGGACGATATATTATCATACCGGTCTTAACGGGGTCATCAAACATTTAAAACTCTCGCAAATGGCTTCCAAGGGATAAAAATTCCGGTCAAAGGCAATTAAGCTTTTATTTTAACTGTTTTTTTCAGTTGTTCACAACAGAAAAATATATGCTGAAATTGATGGACTAAACGAAAGTATTTGATTTTGGAAAAAAAAAGAAAAAATTTTTTTCTTTTACCGAGGGTCGAACTCGGCTGCGTGAGACCCCGTAGGTGAGGCTCCAGCACGCTATCCACTCGGCTAGCCGAAGGTGCTGAAATGGGGCTTAGGGTTAGCTAAAGTCAATGTCCTAGACAGGGGTAAACGCGTTTTTCCCTAATAGTAAACTACGTTTTGGTCAATAAATGTTTGAAAAAAAGGTCGAAGATGGGGTTTCCGCATATGTAACGAATCAGAATTTCATAGCGCATCTTCTCAACACAAAATTGGGACGATATATTATCATACCGGTCTTAACGGGGTCATCAAAACATTTAAAACTCTCGCAAATGGCTTCCAAGGGATAAAATATCCGGTCAAAGGCAATTAAGCTTTTATTTTAACTGTTTTTTCAGTTGTTCACAACAGAAAAATATATGCTGAAATTGATGGACTAAACGAAAGTATTTGATTTTGGAAAAAAAAAGAAAAAATTTTTTTCTTTTACCGAGGGTCGAACTCGGCTGCGTGAGACCCCGTAGGTGAGGCTCCAGCACGCTATCCACTCGGCTAGCCGAAGGTGCTGAAATGGGGCTAGGGTTAGCTAAAGTCAATGTCCTAGACAGGGGTAAACGCGTTTTTCCCTAATAGTAAACTACGTTTTGGTCAATAAATGTTTGAAAAAAAGGTCGAAGATGGGGTTTCCGCATATGTAACGAATCAGAATTTCATAGCGCATCTTCTCAACACAAAATTGGGACGATATATTATCATACCGGTCTTAACGGGGTCATCAAACATTTAAAACTCACGCAAATAGGCTTCCAAGGGATAAAAATCCGGTCAAAGGCAATTAAGCTTTTATTTTAACTGTTTTTTTCAGTTGTTCACAACAGAAAAATATATGCTGAAATTGATGGACTAAACGAAAGTATTTGATTTTGGAAAAAAAAAAGAAAAAAATTTTTTCTTTTACCGAGGGTCGAACTCGGCTGCGTGAGACCCCGTAGGTGAGGCTCCAGCACGCTATCCACTCGGCTAGCCGAAGGTGCTGAAATGGGGCTAGGGTTAGCTAAAGTCAATGTCCTAGACAGGGGTAAACGCGTTTTTCCCTAATAGTAAACTACGTTTTGGTCAATAAATGTTTGAAAAAAAGGTCGAAGATGGGGTTTCCGCATATGTAACGAATCAGAATTTCATAGCGCATCTTCTCAACACAAAATTGGGACGATATATTATCATACCGGTCTTAACGGGGTCATCAAACATTTAAAACTCTCGCAAATGGCTTCCAAGGGATAAAAATCCGGTCAAAGGCAATTAAGCTTTTATTTTAACTGTTTTTTTCAGTTGTTCACAACAGAAAAATATATGCTGAAATTGATGGACTAAACGAAAGTATTTGATTTTGGAAAAAAAAAGAAAAAAATTTTTTCTTTTACCGAGGGTCGAACTCGGCTGCGTGAGACCCCGTAGGTGAGGCTCCAGCACGCTATCCACTCGGCTAGCCGAAGGTGCTGAAATGGGGCTAGGGTTAGCTAAAGTCAATGTCCTAGACAGGGGTAAACGCGTTTTTCCCTAATAGTAAACTACGTTTTGGTCAATAAATGTTTGAAAAAAAGGTCGAAGATGGGGTTTCCGCATATGTAACGAATCAGAATTTCATAGCGCATCTTCTCAACACAAAATTGGGACGATATATTATCATACCGGTCTTAACGGGGTCATCAAACATTTAAAACTCTCGCAAATGGCTTCCAAGGGATAAAAAATCCGGTCAAAGGCAATTAAGCTTTTATTTTAACTGTTTTTTCAGTTGTTCACAACAGAAAAATATATGCTGAAATTGATGGACTAAACGAAAGTATTTGATTTTGGAAAAAAAAAAGAAAAAATTTTTTTCTTTTACCGAGGGTCGAACTCGGCTGCGTGAGACCCCGTAGGTGAGGCTCCAGCACGCTATCCACTCGGCTAGCCGAAGGTGCTGAAATGGGGCTAGGGTTAGCTAAAGTCAATGTCCTAGACAGGGGTAAACGCGTTTTTCCCTAATAGTAAACTACGTTTTGGTCAATAAATGTTTGAAAAAAAGGTCGAAGATGGGGTTTCCGCATATGTAACGAATCAGAATTTCATAGCGCATCTTCTCAACACAAAATTGGGACGATATATTATCATACCGGTCTTAACGGGGTCATCAAACATTTAAAAACTCTCGCAAATGGCTTCCAAGGGATAAAAATCCGGTCAAAGGCAATTAAGCTTTTATTTTAACTGTTTTTTCAGTTGTTCACAACAGAAAAATATATGCTGAAATTGATGGACTAAACGAAAGTATTTGATTTTGGAAAAAAAAAGAAAAAATTTTTTTCTTTTACCGAGGGTCGAACTCGGCTGCGTGAGACCCCGTAGGTGAGGCTCCAGCACGCTATCCACTCGGCTAGCCGAAGGTGCTGAAATGGGGCTAGGGTTAGCTAAAGTCAATGTCCTAGACAGGGGTAAACGCGTTTTTTCCCTAATAGTAAACTACGTTTTGGTCAATAAATGTTTGAAAAAAAGGTCGAAGATGGGGTTTCCGCATATGTAACGAATCAGAATTTCATAGCGCATCTTCTCAACACAAAATTGGGACGATATATTATCATACCGGTCTTAACGGGGTCATCAAACATTTAAAACTCTCGCAAATGGCTTCCAAGGGATAAAAATCCGGTCAAAGGCAATTAAGCTTTTATTTTAACTGTTTTTTCAGTTGTTCACAACAGAAAAATATATGCTGAAATTGATGGACTAAACGAAAGTATTTGATTTTGGAAAAAAAAAGAAAAAAATTTTTTCTTTTACCGAGGGTCGAACTCGGCTGCGTGAGACCCCGTAGGTGAGGCTCCAGCACGCTATCCACTCGGCTAGCCGAAGGTGCTGAAATGGGGCTAGGGTTAGCTAAAGTCAATGTCCTAGACAGGGGTAAACGCGTTTTTTCCCTAATAGTAAACTACGTTTTGGTCAATAAATGTTTGAAAAAAAAGGTCGAAGATGGGGTTTCCGCATATGTAACGAATCAGAATTTCATAGCGCATCTTCTCAACACAAAATTGGGACGATATATTATCATACCGGTCTTAACGGGGTCATCAAACATTTAAAACTCTCGCAAATGGCTTCCAAGGGATAAAAATCCGGTCAAAGGCAATTAAGCTTTTATTTTAACTGTTTTTTCAGTTGTTCACAACAGAAAAATATATGCTGAAATTGATGGACTAAACGAAAGTATTTGATTTTGGAAAAAAAAAGAAAAAAATTTTTTCTTTTACCGAGGGTCGAACTCGGCTGCGTGAGACCCCGTAGGTGAGGCTCCAGCACGCTATCCACTCGGCTAGCCGAAGGTGCTGAAATGGGGCTAGGGTTAGCTAAAGTCAATGTCCTAGACAGGGGTAAACGCGTTTTTCCCTAATAGTAAACTACGTTTTGGTCAATAAATGTTTGAAAAAAAGGTCGAAGATGGGGTTTCCGCATATGTAACGAATCAGAATTTCATAGCGCATCTTCTCAACACAAAATTGGGACGATATATTATCATACCGGTCTTAACGGGGTCATCAAACATTTAAAACTCTCGCAAATGGCTTCCAAGGGATAAAAATCCGGTCAAAGGCAATTAAGCTTTTATTTTAACTGTTTTTTCAGTTGTTCACAACAGAAAAATATATGCTGAAATTGATGGACTAAACGAAAGTATTTGATTTTGGAAAAAAAAAGAAAAAAATTTTTTCTTTTACCGAGGGTCGAACTCGGCTGCGTGAGACCCCGTAGGTGAGGCTCCAGCACGCTATCCACTCGGCTAGCCGAAGGTGCTGAAATGGGGCTAGGGTTAGCTAAAGTCAATGTCCTAGACAGGGGGTAAACGCGTTTTTCCCTAATAGTAAACTACGTTTTGGTCAATAAATGTTTGAAAAAAAGGTCGAAGATGGGGTTTCCGCATATGTAACGAATCAGAATTTCATAGCGCATCTTCTCAACACAAAATTGGGACGATATATTATCATACCGGTCTTAACCGGGGTCATCAAACATTTAAAACTCTCGCAAATGGCTTCCAAGGGATAAAAATCCGGTCAAAGGCAATTAAGCTTTTATTTTAACTGTTTTTTCAGTTGTTCACAACAGAAAAATATATGCTGAAATTGATGGACTAAACGAAAGTATTTGATTTTGGAAAAAAAAAGAAAAAATTTTTTTCTTTTACCGAGGGTCGAACTCGGCTGCGTGAGACCCCGTAGGTGAGGCTCCAGCACGCTATCCACTCGGCTAGCCGAAGGTGCTGAAATGGGGCTAGGGTTAGCTAAAGTCAATGTCCTAGACAGGGGTAAACGCGTTTTTTTCCCTAATAGTAAACTACGTTTTGGTCAATAAATGTTTGAAAAAAAGGTCGAAGATGGGGTTTCCCGCATATGTAACGAATCAGAATTTCATAGCGCATCTTCTCAACACAAAATTGGGACGATATATTATCATACCGGTCTTAACGGGGTCATCAAACATTTAAAACTCTCGCAAATGGCTTCCAAGGGATAAAAATCCGGTCAAAGGCAATTAAGCTTTTATTTTAACTGTTTTTTTCAGTTGTTCACAACAGAAAAAATATATGCTGAAATTGATGGACTAAACGAAAGTATTTGATTTTGGAAAAAAAAAAGAAAAAAATTTTTTCTTTTACCGAGGGTCGAACTCGGCTGCGTGAGACCCCGTAGGTGAGGCTCCAGCACGCTAATCCACTCGGCTAGCCGAAGGTGCTGAAATGGGGCTAGGGTTAGCTAAAGTCAATGTCCTAGACAGGGGTAAACGCGTTTTTTCCCTAATAGTAAACTACGTTTTGGTCAATAAATGTTTGAAAAAAAGGTCGAAGATGGGGTTTCCGCATATGTAACGAATCAGAATTTCATAGCGCATCTTCTCAACACAAAATTGGGACGATATATTATCATACCGGTCTTAACGGGGTCATCAAACATTTAAAACTCTCGCAAATGGCTTCCAAGGGATAAAAATCCGGTCAAAGGCAATTAAGCTTTTATTTTAACTGTTTTTTCAGTTGTTCACAACAGAAAAATATATGCTGAAATTGATGGACTAAACGAAAGTATTTGATTTTGGAAAAAAAAAGAAAAATTTTTTTTCTTTTACCGAGGGTCGAACTCGGCTGCGTGAGACCCCGTAGGTGAGGCTCCAGCACGCTATCCACTCGGCTAGCCGAAGGTGCTGAAATGGGGCTAGGGTTAGCTAAAGTCAATGTCCTAGACAGGGGTAAACGCGTTTTTCCCTAATAGTAAACTACGTTTTGGTCAATAAATGTTTGAAAAAAAGGTCGAAGATGGGGTTTCCGCATATGTAACGAATCAGAATTTCATAGCGCATCTTCTCAACACAAAATTGGGACGATATATTATCATACCGGTCTTAACGGGGTCATCAAAACATTTAAAACTCTCGCAAATGGCTTCCAAGGGATAAAATCCGGTCAAAGGCAATTAAGCTTTTATTTTTAACTGTTTTTTCAGTTGTTCACAACAGAAAAATATATGCTGAAATTGATGGACTAAACGAAAGTATTTGATTTTGGAAAAAAAAAGAAAAAATTTTTTTCTTTTACCGAGGGTCGAACTCGGCTGCGTGAGACCCCGTAGGTGAGGCTCCAGCACGCTATCCACTCGGCTAGCCGAAGGTGCTGAAATGGGGCTAGGGTTAGCTAAAGTCAATGTCCTAGACAGGGGTAAACGCGTTTTTCCCTAATAGTAAAACTACGTTTTGGTCAATAAATGTTTGAAAAAAAGGTCGAAGATGGGGTTTCCGCATATGTAACGAATCAGAATTTCATAGCGCATCTTCTCAACACAAAATTGGGGACGATATATTATCATACCGGTCTTAACGGGGTCATCAAACATTTAAAACTCTCGCAAATGGCTTCCAAGGATAAAAATCCGGTCAAAGGCAATTAAGCTTTTATTTTAACTGTTTTTTCAGTTGTTCACAACAGAAAAATATATGCTGAAATTGATGGACTAAACGAAAGTATTTGATTTTGGAAAAAAAAAGAAAAAATTTTTTCTTTTACCGAGGGTCGAACTCGGCTGCGTGAGACCCCGTAGGTGAGGCTCCAGCACGCTATCCACTCGGCTAGCCGAAGGTGCTGAAATGGGGCTAGGGTTAGCTAAAGTCAATGTCCTAGACAGGGGGTAAACGCGTTTTTCCCTAATAGTAAACTACGTTTTGGTCAATAAATGTTTGAAAAAAAGGTCGAAGATGGGGTTTCCGCATATGTAACGAATCAGAATTTCATAGCGCATCTTCTCAACACAAAATTGGGACGATATATTATCATACCGGTCTTAACGGGGTCATCAAACATTTAAAAACTCTCGCAAATGGCTTCCAAGGGATAAAAATCCGGTCAAAGGCAATTAAGCTTTTATTTTAACTGTTTTTTCAGTTGTTCACAACAGAAAAATATATGCTGAAATTGATGGACTAAACGAAAGTATTTGATTTTGGAAAAAAAAAGAAAAAAATTTTTTCTTTTTACCGAGGGTCGAACTCGGCTGCGTGAGACCCCGTAGGTGAGGCTCCAGCACGCTATCCACTCGGCTAGCCGAAGGTGCTGAAATGGGGCTAGGGTTAGCTAAAGTCAATGTCCTAGACAGGGGTAAACGCGTTTTTCCCTAATAGTAAACTACGTTTTGGTCAATAAATGTTTGAAAAAAAGGTCGAAGATGGGGTTTCCGCATATGTAACGAATCAGAATTTCATAGCGCATCTTCTCAACACAAAATTGGGACGATATATTATCATACCGGTCTTAACGGGGTCATCAAACATTTAAAACTCTCGCAAATGGCTTCCAAGGGATAAAAATCCGGTCAAAGGCAATTAAGCTTTTATTTTAACTGTTTTTTTCAGTTGTTCACAACAGAAAAATATATGCTGAAATTGATGGACTAAACGAAAGTATTTGATTTTGGAAAAAAAAAGAAAAATTTTTTTCTTTTACCGAGGGTCGAACTCGGCTGCGTGAGACCCCGTAGGTGAGGCTCCAGCACGCTATCCACTCGGCTAGCCGAAGGTGCTGAAATGGGGCTAGGGTTAGCTAAAGTCAATGTCCTAGACAGGGGTAAACGCGTTTTTCCCTAATAGTAAACTACGTTTTGGTCAATAAATGTTTGAAAAAAAGGTCGAAGATGGGGTTTCCGCATATGTAACGAATCAGAATTTCATAGCGCATCTTCTCAACACAAAATTGGGACGATATATTATCATACCGGTCTTAACGGGGTCATCAAACATTTAAAACTCTCGCAAATGGCTTCCAAGGGATAAAAATCCGGTCAAAGGCAATTAAGCTTTTATTTTAACTGTTTTTTCAGTTGTTCACAACAGAAAAATATATGCTGAAATTGATGGACTAAACGAAAGTATTTGATTTTGGAAAAAAAAAAGAAAAATTTTTTTTCTTTTACCGAGGGTCGAACTCGGCTGCGTGAGACCCCGTAGGTGAGGCTCCAGCACGCTATCCACTCGGCTAGCCGAAGGTGCTGAAATGGGGCTAGGGTTAGCTAAAGTCAATGTCCTAGACAGGGGTAAACGCGTTTTTCCCTAATAGTAAACTACGTTTTGGTCAATAAAAGTTTGAAAAAAAGGTCGAAGATGGGGTTTCCGCATATGTAACGAATCAGAATTTCATAGCGCATCTTCTCAACACAAAATTGGGACGATATATTATCATACCGGTCTTAACGGGGTCATCAAACATTTAAAACTCTCGCAAATGGCTTCCAAGGGATAAAAATCCGGTCTAAGGCAATTAAGCTTTTATTTTAACTGTTTTTTCAGTTGTTCACAACAGAAAAATATATGCTGAATTGATGGACTAAACGAAAGTATTTGATTTTGGAAAAAAAAAAGAAAAATATTTTTTCTTTTACCGAGGGTCGAACTCGGCTGCGTGAGACCCCGTAGGTGAGGCTCCAGCAACGCTATCCACTCGGCTAGCCGAAGGTGCTGAAATGGGGCTAGGGTTAGCTAAAGTCAATGTCCTAGACAGGGGTAAACGCGTTTTTCCCTAATAGTAAACTACGTTTTGGTCAATAAATGTTTGAAAAAAAGGTCGAAGATGGGGTTTCCGCATATGTAACGAATCAGAATTTCATAGCGCATCTTCTCAACACAAAATTGGGACGATATATTATCATACCGGTCTTATCGGGGTCATCAAACATTTAAAACTCTCGCAAATGGCTTCCAAGGGATAAAAATCCGGTCAAAGGCAATTAAGCTTTTATTTTAACTGTTTTTTCAGTTGTTCACAACAGAAAAATATATGCTGAAATTGATGGACTAAACGAAAGTATTTGATTTTGGAAAAAAAAAGAAAAAAATTTTTTCTTTTACCGAGGGTCGAACTCGGCTGCGTGAGACCCCGTAGGTGAGGCTCCAGCCACGCTATCCACTCGGCTAGCCGAAGGTGCTGAAATGGGGCTAGGGTTATGCTAAAGTCAATGTCCTAGACAGGGGTAAACGCGTTTTTCCCTAATAGTAAACTACGTTTTGGTCAATAAATGTTTGAAAAAAAGGTCGAAGATGGGGTTTCCGCATATGTAACGAATCAGAATTTCATAGCGCATCTTCTCAACACAAAATTGGGACGATATATTATCATACCGGTCTTAACGGGGTCATCAAACATTTAAAACTCTCGCAAATGGCTTCCAAGGGATAAAAATCCGGTCAAAGGCAATTAAGCTTTTATTTTAACTGTTTTTTCAGTTGTTCACAACAGAAAAATATATGCTGAAATTGATGGACTAAACGAAAGTATTTGATTTTGGAAAAAAAAAGAAAAATTTTTTTCTTTTACCGAGGGTCGAACTCGGCTGCGTGAGACCCCGTAGGTGAGGCTCCAGCACGCTATCCCACTCGGCTAGCCGAAGGTGCTGAAATGGGGCTAGGGTTAGCTAAAGTCAATGTCCTAGACAGGGGTAAACGCGTTTTTCCCTAATAGTAAACTACGTTTTGGTCAATAAATGTTTGAAAAAAAGGTCGAAGATGGGGTTTCCGCATATGTAACGAATCAGAATTTCAATAGCGCATCTTCTCAACACAAAATTGGGACGATATATTATCATACCGTGTCTTAACGGGGTCATCAAACATTTAAAACTCTCGCAAATGGCTTCCAAGGGATAAAAATCCGGTCAAAGGCAATTAAGCTTTTATTTTAACTGTTTTTTCAGTTGTTCACAACAGAAAAATATATGCTGAAATTGATGGACTAAACGAAAGTATTTGATTTTGGAAAAAAAAAGAAAAAATTTTTTTCTTTTACCGAGGGTCGAACTCGGCTGCGTGAGACCCCTGTAGGTGAGGCTCCAGCACGCTATCCACTCGGCTAGCCGAGGTGCTGAAATGGGGCTAGGGTTAGCTAAAGTCAATGTCCTAGACAGGGGTAAACGCGTTTTTCCCTAATAGTAAACTACGTTTTGGTCAATAAATGTTTGAAAAAAAGGTCGAAGATGGGGTTTCCGCATATGTAACGAATCAGATTTCATAGCGCATCTTCTCAACACAAAATTGGGACGATATATTATCATACCGGTCTTAACGGGGTCATCAAACATTTAAAACTCTCGCAAATGGCTTCCAAGGGATAAAAAATCCGGTCAAAGGCAATTAAGCTTTTATTTTAACTGTTTTTTCAGTTGTTCACCAACAGAAAAATATATGCTGAAATTGATGGACTAAACGAAAGTATTTGTTTTTGGGAAAAAAAAAAAA
>JARJEI010000007.1:7500-22500 GCA_029955415.1 Lottia scabra
ATTGCATATTAATAATGCAATCCTGATTCCATATTTCTAGTGTAATCATAATTGTATATTTATAATGTAATCATGATTGCATATTTATAACGTAATCATAATTGCATATTTTGAATATAATCATGATTGCATATTGTGAGTAATCATGATTGCATATTTATAATATAGTCATGATTGCATATTTATAATTTAATCATGATTGCATATTTATAACGTGATCATAATTGCATATTTCGAGTATTATCATAATTTGATATTTTGAGTATAATCATGATTGCATATTTTGAATAATCATGATTGCATATTTTGACTGTAATCATGATTACATATTTATCATAATTGCATATTTTGAGTAATCATAATTGCATATTTTGAGTGTAATCATAATTGCATATTTTGAGTTTAATCATAATTGCATATTTTGAGTGTAATCATGATTGTATATTTATAATATAATCATGATTGCATATTTTGACTGTCATCATGATTGCATATTTATAATGTAATCATGATTGCATATTTTGACTGTCATCATGATTGCATATTTATAATGCAATCAAAATTGCATATTTTGACTGTAATCATAATTGTATATTTATATTTTGACTGTAATCATGATTGCAAATTTGAGTGTAATCATGATTGCATATCTATATTGTTATTCATAATTGAATATTTCAAATGTTATCATGATTTATAATGTATTGCATATTTATAATATAATCATGATTGCATATTTTGATTGTCATCATGATTGCATATTTATAGTGTAATCAAAATTGTATATTTATTTTGTATGTCATGATTGCATATTAATTATGTAATCAAGATTGTATATTTATATTGTAATCATAATTGCATATTTATCAGGATTGTATATTTATAATGTAATCATTATTGCAAATTTGACTAATCATGATTGCATATTTATAATGTAATTCATAATTGAATATTTCAAATGTTATCATGATTTTATAATGTATTGCATATTTATAATGTAATCATGATTGTATATTAGTGTAATCATGGTGGTATATTTATAATGTATTCATGATTGTATATTTGTAATGTAATCATAATTGTATATTTATAATGTAATCATAATTGTATATTTATACTGTAATCATGATTGCAAATTTGACTGTAATCATGATTGCATATTTATAATGTAATTCATAATTGAATATTTCAAACGTTATCATGATTTATGTTATCATGATTGCATATTTTGAAAATCATGATTGCATATTAATAATGCAATCATGATTCCATATTTCTAGTGTAATCATAATTGTATATTTATAATGTAATCATGATTGCATATTTATAACGTAATTATAATTGCATATTTAGAGTATAATCATAATTGCATATTTTGAGTATAATCATGATTGCATATTGTGAGTAATCATGATTGCATATTAATAATGTAGTCATGATTGCATATTTATAATTTAATCATGATTGCATATTTATAACGTAATCATATTTGCATATTTCGAGTATTATCATAATTTGATATTTTGAGTATAATCATGATTGCATATTTTGAATAATCATGATTGCATATTTTGACTGTAATCATGATTGCATATTGATAATGTAATCATGATTACATATTTATCATAATTGCATATTTTGAGTAATTATAATTGCATATTTTGTGTGTAATCATAATTGCATATTTTGAGTGTAATCATAATTGCATATTTTGAGTATAATCATGATTGCATATTGTGAGTAATCATGATTGCATATTTATAATGTAGTCATGATTGCATATTTATAATTTAATCATGATTGCATATTTATAACGTAGTCATATTTGCATATTTCGAGTATTATCATAATTTGATATTTTGAGTATAATCATGATTGCATATTTTGAATAATCATGATTGCATATTTTGAATAATCATGATTGCATATTTTGACTGTAATCATGATTGCATATTGATAATGTAATCATGATTACATATTTATCATAATTGCATATTTTGAGTAATCATAATTGCATATTTTGAGTGTAATCATAATTGCATATTTTGAGTTTAATCATAATTGCATATTTTGAGTGTAATCATGATTGTATATTTATAATGTAATCATACTTGCATATTTATCAGGATTGTATATTTATAATATAATCATGATTGCATATTTTGACTGTAATCATGATTGCATATTTATCATAATTGCATAATTTGACTATAATTGCATTTTACGAAAATAATCATATATAATTGCATATTTTAAGTGTAATCATAATTGCATATTTTAAGTGTAATCATAATTGCATATTTTCAGTGTTATCATTTTGAGTGTAATCATAATTGCATATTTTAAGTGTAATCATAATTGCATATTTTAAGTGTAATCATAATTGCATATTTTCAAAAAAATCATAATTGCATATTTTAA
This sequence comes from Lottia scabra, assembly GCA_029955415.1. Lineage (NCBI taxonomy): Eukaryota > Metazoa > Mollusca > Gastropoda > Lottiidae > Lottia > Lottia scabra. The sequence goes on from JARJEI010000007.1 coordinate 9,922, forward strand.
GTGTAATCATAATTGCATATTTTAAGTGTAATCATAATTGCATATTTTAAGTGTAATCATAATTGCATATTTTAAGTGTAATCATAATTGAATATTTTAAGTGTAATCATAATTGCATATTTTAAGTGTAATCATAATTGCATATTTTAAGTGTAATCATAATTGCATATTTTGAAAATAATCATAATTGCATATTTTAAGTGTAATCATAATTGCATATTTTAAGTGTAATCATAATTGCATATTTTAAGTGTAATCATAATTGCATATTTTAAGTGTAATCATAATTGCATATTTTAAGTGTAATCATAATTGCATATTTTAAGTGTAATCATAATTGCATATTTTAAGTGTAATCATAATTGCATATTTTATCATAATTGCATATTTTGAGTGTAATCATAATTGCATATTTTGAGTGTAATCATAATTGCATATTTTGAGTGTAATCTTAATTGCATATTTTAAGTGTAATCATAATTGCATATTTTGAAAATAATCATAATTGCATATTTTGAGTGTAATCTTAATTGCATATTTTGAGTGCAATCACAATTGCATATTTTGAAAATAATCATAATTGCATATTTTGAAAATAATCATAATTGCATTTTTTTTTTTTCTCAAACTTTTTTTTTTTTCCAACTTTTTTTTTTTTTTAACTTTTTTTTTTTTTCCAACTTTTTTTTTTTTTTACTTTCGTTTTTTTTTTCAACTTTTTTTTTTTTTCAACTTTTTTTTTTTTCCAACTCTTTTTTTTTTTTCGTGAAAAACATTTTTTCAGCCTAAACGAAACTTTTTGAAATTTTGGACTTAGAAATATTTTGAAAATAATCTTGATCGGTCAAGAACAAAAACCAACTTGTAATAATTTTTTTCTAATTAAACTTTGTATGAACTTCCGTCATGACATGTCATGTACATTGCTTGAATTTCAACTTCCTATCTTCAATACTTTGGCTTATATACTACCTTGATCATCTTGATCATGATCAAGAATCTCGTAATTATGCCCTACCCTAACCCTAACCCTAACCCTAACCCTACCTAACCCTAACCCTAACCCTAACCCTACCTCCCTAACCTAACCCTTAACTAGTCTCAAAATTCAAATATTTGACTTTCAAAATTATTTCTATTTGTTTTTTTTTTTCTTTCAAGTTAAAAAAGTTCATATGTACTAATTTTTTTTTTACAACAATCAAACTTTGTAACATAACTATCGTCTCAACTAAAGATTTAGTCAAAATCAATCTCGTAAAAAAGTTTCAAAAACTTTTTTTTTCTCGAAATTTAGACTTATGTTCAATACTTTTGGCTACTATACAACCTTGAGCATGAAGGCAAATTTGTATTCGTCATGTAATATTTTGACTGTAATCATGATTGCATATTTATAATGTAATCATGATTGCATATTTCGAAAGTGCATATTTTAAATGTAATCTTAATTATATATTTATAATGTAATCATAATTACATATATTGAAAATAATCACGATTGCATATTTTACTATAATCATGATTGCATATTTTTACTGTAATTATGATTGCATATTTTTACTGTAATCATGATTGCATATTTATAATGTAATCATGATTGTATATTTATAATGCAATCAAAATTGCATATTTGGACTGTAATCATAATTGTATATTTATATTTATAATGTAATCATGATTGCATATTTTGACTGTAATCAAGATTGCATATTTATAATGTAATCATAAGTGAATATTTCAAATGTTATCATGATTGCATATTTATAATGTAATCATGATTGCATATTTATAATGTAATCATGACTGCATATTTATAATGTAATCATGATTGCACATTTATAATGTAATCATAAGTGTATATTTATAATGTAATCATAATTGTATATTTAAAATGTAATCAAAATTGCATATTTATCAGGATTGTATATTTATAATGTAGTTATGATTGCATATTTATAATGTAATCATGATTGAATATTTATAATGTAATCATAATTGTATATTTAAAATGTAATCAAAATTGAATATTTATCAGGATTGTATATTTATAATGTAGTTATGGTTGCATATTTATAATGTAATCATGATTGAATATTTCTAGTGTAATCAAAATTGTATATTTCTAATGTAATCATGATTGCATATTTTGACTGTCATCATGATTGCATATTTATAATGCAATCAAAATTGCAAATTTTGACTGTAATCATAATTGTATATTTATATTTATATTTTGACTGTAATCACAAATTTGAGTGTAATCATGATTGCATATTTATATTGTTATTCATAATTGAATATTTCAAATGTTATCATGATTTATAATGTATTGCATATTTATAATATAATCATGATTGCATATTTTGACAGTCATCATGATTGCATATTTACAGTGTAATCAAAATTGTATATTTATATTGTAATCATAATTGCATATTTTGACTGTCATCATGATTGCATATTTATAATGTTATCATGATTGTATATTTATATTGTAATCATAATTGCATATTTATCAGGATTGTATATTTATAATGTAATCATGATTGCAAATTTGACTGTAATCATGATTGCATATTTATAATGTAATTCATAATTGAATATTTCAAATGTTATCATGATTTTATAATGTATTGCATATTTATAATGTAATCATGATTGCATATTAGTGTAATCATGATGGTATATTTATAATGTATTCATGATTGTATATTTGTAATGTAATCATAATTGAATATTTATATTGTAATCATAATTGTATATTTATACTGTAATCATGATTGCAAATTTGAGTGTAATCATGATTGCATATTTATAATGTAATTCATAATTGAATATTTCAAACGTTATCATGATTTATAATGTAATCATGATTGCATATTTTGAAAATCATGATTGCATATTAATAATGCAATCATGATTCCATATTTCTAGTGTAATCATAATTGCATATTTATAATGTAATCATGATTGCATATTTATAACGTAATCATAATTGCATATTTTGAATATAATCATGATTGCATATTGTGAGTAATCATGATTCCATATTTATAATGTAGTCATGATTGTATATTTATAATTTAATCATGATTGCATATTTATAACGTAATCATAATTGCATATTTCGAGTATTATCATAATTTGATATTTTGAGTATAATCATGATTGCATATTTTGAATAATCATGATTGCATATTTTGACTGTAATCATGATTACATATTTATCATAATTGCATATTTTGAGTAATCATAATTGCATATTTTGAGTGTAATCATAATTGCATATTTTGAGTTTAATGATAATTGCATATTTTGAGTGTAATCATGATTGTATATTTATAATGTAATCATACTTGCATATTTATCAGGATTGTATATTTATAATATAATCATGATTGCATATTTTGACTGTAATCATGATTGCATATTTATAATGTAATCATGATTCCATATTTCTATTGTAATCATAATTGTATATTTATAATGTAATCATGATTGCATATTTATAACGTAATTATAATTGCATATTTAGAGTATAATCATAATTGCATATTTTGAGTATAATCATGATTGCATATTGTGAGTAATCATGATTGCATATTTATAATGTAGTCATGATTGCATATTTATAATTTAATCATGATTGCATGTTTATAACGTAATCATATTTGCATATTTCGAGTATTATCATAATTTGATATTTTGAGTATAATCATGATTGCATATTTTGAATAATCATGATTGCATATTTTGACTGTAATCATGATTGCATATTGATAATGTAATCATGATTACATATTTATCATAATTGCATATTTTGAGTAATCATAATTGCATATTTTGTGTGTAATCATAATTGCATATTTTGAGTGTAATCATAATTGCATATTTTGAGTATAATCATGATTGCATATTGTGAGTATAATCATGATTGCATATTTATAATGTAGTCATGATTGCATATTTATAATTTAATCATGATTGCATATTTATAACGTAATCATATTTGCATATTTCGAGTATTATCATAATTTGATATTTTGAGTATAATCATGATTGCATATTTTGAATAATCATGATTGCATATTTTGACTGTAATCATGATTGCATATTGATAATGTAATCATGATTACATATTTATCATAATTGCATATTTTGAGTGATCATAATTGCATATTTTGAGTGTAATCATAATTGCATATTTTGAGTTTAATCATAATTGCATATTTTGAGTGTAATCATGATTGTATATTTTTATTGTAATCATACTTGCATATTTATCATAATTGCATAATTTGACTATAATTGCATTTTACGAAAATAATCATATATAATTGCATATTTTAAGTGTAATCATAATTGCATATTTTAAGTGTAATCATAATTGCATATTTTAAGTGTTATCATAATTGCATATTTTAAGTGTAATCATAATTGCATATTTTAAGTGTAATCATAATTGCATATTTTAAGTGTAATCATAATTGCATATTTTAAGTGTAATCATAATTGCATATTTTAAGTGTAATCATAATTGCATATTTTAAGTGTAATCATAATTGCATATTTTAAGTGTAATCATAATTGCATATTTTGAAAAAAATCATAATTGCATATTTTGAAAAAAATCATAATTGCATATTTTAAGTGTAATCATAATTGCATATTTTAAGTGTAATCATAATTGCATATTTTAAGTGTAATCATTATTGCATATTTTAAGTGTAATCATAATTGCATATTTTAAGTGTAATCATAATTGCATATTTTAAGTGTAATCATTATTGCATATTTTAAGTGTAATCATAATTGCATATTTTAAGTGTCATCATAATTGCATATTTTAAGTGTCATCATAATTGCATATTTTAAGTGTAATCATAATTGCATATTTTAAGTGTAATCATAATTGCATATTTTAAGTGTAATCATTATTGCATATTTTACGTGTATTCATAATTGCATATTTTAAGTGTAATCATAGTTGCATATTTTAAGTGTAATCATAATTGCATATTTTAAGTGTAATCATAATTGCATATTTTAAGTGTAATCATAATTGCATATTTTAAGTGTAATCATAATTGCATATTTTGAGTGCAATCATAATTGCATATTTTGAAAAAAATCATAATTGCATATTTTGAAAAAAATCATAATTGCATATTTTGAGTGTAATCTTAATTGCATATTTTGAGTGTAATCTTAATTGCATATTTTGAGTGTAATCTTAATTGCATATTTTGTGTGCAATCATAATTGCATATTTTGAAAATAATCATAATTGCATATTTTGAAAATAATCATAATTGCATATTTTTTTCTTCTCAAATTTTTTTTTTCCAACTTTTTTTTTTTTTTTACTTTTTTTTTTTTTTTACTTTTGTTTTTTTTTTCCAACTTTTTTTTTTTTTCCAACTCTTTTTTTTTTTCGTGAAAAACATTTTTTCAGCCTAAACGAAACTTTTTGAAATTTTGGACTTAGAAATATTTTGAAAATAATCTTGATCGGTCAAGAACAAAAACCAACTTGTAATAATTTTTTTCTAATTAAACTTTGTATGAACTTCCGTCATGACATGTCATGTACATTGCTTGAATTTCAACTTCCTATCTTCAATACTTTGGCTTATATACTACCTTGATCATCTTGATCATGATCAAGAATCTCGTAATTATGCCCTACCCTAACCCTAACCCTACCTAACCCTAACCCTACCTAACCCTAACCCTAACCCTAACCCTACCTAACCCTAACCCTACCTAACCCTAACCCTACCTAACCCTTGCTAACCCTAACATAGTCACAAAACTGCATATTTATGTCTCAAAATGCACCATAAATCATCACATCCATACCGGACCTAGCACATTTCAAAAAGTCACCAAAAGATTTCAACTTTTAGACACTTTTTTCACACAATTCTCATCTTTTTCAAAAGAAAACAGTCTCATTGCCATTAAAAACACTTTAATTTACAAAAATTTACATTCAAATTCTTTTCTTACTGTCTACTGTCCTCTCTCAGCAGTCCAGCATATCAAAACCTCATTGTAGACTCTCATGCAAATTTTCAACCTTCTATTACAATTTATTCTACTCTTTTTCTTATATTTCCAGTCTTTTTCATTCCCATTTCAACATTTTTTATCAGATTCACTTGAAATTTTGCATGCAAGTTGATAATAGTCTCATCTCACATGCCAAATTTCAAATTCAGACTGTCCACTATGTAAATAGAACTATACATATCATTTAGCAAGATGTCTGCTAGTGGACACTGTCTGTAGTTATCACACAATCAAGGATTTTAGATAATGATAATACTCTACGTGATTTAAATAATTACATACTAGTTGAAATAATCATTCTTTAATTGGATACTCTATAATACGATGTAATATTTATATTACGAAGGATACCATCAAAAAGACTACACGTATATGAATATAGGAGCAGAAATTCTTCTAGTTTAAGGTATATTTGAACGGATTAGATAAGCCCTTGAAAACCGCACCCTTTATGGAAAAAAAAAGCTTGCAGTCATCCAAACAGATAATCCAGAAATCTGAAAAATAAAACACTTAAGGTTATAACCTGAAATATACATTTAAAAAGTTTTACATTGATTTTGTGTACAGTGTTAATAATTTTTTTTCACATTGGCGCCCATTTTGCTATTACAGCCTTATTTTTTTTTTTTTTTGAAAACTGTCTATTATAAAAAAAAATGTATAAATTATTTAGAAAACTGTCCATTATTAAGAAAACTGTCCATTATTTAGAAAACTGTCTATTATTAATCACAAATAATGGACAGCATTCTAAATAATAGATAAAACATCTACCAACAGTTTCTATTCTGCTATATATTGGATAAAAACAACAAAGGATGACGTCATAACTGTTTTAATTTCTTTTACTCTTGGCATCATTTTTTATTCAAAATTCAATACATGTTCCAAGGCCAATTTGTACTTCTTTGAAATAATTTTTTAAAACAATTTGAAACTTCTTGTTTTATTCTGTCTTCTCTTTTTTATTTTTGCCTTATGATCTAATTTCTAATACACAGCTTCATAACACTCATTTCCACACTAAAATTCATCTGAAAACACAAAACATAAAACATATCCACTTTAGTCAAAAAAGTAAGTATGCCACAACATCGCTTTTCACACTTATGCTACTTTTGAAGACAAAGCACTTCTCTTTCTTTTTGACAAGCTATTTGCTCTAAGAAAACTAATGCAAGCCCTCAACCTAACCCTAACAAAATCAATAAAAGCAGCTGGTCCTTGTTTGACAATCATAAACATATGGCCATCCCTAACCTAACCCTTAACTAGTCTCAAAATTCAAATATTTGACTTTCAAAATTATTTCTATTTGTTTTTTTTTTCTTTCAAGTTAAAAAAGTTCATATGTACTAATTTTTTTTTTACAACAATCAAACTTTGTAACAGAACTATCGTCTCAACTAAAGATTTAGTCAAAATCAATCTCGTAAAAAAGTTTCAAAAACTTTTTTTTTCTCGAAATTTAGACTTATGTTCAATACTTTTGGCTACTATACAACCTTGAGCATGAAGGCAAATTTGTATTCGTCATGTAATATTTTGACTGTAATCATGATTGCATATTTATAATGTAATCATGATTGCATATTTCGAAAGTGCATATTTTAAATGTAATCTTAATTATATATTTATAATGTAATCATAATTACATATATTGAAAATAATCATGATTGCATATTTTACTATAATCATGATTGCATATTTTTACTGTAATTATGATTGCATATTTTTACTGTAATCATGATTGCATATTTATAATGTAATCATGATTGTATATTTATAATGCAATCAAAATTGCATATTTGGACTGTAATCATAATTGTATATTTATATTTATAATGTAATCATGATTGCATATTTTGACTGTAATCAAGATTGCATATTTATAATGTAATCATAAGTGAATATTTCAAATGTTATCATGATTGCATATTTATAATGTAATCATGATTGCATATTTATAATGTAATCATGACTACATATTTATAATGTAATCATGATTGCACATTTATAATGTAATCATAAGTGTATATTTATAATGTAATCATAATTGTATATTTAAAATGTAATCAAAATTGCATATTTATCAGGATTGTATATTTATAATGTAGTTATGATTGCATATTTATAATGTAATCATGATTGAATATTTATAATGTAATCATAATTGTATATTTAAAATGTAATCAAAATTGCATATTTATCAGGATTGTATATTTATAATGTAGTTATGGTTGCATATTTATAATGTAATCATGATTGAATATTTCTAGTGTAATCAAAATTGTATATTTCTAATGTAATCATGATTGCATATTTTGACTGTCATCATGATTGCATATTTATAATGCAATCAAAATTGCAAATTTTGACTGTAATCATAATTGTATATTTATATTTATATTTTGACTGTAATCACAAATTTTAGTGTAATCATGATTGCATATTTATATTGTTATTCATAATTGAATATTTCAAATGTTATCATGATTTATAATGTATTGCATATTTATAATATAATCATGATTGCATATTTTGACAGTCATCATGATTGCATATTTATAGTGTAATCAAAATTGTATATTTATATTGTAATCATAATTGCATATTTTGACTGTCATCATGATTGCATATTTATAATGTTATCATGATTGTATATTTATATTGTAATCATAATTGCATATTTATCAGGATTGTATATTTATAATGTAATCATGATTGCAAATTTGACTGTAATCATGATTGCATATTTATAATGTAATTCATAATTGAATATTTCAAATGTTATCATGATTTTATAATGTATTGCATATTTATAATGTAATCATGATTGCATATTAGTGTAATCATGATGGTATATTTATAATGTATTCATGATTGTATATTTGTAATGTAATCATAATTGTATATTTATATTGTAATCATAATTGTATATTTATACTGTAATCATGATTGCAAATTTGAGTGTAATCATGATTGCATATTTATAATGTAATTCATAATTGAATATTTCAAACGTTATCATGATTTATAATGTAATCATGATTGCATATTTTGAAAATCATGATTGCATATTAATAATGCAATCATGATTCCATATTTCTAGTGTAATCATAATTGCATATTTATAATGTAATCATGATTGCATATTTATAACGTAATCATAATTGCATATTTTGAATATAATCATGATTGCATATTGTGAGTAATCATGATTGCATATTTATAATGTAGTCATGATTGCATATTTATAATTTAATCATGATTGCATATTTATAACGTAATCATAATTGCATATTTCGAGTATTATCATAATTTGATATTTTGAGTATAATCATGATTGCATATTTTGAATAATCATGATTGCATATTTTGACTGTAATCATGATTACATATTTATCATAATTGCATATTTTGAGTAATCATAATTGCATATTTTGAGTGTAATCATAATTGCATATTTTGAGTTTAATGATAATTGCATATTTTGAGTGTAATCATGATTGTATATTTATAATGTAATCATACTTGCATATTTATCAGGATTGTATATTTATAATATAATCATGATTGCATATTTTGACTGTAATCATGATTGCATATTTATAATGTAATCATGATTGCATATTTTGACTGTCATCATGATTGCATATTTATAATGCAATCAAAATTGCATATTTTGACTGTAATCATAATTGTATATTTATATTTATATTTTGACTGTAATCATGATTGCAAATTTGAGTGTAATCATGATTGCATATTTATAATGTTATTCATAATTGAATATTTCAAACGTTATCATGATTTATAATGTAATCATGATTGCATATTTTGAAAATCATGATTGCATATTAATAATGCAATCATGATTCCATATTTCTATTGTAATCATAATTGTATATTTATAATGTAATCATGATTGCATATTTATAACGTAATTATAATTGCATATTTAGAGTATAATCATAATTGCATATTTTGAGTATAATCATGATTGCATATTGTGAGTAATCATGATTTCAGGATTGTATATTTATAATATAATCATGATTGCATATTTTGACTGTAATCATGATTGCATATTTATAATGTAATCATGATTGCATATTTTGACTGTCATCATGATTGCATATTTATAATGCAATCAAAATTGCATATTTTGACTGTAATCATAATTGTATATTTATATTTATATTTTGACTGTAATCATGATTGCAAATTTGAGTGTAATCATGATTGCATATTTATAATGTTATTCATAATTGAATATTTCAAACGTTATCATGATTTATAATGTAATCATGATTGCATATTTTGAAAATCATGATTGCATATTAATAATGCAATCATGATTCCATATTTCTATTGTAATCATAATTGTATATTTATAATGTAATCATGATTGCATATTTATAACGTAATTATAATTGCATATTTAGAGTATAATCATAATTGCATATTTTGAGTATAATCATGATTGCATATTGTGAGTAATCATGATTTCAGGATTGTATATTTATAATATAATCATGATTGCATATTTTGACTGTAATCATGATTCCATATTTCTATTGTAATCATAATTGTATATTTATAATGTAATCATGATTGCATATTTATAACGTAATCATAATTGCATATTTTGAGTGTAATCATAATTGCATATTTTGAGTATAATCATGATTGCATATTGTGAGTAATCATGATTGCATATTTATAATGTAGTCATGATTGCATATTTATAATTTAATCATGATTGCATGTTTATAACGTAATCATATTTGCATATTTCGAGTATTATCATAATTTGATATTTTGAGTATAATCATGATTGCATATTTTGAATAATCATGATTGCATATTTTGACTGTAATCATGATTGCATATTGATAATGTAATCATGATTACATATTTATCATAATTGCATATTTTGAGTAATCATAATTGCATATTTTGTGTGTAATCATAATTGCATATTTTGAGTGTAATCATAATTGCATATTTTGAGTATAATCATGATTGCATATTGTGAGTAATCATGATTGCATATTTATAATGTAGTCATGATTGCATATTTATAACGTAATCATATTTGCATATTTCGAGTATTATCATAATTTGATATTTTGAGTATAATCATGATTGCATATTTTGAATAATCATGATTGCATATTTTGACTGTAATCATGATTGCATATTGATAATGTAATCATGATTACATATTTATCATAATTGCATATTTTGAGTAATCATAATTGCATATTTTAAGTGTAATCATAATTGCATATTTTGAGTGTAATCATAATTGCATATTTTGAGTTTAATCATAATTGCATATTTTGAGTGTAATCATGATTGTATATTTTTAATGTAATCATACTTGCATATTTATCAGGATTGTATATTTATAATATAATCATGATTGCATATTTTGACTGTACTCATGATTGCATATTTATAATGTAATCATGATTGATTATTTATAATGTAATCATGATTGATTATTTATAATGTAATCATGATTGCATATTTTGTCTGTAATCATAATTGCATATTTTGAAAATAATTATGATTGCATATTTTGACTGTTATCATTTGCATATTTATAATGTAATCATGATTGCATATTTATCATAATTGCATAATTTGACTATAATTGCATTTTACGAAAATAATCATATATCATTGCATATTTTAACTGTAATCATAATTGCATATTTTAAGTGTAATCATAATTGCATATTTTAAGTGTTATCATTTTGAGTGCAATCATAATTGCATATTTTAAGTGTAATCATAATTGCATATTTTAAGTGTAATCATAATTGCATATTTTAAGTGTAATCATAATTCCATATTTTAAGTGTAATCATAATTCCATATTTTAAGTGTAATCATAATTGCATATTTTGAAAATAATCATAATTGCATATTTTAAGTGTAATCATAATTGCATATTTTAAGTGTAATCATAATTGCATATTTTAAGTGTAATCATATTTGCATATTTTAAGTGTAATCATAATTGCATATTTTAAGTGTAATCATAATTGCATATTTTAAGTGTAATCATAATTGCATATTTTAAGTGTAATCATAATTGCATATTTTAAGTGTAATCATAATTGCATATTTTGAAAATAATCATAATTGCATATTTTAAGTGTAATCATAATTGCATATTTTAAGTGTAATCATAATTGCATATTTTAAGTGTAATCATAATTGCATATTTTAAGTGTAATCATAATTGCATATTTTGAAAAAAATCATAATTGCATATTTTGAGTGTAATCTTAATTGCATATTTTGAGTGTAATCTTAATTGCATATTTTGTGTGCAATCATAATTGCATATTTTGAAAATAATCATAATTGCATATTTTGAAAATAATCATAATTGCATATTTTTTTCTTCTCAATTTTTTTTTTTACAACTTTTTTTTTTTTTTACTTTTTTTTTTTTTTTTAACTTTTGTTTTTTTTTTC